>CM062820.1:188446464-188861921 GCA_031772625.1 Pinus tabuliformis
CTATTTAATTCTAGTGATTTTCTTTGTTTTGAAGTAGAGTGGAGTTTTCCTCTCGCTTTTTTTCTTAGGTCTGATTGGTGTGCTCAAGGAAGCTAGGACAATAGTTGCCTCATTTTCAGGGTGCTCAAGAGACAAAATTCTCTACTCTTGCGGTACCTCCTCTTCTATAGGTGTAGTGGGTTTCTCTAGACTTTGCTCTTGATGCTACTCCTCCTCTTCTTCTTCTTGGTGTTCTTCCTCCACCTCTTCCTCTTCGGCTTCTTGTTCTTCCTCTTCTCCTACCTCTTCTCCTCCAAGTGCAAGGACCTATGTTTCAAGGAATCCTTCTCTGTCCATATCTCTGAATGTGGACCAGACGATAGGAACTCTTAAGTTATTCAAAGCATATTCCACTGTTAATTTGATGAGGCCATGATGTCCTAATTGATATGGTTTTATCTCTTTCCCCTTCTGGCTCATGTCCGTGATGGATTGTAGGAGGAAATAAGGCACACCAAGTATTTGGGCCATGGGCAATCTTGCTCAAAATCGACTTCATGGAGCATTCTGAACCGATAGCCATAAGCTACACTTAGTCTTGCTTCACAATAGATGAAATTAAGGATGTGGTAGGCCACCTCATCCCAGGGATAGGAGAGTCTCTCCGTTTTGACTCAATTTTTATCTTCAATTGGTTGTTCATCATTAGTGAAGAAATTCTTCTTAGAAAGGGCATTACTAGACTCGTCCTCTTTCCTCCACTGGGACCCTAGGCGAATTGTTATCACCATGCTAATCAACCTAGGAGTAATGGTAATGGATAATCCTCTCACTACATTGGTAGAACTGCTTCTCTGTTGAGAGTTTAGGTCCATGGAAAACTCATAAGCGATATCATCCTCATATCCTTTTATCAGCTCAAAGAAACTTAACCATTGATGCCTCCTGAAAAATGTCTACTATAGGGGGATAAAGGTGAATTATCTTAGTATCTATAGGTTTTGTTCTATTGAGCCCCCCTCCCATATTCTTCTCTATTTTTAATTAGGTGTAGGAGGGATTTTTCTATGGTAGCCCTAATATGACCTCAAAGGGAATAGAGGGGTGGAACCTATAATTGATGATAATTATGTGTATCCCTTATATTTTATAGCAAAAAAACTCTTTTAATCCACAAGATGACTGTAATTACTAAGAAAGTATAAGGTTCTCTAGCATGTAAATCATGGACAAAAGAATGAGAGGGCCATTTACTTTTCACTATCAGGCCTCGTGTAATGAGAATTGAAGACCAAATTAACTCTAGATAGTGCTTTTCACCCTTGGAGGGTTCCTATAACAATTTTTGTGCTTCATGTAGCTTCTTGTAGCCTACTGCAATTCTTTTAGTTGTTTCCTCTAGGACTGAAAGAGTAGGGTTCGACCCTCTCTGTAGCTTCCCAGGCTTTTCCCTACCTCAATGGATTTCAAAATGAGCGAAAATGAAAAGAATTTCAAGATTTATGTTATTTGTGGCTAGGGCTTAGAGCGTTATGATGGCTAGCAGTGGTATGAGTTTTCCTCATTTCGACCGTTGGCCAACCTTGGGTGATCATTCTCTCTAGCCTCGTAATAAATACCCACTCCTTATTAACTGATTTTGACTTCCCTCTTAACTGAACTGACTGATGTTACAGTTCTACATTGCATGATGACTAATGGATCATGTTTTGTTCACTAGCTGATGGTGGACAAGTTAACTGGCCACCTCTATCTTATAAAAAAATCTTCCTTCGACATTCATACATTTTTCATTAATTTACACCTACGGAGAAGCTTAAAGGTAACCATACATGTTCCTACCTTATGCTTGATTGATGCATGCTAAAGTCCTAGACCTCTTGTGCTACTACTGAGGAAGTTATCTTACTTTAACTTTTTTCCTGTGTACCTTCTATGCTTACTGATGTTGTTCATGGGTGCAGGTGATTTGTTGATATCCTAGGTGTTTTTTGTTGTTGTTGTGGAGTACTTATTGGAATGGAAATGTTCTCTAGGATGGTGGTACCATCCTCTCAATTTGGATGAGAATAAGAATTAGGTTTCAGGTTTATCATAATAGTGGCACAGGCTGCTACAGGAGATCATGTAACACCCCCTTTTTTTCTTCTTTTCCAAGGGCTTTTCTTTAGAGGAGTGGTGAGAAGGAGTTTAGGGGTTGAAGGATGAAGTTAGAGTCCTGATAGGGTAGTGAACGATGGTGGAAACAAAGGAAATTTCCTCTGTTTTTCTTTTTGAAATAATTTTTTTGAATGAGACAGGGCTTAGGGTTGGCTTTAGGAAATGGTGATTTTTTTGAATCAGGGATGGATGGAGGATGCGTGAGTGGTTGGATCAAGATGTGAGGACTTTGTATAGCCTTGGATAGGCCATGGTTCATGAACTTCATATTAGTACATATTTACTATAGAATTTCAGATATCTTGTAGTGCTACATGATCTTCATGTAGTAGTTAGAGTACATCCTATAGCAAACCAGAGAGGGCCTAGAAATGGATTTTTGGGGCCCAAGGATGGGTGAGAGTGGTAAGGACATGGTTTCCATGGATGTTATGGAGTATATGGAGGGAAAAATGGAATGGAACTTGAGCATGTTGTCCCTGTAGTTCTCCAACTTTCCACTGTCATCAAAACTTGCAAAATAACATAAACTATTAATGGACTAGTTGTAGATCCCTGTCATGGCATTCTTCTTTGCTTTTTCCTCTTCTTTTTTTTCGAGGGACACAAACGCTGACTCAACAGAGCTTTTCACCCATCGATATTTTATTTTTTTCTTTTTTCCCACTCTTGGGATGCCTCAAGGAGGTTTTCAACCCAAGAGTTGGCCTCAAATGCCTCATGGAGGTTTTTATCTAGGCCTCTTTTTGTTTTTTTGTTTTTTCTCTTTTTTTTTCACAAACAAAAACAATATTTAGGGATGTTGTGACTTGGAAGTTAGGACAGTTCCAATCACATTCACCTCCTTGCTAATGTTGTTGATGAACTCTTCCTTGGAGAGAGGCTTTCTGTAAACCTTCAATCTGTAGCCATTGGCAAGCAAGGGAATCCCTTCCTCATCAATGGTCCTCATTTGACCAATTTGATTTTCATGGGATTTCTCTATCAGGTATGTTTCCAACCACCTGGTCTTTAATTTTCCTTTGAATTCCTCGAACCTTGAGTCATATAGCAGAGCCCAATATCCTTCTTGAAAGACCTTGTCCTTGATATTCCTATCATGCTAGACCTACCTTTGCAATTGAACAACTTTGTTGTGTAGGAGGGCTTTCATTCTGAATTCATCCAAGCCATTTAACTTGAGCAACCTCTCCTGGTGTGCCTTTGTAACATCTAAATCCAATTGTACTGTCATTCTCAAGGTGTTGTATTCAAACTCAATTGAGTGTAGAGCCTTCTTTCCATAGACTAATTCATAAGGGGTGAAACCAGTGGTGGTATTCCAAGTGGTATTGTAGGCGCAAGTGGCATCCAATAATATGTCTGTCCAATCCTTTATGTTGTTGATGAAGACTATAGTGAAGATGCCTTCTAGTGCCCTATTGGTGACCTCTACTTGTCCATTGGCCTAAGGATGATATGCATTAGATTTTCTGTGCTTGACATGATTTTTCGTTAACAAATTCTCGATCAGATGTGATGTGAATTGAGCTCCCTCATCGGTGACTAGCTCTCTCGGGTACCCAAATTTGTTTAACACATTCTCCCTCAGGAACTCAACCAGTTTTTCCTTTGTTTCTACCTTCAAAACCTTTGTCTCAAAACACTTTGTCAAATAATCAGTGCATACAATTATGTACCTTTTTTACCCTAAGGGAAAATTAATTAGCCAAATGAAATTCATGCCCCACTTGTCAAATGGCTCTAAATCAACTTGAGGTTGTAAGGGAATTTCATCCTTGGGAGTAGGTTCCCCATCCTCTCGCACTGATCACATTGACTGGTGTATCTTCTTGCATCTTGGTGGAGAGTCGGCCAGTGGTAGAGATCTTGTAGAACCTTGAAAGTTGTCCTCTTGGCAGGAAAGTGATCTTGTAGAACCTTGAAAGTTGTCCTCTTGGCGGAAAAGTGACCTCCACAAGGCCCATCATGACAGGCTAAGAGGATGTCAAAGACCTCCTCTTCCCTGACACATCTACTCAAGATTTGATCTAGTCCCAGCTTGTAGAGATTGCCCCCAATTCAAGTGAAAGGGACACTCTTCCGTACAATTTTGCTCTTCTCCCTCGATGGCAAATTTGGAATAAAATTTGTAGAAACTAGGTAGTTAACTATACTAGCAAATAATGGATAGAGAATTGAAATAACAAACAAGTGTTCAGCTGGTAGCTGATCATCAACCATCCCTTCCTCTCCTGCAGACAAAAAAAATCTAGATAAAAAATCTTCAACTACATTTTCTTTATGTAGCTTATCAATGATAGCTAAATCAAATTGTTCTAATAAAATAAACCATATAATAATTCTAGCATTCACATTAGACTTGTTCATTAATTACTTGATAGCTGCATGGCCAATAAGCGCAAAGGTTTGATATCCACTTATGTAGTGTCTAAACTTATTCAAAAAGTGGACAGCAACTAGGAGTTCCTTCTTAGTTATAGTGTAATTCATTTTTTTCTAATAAAATAAATGGCATAGGGAAACTTGTCATCTATCTAGCTTAAACAAACTATATTACCAATTCCAATAAATAAATATATAAATATATATTTATAATGTGTACGAAATTTACTATTTGGTGGGATTGTTTGCTAGACGTTTGTGATACGAAAGCTACGATAGGCAAGCCTGGAATAAATGAATTTACATGATTGAAATTATTGGCAGAAAGCTCCCCTATTTCAACCCGAGATGGATGAACCCGTGTTGACTTTTTAAATGAAAGAAAGAGATTGATTATTCACCGAATATACTTCGTCTGAACATCCATCTTCTGGAGAGAAAAGTGTTTGACGTATATTTAAAAAAAAAAATTGCCTGCCCATTCCACCCTCCCCGCTGCTCGAGTGGCGGTTGGGGAAGTGGAAGAGGAGCTGCTTCCATTCGGATTCGCAACCAGAAAACGGGCAGAATATTCCACCATGCATGTCGGTTGATGCGCCCTCGATTCCTTTGATGCTTCTCGATTCAAACTGGGTGCGCTCTCGTCCCAGAAACCACAGATCCGATGCATTCAGTGCGACTAAAGAAGCTTGGGGCGGTTCGAATTTACGAAAGGATATGCCTACTCGCAGAGAAATTTACGAGGCCCTTGATAAAATTTTCGTCGATGAGGAGCGTGCAAAAAAGTTTGATTCTCTCTATTATTTTGCTTAGATTCGCTTTCATTTGTTATAGTTTGACATGTGTTTTGTTGTTCATGAATTTTTCTTTTTATTTAACGCCAATTGAATGCTCAATTGACAGTGTTATATTGTTAAAATTTAAAGCTTTTTTGGTTGCTATTAAATTTCTTTACTAGAAGTAGGGGCAAAATAACGAATGAACTGGAGAATTCCACAGAGCAACTTGAACATATCTCTAACAATTCCCTCTCTTCGTCTCCCACTACAGATACAACAACAAGCCTCGCTGCATCTACACCAGCTCCTTAAGTTTTAATTTGTAAAAATGATGACGAGGATGAGCAGCTTCCGAACCCGTTCCTGGCAAAATGATGATGAGGATGAGCAGCGCGAGACTAAATGCTCGTGTACAGTTAGAATTTTGTGCGGGAGGAATTGCACCTTTACCCTTTGCAACATTTATTACCGATTATGTTATCAAAGTTGTTATGATGGGAGTAGCGTCTAGCGTGGCACTGGCGTTGTTTGGTGCAGTGGGCGCTTATTATGGGCGGTCACCCATGGTGAAGGGATGTATGAGAGTGTTGATAGGAGGATGGATGACCATGTTGGTAAGCTGCCACTTCCTTAAGCTCTTTGGCGCATTACTGCATCACAGATATACATGTCTTCAAATATAATGGTGATTAAGAACTTCATGTCGATCTCATCATTGTAGTCATATTTCAGCACTTTAATATGCTTTTAAAAATCTTGGCCCGTCTATCGTTTTTAATGCTGGGATGACATCTATGTGGGATTGTCTTGATTTGTGTGTCGTGTAGAGATGAATTATATATGTGGGGACTGGAATGATTTGCCCCTAATATTAGGACGTTATCCATGTCAATCAAAGGTTTATAGCTAAATTTCGGAGAAAATACTCATTTTCTGTCATCACTCATGATATATGTAATGCTGGGATTCTATTCATGTAAATCCAAGCTTTATAGGATGTTTTCACGAGCACATATTCCCTTTTTATCATGATCGTTGTAAATTCCATCCTGTTTTGTTTTTGTTCGTTGTTTTTGCAATTAAATATAATTTAGATGGCGAAACCAAATGTTATTATTTTTTAATCAAATTTAATTAGTTTTATTGTCTAAATATATTTACTATATATACTAAAGATAAAATTAGTTGTTGATTGAAAAAAAATTATAATCTTATAAATTATTTCCAAAAACATATTATTAAATTATAAACTAATTTTTAATTTAATTAGTGATAATTGGTATTGTTAAAACATAACATGCCAATAATTTTAATAAAAATATTATAAATTTATGAGCTATTTTCAAAAGAATTTTATTATCATTGTGAATAATAGGGAAGTAACACGAAATGTTTTATCAATGTACTTAAATATTTAGTAAAATTAAGAAAAATGTATGCAATAAATCATATTGCATAAAAACTAGATTATTAGAGAAAAACATAAACATAAACCTATAATATATTCGAAGTACTCAACAAAGATTTTGGCTTTAAAATTTCAAAAAAAAACTCTCTCGGGACAACACGAAGCTAGCCTGACAGTAGGGCTAAACCAGAGATTTTCAAAACTATCACACCAAATACTTGATGGGCTGATTTTGAAACATGTAACTGTTTTAATATTATGTTTGCTAAAGTTTACTCTATTGCGTTAATACTAAGTTTACTAATACATTATATTAATAATAATATTAGGTTTACTTTTAATAATATCATAATAATATTAATTTAGGCTATATTTAATAATATTCCATGTGTAATATTAATTTTAATAATATTAGGTTTAGGTTTAATGATATTAAGTTTATTTTTAATAATAATATAAAAATATTACTTTAAGTTTATAATAATATTAGGTTTGTAGAGTAATTTTTATACCCAAAAGCCTTATTAATAAATTTTATAAGTGTTTATTAATAGTTTGTAATTACATTAAATATACTTTAATTATATAAACAATTATAAATGATAACTTGTAAATTATAATTATTATAAAGTGTTCGAATTATAGTTTAAAAATTAAAAGATACTAATAGACACTTATAAATTTTAATATTTATATTAGTATGTTTAATAATATAATAATCTTTTAAGTTTATAATATTGATCTTTTGAGTTTCTAATATTAATTTTTTGGGTTTGTTAATTTTTTGGATTTATAATATTAATCTCTTGGGCTAAAAATTATAATTAATAGTTATTATTATTATTATTGTTATTACTATTAATTAATTAATTAACCACATTAACCACATTAATAAATGTGGTTGATATATACATGTATCATTAATTAATAATAATAATAATCATTATTATTATTAATTATTGTTTTCAATTATTATTATTATTAATTGTTATTAATATTACTATTACTATTAATTAATTATTATCATTTTCATTCTTTAATTTTTTATTCCATATATTTTTTAATATGAATAATGCCTTAGGTTTATAATTATTATTAATTAATAATAACAATAATAATAATAATAATTCCCGGATGTGGGTGTTCAATCAGCGTAAGGGTACGAAGGTGGCGCTTCACATGGGCAGGTGTCAGCCCATGCGCGCCACGAGGAACCGTGCAGATCAAGTGAGCTGGTCTCACGTAGGGTTATTAATGTGGTTCGTTTACTCCTCCATCTACCTCCTGGTAAATTGTGCAATGGCGCTTCATAATGTTCGTGCTCCCGTAGCCTCCTCGCATTTCTCTGTGGTTTCTTGGCATTCTTCGGCGGCCTCTTCGCATCCCTCTGCTGCCACTTCGCACTCCTCTGTGGTGTTGTTGGCAGCTCAGGGGCATTCACTCTCTGTGCCCAAGTCCGTCTCCGTCTCAGGCTTGAGCGTGTTTCACGGGAATTTAGCTCCAGTTCAACGAGCTCACGTTCTGGTTAGTTGCTCCCCTCCGTGTATTTGTGCGCTGGTCAATCCACTGTATATTGAAATGTTGAGAGAGCGTCCAAGAATGGGTAGGAGATGCGGAGGCTCCCGTGGACGCGCCACCTCACAGAGGTCTGCCCCCATCTCTCCTTCCTCCTCGGTTGAGTTGGCACCTGAGCAAAATCGCCCTCAAGTTTCCAGGGCTGGAAGAGGCAGAGGTCACGGGCGTGGAAGGCTGGTTGAATGTGAGCATGCGGAGCATCCAACAGTCCGCTATCGTATCCCCTGCACTCTAGCCAATTTCACTTTCTTAGTCTCTATTACGATAGAAAATTGTGCAAATCTCAGCGTTCAGGCAACAGCTCATCAGGAAATTCCGCCAGATCAAGGGACAGCGGCTCCAATTGACACTCAACGCCCGGTCACGGGAAGTTCCTCCTTCGCGACTCAAGCCGAACCTGATGGTCCAAGCGAGCCTGCTCCGGGTGTCCCAACCGGCTCGGTGGTCCTTCGCTCAGACTCGAAAGACTCTTTGCAATTTGGGTGCAGGGTAGTGGAGGAACCCTTCACTACGGATGACGACTGATCTTGGATGGCACTCTGCTCTCGGCAGCCTAAGAAGTAGGCGCATTACTCTGTTTTTGGAACTTGCAATTCTGCCTGTGTCAAGTCATAGTATGTGTCTATATGTCTCTGTGTCGACTGTTTGGATCTATGTTTATTTGTCCTTGTTCAACACTGCACAACAGTGCAATAGTTGTTTGTATCAGCTTGTCTGTTTCGCAATGTTTAGAGTCTTAGGAGAAGATGTAACAGAAGAAAGTCCACCATTTTTGGAAGGTGCTCAGCTGTGCTAATTGTCAATCTCATGGCAAGATTTTCAAGGCTACGGCCTTCCTGTAACATTTTGAATCTTTTTGTATAATAATAGAAGTAGACAGATTGAGAGAAATAATAATAATAATAATAATAATAATAGTAAAACACTAATTATTATTATTATTATTGATGATGATGATGATGATGGTTGTGGTGGTTATTAACCACTGAGACCAAATTGGTCTATCGGACCTATAACTTTCTTAGTTTCTAATTGTATGGCTCATCTTTCTTGGCGAGAATGATGCTGTAGCTTTCTTTTTTTTCTGTACTGTCTTCCAACCTTCTCTATCTTGCATCTCCTTCATCTCTTTTGGTTCTTGGGACATTGGTGTCTTAGCTTCGCGATCTACTGTGTTCGTCCTTATGAAGATAGTTGGAGAAGAAGTTTGGTCTAGGAGATCTGCTTTGATACTAAATGAAGATTTATTTTGTGTGGTATTCGAGTCCTCGTAACTGTTGATGCTTGAGGAGTTGTCGGGTTCCCTCTTTTGTTGTTGGGTGGCGCTTTCCCCTTGCTTGTCTTGAGAGTTGTTTTTTTCTTGCCCGATTTCTTGTGATTCAGAGTTTTCTTGAGAGTATTCCTCTTTGATGACAGTTTAGTGTTCTTTTTGTTCTCCTTCCCACCATGTAGATCTGTGGTGATTTTTTCTAGCAGAAATTTTTGGGAGGATTTTGGGCAATTTTTGGCTAGGTGGCCTGTCTCAAAGCAGGATCGACATCTGAAGAGGACACTTTCATAATCGAGTTTCTTGTTCCACACATAGTCTTTACTTGTTAGGTGTATTTTAGCTGGGAATCCGGCGTTGAAGTTCATTTCCACACAGATGCACACATAGGTTGTTCTGGCATATTCCTTTGTTTCTAGGCACCTGCAATAAAATTTTCCAATTGCATTTTCAATGGCTTTTAGCGAAGAGAAATTCCAAAGATGCAAGTGTAGGTTTGGCAATCTCACCCAAACTGGTGCTGAGGTTATGACTGTTGTTGAGGGATCGAATGATGGGTTCCATTTCCTCATGAATAGGCCTAATTTTTCCAAAAACCAAGGGTCGAAATCTATAATACATTGTCTTCTTTTAGGGTTTTCAAAATCTACTATAAATAAGCCCCTAGCACAAGGGTATATATTGATTGTATCAGGAATTAGAGGCTTCGATACCTCCGAGATCCAAATGTGTACAACTGTGAGCCGCGGCCAAAAACCATTGAATCGACAGATTAGGGCACTTTCAAAGATCTTCAAAGCCTCATTGAGTGACGGCTAGACCACCTAGACAGTGGGAGCTTCGGCTTCGCTGAAGATATGGGCCGGAGCTTGCCCCCCAGAGGCAGACGAAACTAATCCAGCAGTTGTTTTTGCAGAGCTAGGAGCCATCTGGAGAATGCTCTCCTGCTGAGTATAAAAGATTGCTGAGTGTATATTTATGTTACATAATTTAAAATTAAATAATATTAAATAACATTTAATATTAAATAATAATTATTATATAAATATAAATATTGTTAGTTATAATGATAATAATAATACTTTTATTGCAATATTTTTTTGTATTATTATTTCTATTGTTACATATTTATCAATGATAGATACAAATGAAGTCTTCAGTTATATCAATCACATTAATATTTTGAATGTGGTTGTGCTAGTAATATAATTTGGGATGTACTTAAAACACAGAAACCCTCACCTACAATGAAGACTAATTAGTCTTTTCCTATTGGTTTTATTAAATTTTAACAAATACAATAATCAATCTTCACTTTTCAAAAAAAATAAAAATAAAAAGTAAATTTATATATATATATATATATATAAACGAATTTGAATTGATTAATAAATTTAAAATATAATAATAAAACGTAATCTAAAAAATAATTTTAGATTAGCTTAAATTATTAATCATTTATTTATATAAAAAATTAATACCGATATATGAATGACATTATCCAATTAAATGGCATTTTTATAAAGGTAGATTTTAAGTTATTATTATAAAAATAAATATAATATTATTAATTAAGTCTTAATTTTACATAATTCGAATACCAATATTTAAAAAAATGTTAGTATGGTATAAACAATTATTTCATATATTTTTATTATTTAGTAGTAAAGTGTTTTTCTTTGAAAATAACTCCTTTCGTAACTTAGTTTTTACTGTCTATTATTCTGTATCATTAAATGGAATGTTAAGTGATTGAAGATGCCATCATAATAATACTTAATAGTTAAGAAAAAACTAATAATTAAAATTGCTTCTTGCTCAACAATTTTTTGTTGACTTAAGAGTTTCTTTTGTTTCTCCATCAGAGCATTTCTCTTGTACGGATTTTCAGTGCACTCCAGTTACCCAACATTCACCTATTTTCTAATCTCTCACTTGTAATGCAACTAAATATTTTTTTCAGAGCTTTAGCGGGATAAGAGGGGTTAAAGATGGTTAAATTTTCGTTTAAACAATCATTTTTTCATTTAATTTTATCATCAATATTGTTCGCTGCTTTTAAATCTTCGTTTAAACAATATATTATTTTCATTGAAATTAGGGTAATGTATGAACCTGCATCCACGTCAGTGCTTTTAGATTCAGTTTTACAGTGGTGAAAAAGAATTCGATCTTTCTTTCTTCTAATTTTATTTCCTTTTTAAGTTAGAATTCGGTCGGTCTATATTCCCTTTTACATTATTTGAATTTTCAAATATTCTTTAAGACTTCTGCTGATGACATTTAAACTTTAAAGTCATGCGACGTACAGCCTCAAGTCTTCTCGACATGTTGTAGATGCTGAAAATAATAAAGCGACTGCTTGCGAAATAATGGTGAAAACAAGAGTTTATTTTAAATGCATTGGTTTACATTCGCAATCGCTGGGAAATTAATCCTTTTAATTTACCGAGGAAAAGAAAACGTTAAATTGATCTCAAATGGTTTTAAAGATGAGAAAATAGGAGAATCTTGCGATCATATTCAAGGTTTTACCACTAATTTACAAAATTTGGAGTTTGGACATCTAATTCTTTGTGTATTTTGATTCTTTTATTCCTAAGCATCAAAGATCACTAAGCTCGGGCCCCAAAAGAGAAGACATCAAAGAAGTACGTTAAATAGCACCGAATTACTAGGAATCTAACCCATTACAAGATAATTACTGATAAAATTGTTGCTTGATCAGTCCAAACGAGAAAAGTAAAGTAACAACAGAAAAAATGTCATCAAAGAAAGAAAGTTAAGATGCCGGAAAGAAAAGATCCAAGAAGTCGGAGGACACGGACATTCCGAAACATCCTGTCACACATTTCTTACTCTTCAGGTATGGAATTGAAAGGAATTATGTTTTCAAAATTTTATCTTGATAGAAACAGCTAAAATCACACAATCACAAAAACTCAATAATATACTATGCACAAATGGTGTATGTGCAAAGACACTCACACACAGATTTACTTTCAGATTACTCTATTAGATAGAGTTTTTGAGACCCAACTTATTCCTAATTTAGAGAGAGTGGTTGAGAGAATTTCTCAACCATCACAAACCAATTTCTCAAATATGGAATGTAAGCATTAATTCTAACATCCCCCCTTAATGATTACATTACATGAAAATAACAAAATAATCAAGCTTATCAGTAGATGCTCCATCAAGTTGCGTCATAACCCTCGGAAAGGTGTAGTTGGCAAGTTGGATTCCCGAGTTCCCTTCCTCAGCTCCCGAATCAAGGACCTCCCGAAGTCAATTACTGGACATCATCCCAATCTGTCGCATAACCTCATTAGGAAACCACCACGTCTACCACTAATGTGGCATCCTTCCCTAGATCCGCAACTACCATACTATCTGGACAACCATCCATATTGAGCCTTACTGCTACTTGATCTTTAACTACTGGCATCAGAAACATAGTTGAATTGCTGGTTATATTAAAAAAGTTTAATAGATTCACTATCTTCATCATCAGAATTCCATTGGTATTCATCTGTGGTTATATTTGCTGATTCTTTCCCTTTTAACACATCACTAGAACGACTTCTGCAATTCCACGTTGTATGCCCAGTTTTCTTGCAATAGTAGCATTCAATGTCACCTTTGTTTGCATTTTTCTTTCTCATCCTTGACTTTGTCCACAAGGCATTTTCTACATGAGAGTTCTCTTCGGCATCCTCTGGTTTTAGTCGCTTTTCCTCCCCCAGAAGTGCTGCAATTGTCTCTTGCAATGTTCGTGTAGATATTTGACTCAAAGTAAAAACAACATTACTATAACTTGAAGGAAGACTATTTAATAATACAGCTTTAGCATCTTCATCCTCCACCTTTGTCCCAGCTTCACTTAATTGTCTTAAAAGAGACATTAAATTATTTATATGACTGGACATAGATGTCTCCTCATTCATTTTTAGACTAAACAATTGCAGCTTTAGGGAAAATTTTGCATTTGTAGATTTTACACCAAACAATTGAGCCAAATGTTCCCATATTTCCTTTGATGTTTTAGTAAGATCTACATGATGTAATTGCGAATCAGAAAGAGCAAGTCCAATAATAGACTTAGCTTTGTCATTTCTATTTTTCCATTCAAATAACTCTTTGGCATCTGTAGGTGCTGGTTCTGAACCATTCACTATTCCCCACAAATTTTTATTCATTAATTGCAGTTGTATTTTTACTTTCCATGAGAGAAAATTCGAACCACTGAATTTATCTAACACCATAAACTCCATGATAAAAGATAATACCTTTTCTAGTTCAGATGTTGGAGGCCAAACTAGCACAACTCAGAAGATCGCTGCTGATGGTTGATGAGATCGCTGAAGTAGTAATCAGATATGACGGAATCAGCGTTGCAGGCCAAAATATTAACAACAGTGGAGCGTTCTCAGAACACTGGGTAATCCAACAGAGTATTAGTGGAGTCGCCGATGAATGCTCGAAATTGTAACGGCTAGCATAAAGTTTGCCCACGCCTCTTTCGATTTGGAATCGGCTGTCTCTCTGCGTGAATGTCTGTGTCTCCACCATTTAATCCCCGACCATAGCAGAGATTCTTAATAAATGACAGCAATCAAGGATACGCTAATGCAATAAATCTACCTATCGGCCTTCCAATACTTGTGCATGAGACGTATGGCCTCTCGGCTTAAACATCGACCTGAAATAAGGATATGCAGCATGTAATTAAATAGCTCGAAGAAGGTGTTGTGGGATCCGTCGAATTTGATGATGCACAGCCTTGCTTAACACTCCGAAAATAGCAATTTTGATAAGAATTCTAAGCGGCCGCCTTCTACAAACTATTCTGAGATCAGACACATTTTCTATTTCATAAGGAAGACCAGGTTCAGATCCATACTAGCTCCGATACCATGATAGAAACAGCTAAAATCACACAATCACAAAAACTCAATCATATATTATGCACAAATGGTGTATGTGCAAAGACACTCACACACACAAATTTACATTCAGATTACTCTATTAAATAGAGTTTTTGAGATCCAACTTATTCCTAATTTAGAGAGAATGGTTGAGAGAATTTCTCAATCATCACAAACCAATTTCTCAAATATGGAATGTAAGCATTAATTCCAACATATCATACCCATTATTTTATTTAATGTTAGTAAGTAAGAAAAGAATATAAATAACAGATAGAACTCATTTGATGAGCAGATCGAGATTCAAAGAGGAATTAAAAAGAAAAATCCCGATATTAAAAGTGTCGTCATGGTGACTAATTCATAATTTCTCTTCCTTTCGTTTTCAATCGTCTTTAAATATTGTGAGAACGAGCTCCTAAAGCCTGCAATTTTGCATGCATTTGTTAACACAAATTGCTTTTTAATTTGGTGCATTAAGTTGTCCAAATCTACGGGAACGAAGTGGAAATCGATGACGGATGAAGTAAGTTTCATCCCATATTTAAAAAGCTGCTTTGCTATTCATGTCTTTAAAAGCATTAATAAGTTTAATCTTGTTCTCATGTGTCATAAATTTGGGGCTTTTATCAGGAGAAACTTCCCTACAACAAATTAGCTGCAGAATACACCAAATAAAAATACTGCTCAGATGGCCAAAAGTTTCCAAAGAATCCGACGGAGTGTTTTAATTAAGTTTTTAGGCTCGAAATAAATTCAGCACAATAAAAGAAAATTGGGGCACCCAAAATGTTGAACAGAATTTCCAAAATTTCAACCAAAATTATACGAAAATTTCCATTATTTTACAGGCAAATTTGAAGGGCCCAATACAATTACATAATCAAAATTTCACAAAATAAATACAAGTATACACATAAAAATAAACAACGAATAATAATTACTTGATTGATCATCGTATATCATCTGACAAAAAGAACATTAATTTTTCTCCTCCATACCCCGGGGTGCATACATTGCGTAAACCTAACTTGTGAGAGACATTTTAAGCTTAAACAATTTTCTAGTGCACAATTTTCGTATACCTAATTCCCTTTATACACCTTTACGCAAAGGCATTTTTGAATTTTAAGTTTCGACTGTTGTTATGAATTAGTTTATAATAACTTGCAGTAGTGTCTTAGTTTTCCTTAGATTAGATGCTTTACACTGACCCGGTTCCAGCTTCTTGCCCAGTGCTATACCTCTTACTCATGTAAAGGCATTTTTGAATTTTAAATTTCAACTGTTGTTATGAATTAGTTTATAATAACTTGCAGTAGTGTCTTTGTTTTCCTTAGATTATATGCTTTACACTGACCTGGTTCCAGCTTCTTGCCCAGTGCTATACCTCTTACTCATGGTGTGGTGTTTTTTTATTTTAAAAATATTTTACAATTTGACAAATAAAAATGAGCTAAAAAATTTGATCACACCTTTTGTCTTACTCGCAGAACCTTCCAAAATCTGTAATTCAGAAAGCATGACCAAAGTAGCCACGGAAGTATACAAGATTTTCTGACTATAGCCTGATATGTTTTCCGAAAGCTTCCTTAGCACGAAGAAGCCCTATCATCACATTTCTTCTTCTTTCAACAGGTTTCAAGTTCTCCTCCTTGAACACTCCGCCCATGGAGCCACCAATATGCAGAAAAGGAACAAACACGAATATGTAGAAAATGAATAGAACAACCCTGCGAAAGCTCTTGTATGCTAAACATTGGAGGGTATCACAATGCAACACCCACCATAACTCTCTAGAAACATCATCTTTTCCGTTGGTGTTGTTAAAACCTCTCTTGATATGAAACATTGTATGAAAATGGTTAAAATGAGTTTGAGTTAAACTTCTAAATTTTTTTATCCATTATTTTCCTCCATCTTATCCTTGATGGATTGATTGATTGATTTTGAGCCTCATTAGGGAATAAATCGGCTAGCCTTAATTGGCCATTAATAAGCAATTCTCCTGCCATTAATAAGCAATGTTCGTCCTGCTTTCATTTGACCACCTCGATTGGCAAGCTTATCTTCTTCATTATTTAGATCATGATTGGCAAGCTTATCTTATCTGGTTCCTTATTTAGATCATGGAGGATGTGAAATTAATATTTTGGTGGGATAAGATTGACCAAGTTCGATACTATTTTCGTAAGAAGCTCAAAGGACTTTTCCTTAGGAATCGAACCATAAAGAGATGTTGTAAAATGAGTAGTGGGTCACCTATAATACTAATCCTTTGTATCTTATTATCCTTACCCAGCAATAGCCCTTGATAAATGCCATGAACTTCTCCGTGGTTGTTGGTCATGAGGCTAAGTTGCCAGAAAAATCAAAATTATCTAATGTCCTTAGAGTAGATAAGATCCTTCCTCTTCCTCACTTAATAAAATATTATAAATATCAATAAATAAGAGTATAAATATTAATATTAGTATTAGTATTACTTTAAGTGTGTTTGTATGCCCTTTTCTCATATAAAGATAAATTGGACAGAGGATTTGAACACTAAACCTCCTCACAGATAATACTTCATTTACATAGCCATCTCAAATTGAATTACTAAAAAACTAACATTAATAATATTATTATTAATATAGAATATTAATAAATTAATATATAAAATTACTAAACTTAATCAAATTAATTAATTAAATAATAAAATAAGTAATAATAATTAAAAACATAAATTAGATATTATTGTTATTATTATTATTAATATTATTTCATAAAGTAATAAATATTACTACCCATGTGACTATTATTATTATTAATATATGAATAAGAGTAAATTATAATGTGAAAAGATAATTTAACCTATCATAACAACCAAAGGTAATGTAGGTAATGTAGACAAAAGCATAATTTGGGAGATATAGTGAAGAAAAAGTAATTTTGGTAATTTAACCTATCACAACAACCAAAGGTAATGTAGACAAAAGCATAATTTGGGAGATATAGTTGAGAAAAAGTAATTTTGAAATTTTGTACTTATTATTGATTTTTTTTTTCTCTCGAATTTTTCATTTTCTTTTGGCCCAGAAGAGACTTATTAAATATCTTTTCAATGGGAACATTGTGGTGCTTACACCAGGAAACTGAAATTGTTGGGTCAGGTAATTGATTTTCGATTTTCCCAACGCGAGAGTCTTCAGATCATCTCTTATTTTCATGTTTTCCTTCATTTTCTCAATCTTCAATTTGGTATATGCAATTTTTTTCTCCAAGGTTTTTGGACTTTGGTTTCTCTTAAAAAGCTTCCCTTCTGGACAACTGGAGCATGGTGGATTCCCTTTTCTAGCCCTATCAAGATCAATTTCTAGCTCCACGAGCACGCTCTCTAACTCTACATTTTTTTCTTTAAGTCTTTCCATTTGGGTACCATGTGCCTTTGAAACAGATTACTGATGGTTACACCGAATTTCAACCTCCTTGTTTGCACGTTGATATTCAACAATGTTCTCTAAACAACTGAGACCAGTTGTGTCATGAATAAGTCTGTCCAATGTAATGGATGCATTGTATGTTCTCAAGACTTTTTTTGTAAGGCCTGGTGTAATTTCCTTATGGATGCATTTTAAGTTCTGAAGATTTTTGTTGTAAGGCCTGGCATAATTTCCTTGAAATGGGCATTCAACTTACTGGTGTGATGCTTAACAAACAAGTCATCCCCTTCACTTTTACCCTTTTTGAAGTCACTAATGGTTGTTCAGACATGTTCATCTACTTAAGCACGTGAATGGAATCCTTACTTGAGAAATCAAATTGCAGAGACTTTGGAGGAATTAATGTCACATTTTCTACTTTTAATGCGTAGCAACCCACTGTATCAGCCTCGTCATCATCCTTCTCATTGCCTTCCCTCATAGAACATATCAATCAGGTATGTTTCCACTGCAATTTGTCTACTGGTCGCATACTTTGTCTTAAACCATCTGGTATATGTTTCTCGATGTTATCTTTGTAATCCTAACACTGAGCCCTCTTAACTGACCCATTTTAACTATTCTATGAAATGTGATTTTGATCATAAGCACTATAGATAACCGTCAAGAAGAGGATGTGATATGTCTCATATAAATGAACGCTACCTATGTTTAGAACTTTTCCATAGGACCTACAAAACTTGTGAAGATTCAGTCTAACTTGCAGGATGCTATCACGGTTATGTCCAAACTCAGTTGCGAAGTTTCAAACTCAATCGCAAAGTTTCCCCTGAAGATTATGTCCTGCTATAGAATTCAACAATACTTGCTCGATTTGATCATATAACTTTCTATTCAGCCTCTCTTTGCCTCAGAGGCATGGAAGTTGCTGCTACATTTCTATTTCACACAAAATAAAAATCAGAAATCCTCCCTTGTCACAAATCCTCTTCTGTACAGGAAAAAAATATTCAGGATTAGGCCTTTCCGATCAACTATATGCATAAAAAACGATTTTACTTTTGGGTTGTATAATAATTCTTGTATTCATTCCATTCTCTGAAATTTTCGAGGGCAGTTGCAAGCCTCTTATTTGAAAGGGATGAACCTGTTAAGAGAAAACGAACAAGCAAAGTCATTTTACCATGTTGTAATAATTTTGTCTAAAGGCCAAAATTTTAAGGACTGGTGAAATGTAATAACTCTCCAAGAGTATTCTCTATTAGGGTGCCTTCTCTGACTTTGTAATTGTAGCCTTGGTTCTCCTGAAGAAAGAAGGTCGACTATTGCACCCAAAGAACCTACTTCCAAAAGTATATTGTTAATCCGACTATCAGTTTCTGTAAGATAACGTAGGATGCCTACAAGTCGATCCCTCTCTTCTATTTGATCTGCATTTGATATTCGGGCCACCAAATCCTTGATGTGCGTTTCTCGTAGATTTCTTGCAAAGTTCATATTCTCCCCCATCTTCTGCTAGACATAAGAGCATCTTCATCACAAATAGACATACATCAAAATTTGGATCACAAATAAGTGTTATCAGTACTTGAATTAATTGTGAATTTCTGACAAGAAACATGATTGTTGAACTCTTAGAGGCCAAACCCAAAAGTATATGAAGAAAATAAACTTGCAAAGGCAGGCTTGTCAAACATAAAGACTATAAAATTTCATAAGTTAATTTCCTCAGCTCACGATGGATTTTTACCCCTCTAGATGATGCTCTGGATAAATTAGCCAGGGTCTCAGCCGCATGCTCTCTTAAGTCAATTTTCAATGATGCCAAAAAAATGACCTAGAATAGAAGAGACGCTGCATTTTCATCAAGAATGTAAACACAAGTTTCCTCTATTCTTGAAAAATGTTGAAGAGAAGAAAGAGGAATAGACAGTGATTCTGGATTATTCTTTGATATCATTCGGAGAAGAGGAGGGATGATGCCTCCATCACTTTCAGCAGCTTTATCACAATCTATGTGCTCTATTTTGAAGACTTCATTTGCAGGAAATGATTGTGTTTTCACAGATCCTTGGATAGGTTGGTGGACCAATGGGTAATAATAATGGTTTCTGCCATTTCTATGATATTTGCATCCAACCCCCCATAAGTTCATCAATACCTCTTTTGATATTTCTTCATGTGGACCAATTGGGCATGGAAATCAATGAAGGAATGGAATTTTGAGTCTTCCCTGTAAGTTCACATAGTTGAGGAGCCTTTGAAAGCTCTAGTAGCAATGAAACTTCTGGGTTATTCATGTCAGTTTCATTTTTGAGATGGTTCACTGTTGCTTCTATCCCTCATAGCAAGCCTGTCAATCAGGTATGTTTCCATTGCAATCTGTCTATTGGTCTCATCCTTTCACTTAAACCATCTGGTATATGTTGTTCGAATGTTATCTAAGTAATCTTTGAGCATTTTGTACCTAATTTACAGGTAATTGTAAGAGAATAATATCACCCAATTAGAAGGTCTAACTGTAAAAAGGAAGAAAATATTATTTACAATTTGTTAAAACATATAACCTTGACTATATATGATATTTGACCATACCAATATTGATGCAACATTCATTTTTTCTGAAGGGACCAATATCAGGACTTTACAAAAAACATATAAGTTTACAGATACAAATAATTCAGCCAAATCCATTTTAATTGGAAGTATGCACAATGTAATTAAGAAGACGAACAAGTCTCCATTATGTAGAAGGAACTAACCCTGCAGTTTCTTCAATGTGCTCCTTAGGTGTAGCATCTGCAGGAAGATTAGTTCTGTATATCGTGAATGAAAAAACGACTCCAAGGTGATTAGACTCCAAGGTGAAAGGACTGGTTAGCGCTCCCTTCCCACTTTCCCTAGCTCACAACACATTTTCACGATCCTCATGCATTAATGCAAATATATGTATTTATATTAATACAACTGTGAGAAATAAGAAACAAGGGGAAGTTAATGCTTCAGTCAGATTGGAGATATAACTACATAGAGACCAAAATCTAGACTCAATGGCCATTTGAAAATTAAAATAAAATCAAGCCATGCCACTTGGCACTAACATTTTATAGAGTATAAACAACCTAGCTTAACATGTACATCCTAAAGAGTCTACTAAAACAGTTACACAGTAAAAACCATCCAAGGGAATAGCATAAAAAACCCACAACACAATAGATAAAATCAATATTCTATAAACTCAACCTCTGTCTTAAAAAGTAAATATGGCAATCAATATACAGACACATCACCTAGAAAACACACACATATGCCCTTTGATGTGCTAGTATTGAAATTTCAAGATGGATAATACCTTTTAAGTTTTTCCTTTGCAAGATTTCTATAAGGGAATTTATGTGCATATGGAGACTCAAAAAAGTAATGAGTGTGCATTTCCTTCACTGTGTAGAAGTTTCCTTCAAAATTAAGTTTCCCTCTTCCATATTTATCAAGTTTAAATGTTACACTTTAACAACTGAGAATATGGAAAAAAAATCTTTTACCAGCTTAGCGCGTTGGTTAAAGTTTTTTTTGAATTACTTCTTGTATTTTTAAAAAAATTAATTACATTAGAGAGAAATAAAGATACATCAAAAGATATGTCGGTAAAAGTTTTTTAAGAAACTATATGTTATTCATGATCACATGCAGAAATCGTTTGGAAAGGAATGCCAAAAATATAGTGTGCATCCTCTAACATTCTTCCCATACCCTGCCCTTCAAGTTGTGATTGAAATCAAGGGCATATTCTTCTCTTACCTAGATATTTACCTTTTAGCTAAACACTCAGTATTTTATCTTTCCCCACATTGAGTATTGATCTAAGAGTTCCTTTCACACTCTTACTTTGTACCTACTCTTCATGAATTATTTTATCCCATTGACCTACTTTTGTGGTCATTTGTTGGACACTCATAAAATTTATGCACCTTATCTACTATAGATAGTGTCGTTGGCATGTTATATCCACATGGGCCAAATGACAATGATCTTACACATGGGGATCTTATTTTTTGATTTAGGGATTTTGTGTGATTGTTTGTTTGGGAACCCAAATGACCATATTTTTTATTTAGGTTTTGTATGATTGCGTATCTAATTAGTACCCAAATGACCATATTTCATTTAATTTGCATGTTATTCTTCACCAATTTAATTTTGGATCTCACTGTTGTTGCATGTGACCTGAATGAGGTGGAAGTCATTCATCTACTCTGCATGTAGAATTTTGTTTCTCCCCTTCTTGATTTTGGGCCCGTAGTTTACCTTCTTCAGTGCCATATTACAAAAGAACAGGAAGATCCTTAAACAAGTGACTAGATTCCCTTATTATGAGATGTTTTTTAATTCTTACTTTTGGTTCTTGATGATGTTTGTTATTATGATTGTGGTAAGTGGAATATTGGTCGTTCAAAGAGGAATTATGGCAATATGATTGTAGATAATATACTAATATAGATATATCTGAATTGAGGTTTATTAAGCATCCCCAAGGATTAAAAATGCTTAAATGTCCCTTGATGCAGGAGCATCCAGCTGAGGGTACCATGGCCAGGTGTTTGGTGTCAGCTAAGGAGGACACGTTCATTATCATTTGGTTTCCTTTATGTTTGTTGAAGAAAACAGTGTTTAGGAACTTGTTTTTTTTAATTTCATTATTAGTTAAGGGATATTTAAGAACAATACAGTTAGATTAGGGTATTTACTACCACACCGTTTTGTCCTTTTGTTCATTTATCTTACAGCGGCCTTTCCATTTAAAAATATATATCGTATATCTTACGACACAAGAAAACTCGAAATAGCTTTCAATCGTGTAATTGTAGAAGCAACTGAAGAATAACTGTGAATAGTTCGGGTAACTGTATGAAAACAATACAAAAGCCAATGTAATACACTTTTGAAGGGGTTCGAAAGACCAGCATGTCAAGATGATACAAAAATAGACAATTTACAAAACCTGAGTATCTGAATCCATCTGCAAACAATCTTTCTACTATATTTGTCTCTCTTACCCTCTAATTACTGTCTGTGCCAATTAAACAACACTATGTGTTTCTATAGATCCTTCCTAACAAACAGAGATATATTTCCTGAGTTCAAACAATGAAGAAATAACAAAATATTCCTAACACGGAGTTCCGACAACAACAAAAGTTCCCACACATACGAAAGCAAGCAACAACTACGAGATGGTTCTCAACAAAACGCGGATGCAACTATTGTAGAACACAATTATAACAGAGGTAACCTATTTACGCAAAATCTACTTGTTACTTCCTCCCTTATAAATATAATGCTTGTATACATAAATAATAGTGTAAGGTGCTAGCTAATAATAGAGTAAGGCAAGACAAAATCAAATCCCGAAGCTAGGGTTGAACCCTAGTCAGTTACAAGAGTGTAAGTAGAATAAATTACATATAACTAGAGCCCGAAAAGCAGATAGAATTACATACAATCAGAGCTAAAGGTCACTCAACAACAGAAGACAAATAAACGGAGGAGCACTGGGACTTTCCCAATGTCATGACAGAGAAAAGAAGACTACAAACTAAGTAACAACAACAGAGAATGACCCTACCAGAATCATTGGGTTGCAACCATTTCAGAGACTAAGCCTGGAGCAAACCCCAACCTACCACAAAAAACCAGTGGAACCATATCAGTCAGTTGTATGCCAAGAAAATTGAATGTGAAAATTAACGAGCAGAGAAGGAACAACCATCTTACCAGAAGAGTCACAGCACTAGAGGAATGAAACCCTAACTGAGTCATAGTCACAAGTGAAAACCCAGCATACAAAGGAGCGACTACCTTAGTGTCGAAGAAAAATAGAGAAGACCAGCTATATCATGGAAAAGTAATCTCACCTTGCCAGGACCAAGTGAAGCCGAGGAAGTCCACTGTGACTGAGACCTACCAGGACAACAAAACATTCATACATCAACCAGAGAACTAATAACCGGAAGCTTAACTATAGAACCAAATCAGGGCAAGATAAGGGAACGATGGAAAGAACAGTGTCCACGAAGAAGGTTAAAGAGCCAACAGAGGAACGAAGTAAACCCTTTCACGAAGTCGATGAAGCCTCCAATACAACGCCCAGGAAACTAGGTAACGAAATAGCAAGTGTGGGTGGAGTTACCTCACCACTAGGTAGAGGAACGCATAGCTAGGTGCATACAGAGCATTACTGCCGAGTTTTACACAGTCGCAAGTAGGCCAACGAGAGCACACAAACCCCCACTGCGAGAGAGAGAAGCCAAAAATTCTCAAGTGAAGTGAAATGAGGGTTTAGCTTAACCAAAGAGTGGGAAGGAGAAAAATCGAGGCGAGTATAGAAGCCAGCGTACCAGCAATAACTACACAATCAATTCCAACGAACAAATATCTTTGTTAATCAACTACTTAGGGCTAAGTATATGTGTTTGACCTGAACCTTAAATTAATCATTGGTTAAACTAGTTTAATCCGCAAGTTAAAGGGCTGGTCCCATCATATTGTGGTATCAGAGTAGGATTTGGAGTTTTCCTGAGAAATGGAAGTTGGAAGACGAGGTCGTGGAAGAGGTGCTCAGAGAGTAGCAGAGGAAGGATTGCGAGAGGAAATTAGGATCCTTACTACCCATTTGGAGGCAGTTGAAGCAGGAAGGAGAAGGGATCCGGAGGTAGGAGATGACAACGAAGAAGAAGCTATAGTCGTGATAGATGGATCCGATGAAGAAGGGTTGAAAATTAGATTTTTGAGGTCGGTCTTGTTGGCTAGCAACAAGCCTAAGCCATAGATTCCAAATTACAATGGAATCTTGTCCACAGAAGTTCTGTTGGATTGGATCAATGAATTGGACAAATATTTCGAATGTGAAGAGGTCAACGAAGATCGGAGAATTAAGTTCGTTGCAACCAAGCTGAAAGGACATGCAGCCTTGTGGTGGGACAGTGTCTAAGCAGAAAGAAGAAGGATGAACATGTTGCCAATAAAGAAATGGCCAAGAATGGTGGCCAAGTTGAAGGGCAGATTTTTTCCCAATGATTACCAAATTGCACTGCATTGGCAAGTTCAGAATCTGAGGCAAAAAGGGATGACAGTGAGAGAATATATTGAAGAATTCTACTAGGTATATTTAACAAGTGGCTACACAGAGGACACCCAGGAAAAAAAAGCAAGGTATGTAAATGGTATGAGATTGAAAATATTAGATGAGATAAGCATTCTTTCCCTAAAAAATATAGAGGAAGCCTACCAGAGTGCCATGAAGGCAGAGGATAAGATCACCAAAAAGGAGAATGTTAGGAGAGGACAGGGAACCGACAGAAAAAGAGGACAATCTTATGGCAGAGGAAAAACTGCCAATAATGGTGAAGAGGGTAGCAGTTCCAAGGTTTCAGTGATAGCAGAAAAAGGAAACAACACTAGAGGAGGAAGGCCATATTAGAGAGGAAGAGGAAATGGCTGAGGTAGAGGAGCTGCCTATCAATGCTACAGGTGCCACAAGTGGGGGCACAGGTCTTTTGAGTGTTCGGAATCAGAACAAGCTTGTCAAAGAGGAGCGTATGTTGAACTACCAGAGGAAGCAGAGACACCACCCCACAAAGAAGAAAATGTGCAGGAAATAGGGAAGCCTTAGTTCTGAATAAAGTACTATTGAAACCAGCCAAGGAGAAAGCAAAACAAACTCAAAGGAAGGCATTATTCCGGACATTTTGTAAGTCGCACGGAAAATTCTGCAAGCTTATTATCAACAATGGGAGCATGGATAATCTAGTTGCCACAGAGATGGTAGAGAAGTTGAGTTTTAAGTGGTTGAAGCACCCCACTCCCTATAAGGCATTGTGGTTGCAGAAGTGCCATCAGCTGTTGGTTGACAAACAGTGTGAAGTTGAGTTCCATATTGGCAGGTATAAAGACAAGGTTGTTTGTGATATCATGCCAATGGACGTATGTCATATACTGCTAGGAAGGCCACGGCAGTATGACTGGAAGGTAGTGCATGATGGGAAGACAATCTATTACAAGTTTGTCAAAGATAGGATTAAGCACACACTTGTGCCCATCAAGGAGGAGGAAGCAATAGAAACAAGTGGGACGAAAGTGTTACTAATGGGTGGAAAATAGTTTTTGAAGTAGACTGAAAATAGTGAAGTGAACTATGCTATTGTGAGAAGTGCAAAAACAGTGTTGTTGCACACAGAAATGTCTGATTTACCTGCAAAAATTCAGAAAATGCTGCAGGAATTTAGGGATATTGTAGTGGACGATTTACTAGATAAATTACCTCCTAAGGGAAGTATTAGTCATCACATTGACTTTATACCTGGAGCAAGTCTATCGAACAAGGCAGCATACTGAATGAGCCCCAAAGATAACGATGAAATCAGAAAACAAGTGCAGGAATTGCTGGATAAAGGGCTGATAAGGGAGAGTTTGAGCCCCTGTGCAGTTCCAACAGTTCTCGCTCCCAAGAAAGGAGGAGAATGACGAATGTGCATGGATTCAAGGGCCATCAATAAGATTACCATTAGCTACAGATTTCCACTGCCACGGATGGATGATATGATGGACAACCTGAGCAGGGCAACATACTTCTCGAAAATTGATCTGAAGAGTGGTTATCATCAGATTCGAATCAGGGAAGGGGATGAGTGGAAGACAACCTTCAAGACCAATGAAGGGCTGTATGAGTGGCTAGTAATGCCATTCAGATTAAGTAATACCCCTAGTACCTTTATGCAACTAAAGAACGAATTGCTGAAAGAGTTCATTGGAAAGTCTGTGATATTATATCTTGATGACATATTAATTTTCAACAAGACTAAGGAGGAACACTTTTGAGATGTTCGAAATGCGATGGAGAAATTGCAGTAGAATAGGTTTTTGATAAATCTAAAAAAATGTACTTTTCTTCAAAGAGAACTGGTTTATCTCATTTTTTTTTATTGTAGAGAACGAGTTGAAGATGGACCCAGAGAAGATTGCAGCAATCATTAACTCGCCATCCCCAAAAAGTCTGTTTGAGGTACGTAGTTTTCATGGGTTGGAAATTTCTTATCACAAGTTTATAAGGAATTTCAGTGATATCTACGCACCTATGTTGGATACTATTAAAAAGGAAAGTTAGCCTTTTCGTTGGACTGAGGCAGCAGAGAAAAGCTTTCAGTGACTGAAGAAGAAGATACAGAAAGACAAATCCTGAGATTGTCAGATTTTAACAAGCTTTTCCAGGTTCGTTGTGATGTAAGTGGTACGGCCATTGGAACTATACTTAGCCAGGAAGACAAACCTGTTGCGTTTTTCAGTGAGAAGCTGAATGAAAGCAGGTAGAAGTATTCATATTATGACAAAGAATTTTATGCTGTCATCCAAGCATTGAAGCATTCGAGACACTATCTGCTGGGGAGTGAGTTTGTTTTATTTTCTTATAACTCTGCACTGCAATATGTGATGCAATAGCATAAGCTGAATCACAAGCATGCTAAGTGGGTCAAATATTTATAGAGTTTCACTTTTGTGTTGAAACACATTAGTGGGTAGGCCAACAAGGTGGCAAATGCGTTGAGCAGAAGAGCTTTTCTCTTGCAGGAGAGTACGATACAAGTGTTGCGCTTTGAGCATTTGAAAGACTTGTATCAGACCGACGAGATTTCAAAGAGGCTTATGAAGCCTGTCAGAATCCTTTGTTGAGAGACAATAGTCCATGGTTGGACTATAATCTACAGGAGAAGCTATGGTTTAAAGGGGGACAATTATGCATTCCCGATTGTTCGATGCGAGAGAATATCATTCGAGAGAAGCACAATGGAGGTCTAGCTAGACATTTTGGCATAGAAAAAACATTATATCAACACAACCTTTTTTATTATTGGCGAAGAATGCGAAGGACTGTGCAGAGATTTGTGACCAGATGTAAAGTGTGTCAGTTGGCGAAAGGACACAGTGAGAATACGAGACTCTACACACCATTTCCCATTCCGAGTAGACCGTGGGACTCAGTCAGTTTGCACTTCGTCTTGGGTCTACTAAGGACGTAGCGGGGTTATGATTCTATGATGGTAGTAGTAGACCAGTTCTCGAAAATGGCACATTTCATCCCTTGTAAAAAAACCTGTGATGCCACTCACGTGGCCCACTTATTTTTCACAGAGATCGTCGGGCTACACGGCCTGCCTAAGTCCATTATTTTCTGTAGGGACATGAAATTTACAGTGCACTTCTAGTGAACCTTGTGGAAAAATATGGACACACAATTAAGTTTCAGCTCTGCTTATCACCTGCAGACAGACGGGCAAACAGAGGTGGTAAACAGGAGCTTGGGGAACCTCCTACGAAATTTGGTCGGGGAAAACTCATGGATGTGGGATCGTGTACTTGCTAGGAAGAGTTCGCTTACAATGACTCACCTAATTGCAGCACGGGGCACAATCCTTTTCAGATCTTATATGGCATGCATCCTCGTAGAGTGCATGAGTTACAAGATATAGGACATCAATTAAGATAGAGTGCTGATGGGGAAGATTTCACGAAAGCAATGAATGACCTACACGAGTAGGTAAAGATGAAGTTGCAGGACAGTAGTCAAAAGTATAAGCAGCAGGTAGATCTGAAACAATGAGAGGTACAGTTTAATGTGGGGGATGAAGTCCCCACGCATTTGTGTAAGGAACGTTTTCCTAGGGGTGCATACAACAAACTGGTGTACAAAAAGATTGGCTCTTGCAAAATTCTCTGAAAATTTTTAGCCAATGCTTATGAATTATAGCTGCCACCAGGAATAGACATCTCGCCCATATTTAATATGGGAGACTTGTTTCCATATATTGTCAGTCCTAAGGAAGACAATACAGCACAACCTACACGAAAAACACAAGGAGGGAGTGAGACTTGGATGAGACCAATGCCTTCAGCTCAGCCCCTTGAGATCGAGAGGATCATTGACACTCATGTGGCTAGGCAAACTCGGCAGAAGGAATACCTGCAGTATCTGTTCAAGTGGAAGAACCGTCCCATTGAGGATAGTTCAAGGCTTGATGCCAAACAAATACAACAGGCAGGCTATTCAGTCGAGAAGCTCATGGACTGGAGTCATGAACTTTTCTTACCCCGGAAGCCTGATGCAGGAGCATCCAGCGGAGGGTACCATGACCAGATGTTTGGTCTCAGCTAAGGAGGACAGGTTCATTATCATTTGGTTTCCTTTATGTTTGTTGATCAAAACAGTGTTTAGGAACTTGTTTTTTTTTCATTATTAGTTAAGGGATATTTAGGAACAGTACAGTTAGATTAGGGTCGTTACTGCCACACTGTTTTGTCTTTTTGTTCATTTATCTTACAACTGTATTTTCATTTAAAAATATATATTGTATATCTTACAGCACAAGAAAGCCCGAAATAGTTATCAATCGTGTAACTGTAGAAGAAACTAAAGAATAACTGTGAACAATTCAGGTAACTATATGAAAACAATACAAAAGCCAATGTAATACATTTTTGAAAGGGTTCAAAGACCAGCATAGAAATATAATACATAAATAGACAATTTACAAAACTTGAGTATCTGAATCGATCTGCAAACAATATTTCTACTATATTTATTTCTTTTCCCCTCTAATTACTATCTGTGTCAATTAAACAACATTGTGTGTTTCTATACATCCTTCCTAACAAATAGAGACATATTTCTTGAGTTCTAACAATGAAGCAATAACAAAATATTCCTAACACGGAGTTCCGGCAATAACAAAAGTTCCCATACATACGAAAACAAGTAACAGCTACGAGACAGATTTCAACAAAATGCAGATGCAACTACTGTAGAATGCAATTATAGCAGAGGTAACCCATTTACACAAAATCTTCTTGTTACTTCTACCCTTATAAATATAATGCTAGTATACATAAAGAACAGTGTAAAGTGCTAGTTAATAACAAAGTAAGGCAAGACAAAATCGAACCTCGAAGCTAGGGTTGAACCCTAGTCGGTTACAAGAGTGTAAGTAAAATAAATTACATATAACCAGAGCCTGAAAATTAGACGGAATTACATACAATCAGTGCCGAAGGTCACTCAACAGCAGAAGACAAATAAATGGAGGAGCACTGAGACTTTCCCAGTGTCATGAATGAGAAGAGAAGACTACAAACTAAGTAACAACAGCAAATAACGACCCTATCGAAATCATTGGGTTGCAATTGTTTCAGAGACCGAGCCTGGAGCAAACCCCAACCTGCCATAGAAAACCAGCGGAACCATATCAGTCATTTGTATGCCAAGAAAATTGAAAATGAAAATTAATGAGCATAGAAGGAACATCCAGCTTACTTGAAGAGTCACAACACTAAAGGAATGAAACCCCAACTGAGTCAAAGTCACAAGTGAAAGCCCTGCATACAAAAGAGCAACTACCTTAGTGTCGAAGAAAAACTGAGAAGACCAACTATAGCATGGAAGAGTAAGCTTACCTTGCAAGGACTGAACGAAGCCGAGGATGTCCACTATGACTGAGACTTGCCAGGACAACAAAACATTCACACATCAACCAGAGAACCAATAATCGGAAGCTTAACCAGAGAACTGAAGCAGGGCAAGATAAGGGAACAATGGAAAGAATAGTAACCACGAAGAAGGTTAAAGAGCCAATAGAGGAATGAAGTAAACCCTCTGATGAAGTTGACGAAGCCTCCAATACAATGCCCACGCAACCACGTAACAAAATAGCAAGTGTGGGCAGAGTTACCTCGCCACCAGGTAGAGGAACCCATAGCTAGGTGTAGACAGAGCATTTCCATCGAGTTCGACACAGTCGCAAGCAGGCCAACGAGAGCACACAAACCCTCACCGCGACAGAGAGAAGCCAAAAATGCTCAAGTGAAGTGAAACGAGGGTTTAGCATAACCAAAGAGAAAGGAGGAGAAAATTGAGGTGTACAAAAGCCATTGTACCAACAATAACTACACATTGATCATTGCCAACGATTAAATATCTTTGTTAATCAACTGCTTAGGGCTAAGTATATGTGTTTGACCTGAAGCTTAAATTAATTATTGGTTAGACTAGTTTAATCTGCAAGTTAAAGGATTGGTCCCAATATCTCTTATCCATAAAAATTGATGATTAAAATAACTCTATGCTCTATGTTCAAATGACAGGTGAAGATGGATAGCGTAAATATTAGAATTATATACCATACTTAAGATTCGTAGTAGTATCTTACGATGTACAACATGTCATAGTGATACATTGTTATGCCATTAAAGAATTTTAGCTATAAAGCGGAGTCACGGTTCCATGAGTAGTATAAGAGGAATTCAACATTGGGAATGTGATAGAAGTAAGTCATTTCCTGGAAGGGTGAAGTCTACCCAACCTAGTGAGAAAAACCAAGTGCATCCTTCATGTAGCAAAAAAATATGCATGTAGATTTCCTCATATAAAGGTCCCGAGTACTTTGGCCAACAGCCTCATCAATTATGAAAAAGTGCATCTTACATGCAATCAATAACAAAGAAATTGTTCCACAACAATCACCAAGATTAATATTTTGATTTGAGGTCCAATAGTTCACTAATCATAATTCTCCACCCCTTATTTTAGAGGAGTTGATTAGAGGAGATTTTGATATCGAACTAGTCAACATGTCAATACAAGTTGTTGCATGTAATCTCAAATTCTTGTTCGTTGGAGGAAGTTTGTTCATTAAAAGAAACTTATGCTTTAGAATCTTGTATCTCTGATTGTCTCTCTTTCCGGGCCAAAAAACTACATAAATAATTAGAGTGCAGCATTCAAATGCAGCACTGTCATTATTCAAGTAACATGCGTCGAGATGTGGCTGGTGAATTCCAATCTATGGTTGGACTAACTTGATGATGAGGCATTTTTCAGCCAGAAGATTCCCTCTGGAATGCTAAGCATGTACCGATAATTTCATGTGGAATTTTAAGCACATATGGATGGATTCACATAAATAAATGTATGAAAACATAGAAATAATTTACTGACATCAATATTATCGAACTTTTAACACATATGCTAATAGAGTAGAAGCATAAAACGTACAAATAGAATTTACTAACACGAAGATTATAAAATTTATGGAGCACGGTATTCATAAAATATATTTGAAATGCATTTATTAACATGAACATTCAAATTGTAAATTAAACAATTTACAAACAGATTTATTGTATTTGAAAATAAAAATTTTCTAAATATAAAAGTAATATTTACTATCATTAAAAAATAGTTAAAGTATGAATATATATATTTGAAATAAAGTTATTTCATTCATCACTACTATATATATATATTTAAATAATTAAAACTTAAAAAAATGATATTTTTTTTTTTGTAAAATCCATAAATATTATACTTTTAAAAATATTATAATTAAATAAGTTATTTCGTTTATGTATTTATATGTTTTTTTATGATAATAAAATTGTCACACATCCATGTATCACCATGTAAAAAAGAAAATGACTCAAAATTAAGATAGTAAAAACAAAATGTTACTTCTCGTACTAAGAATATTCATACTTGTCCCATTATTTAGCGGTAACATTATAACATCAAATAAATCTTGGTGTATTACACCTATAACCACATTACACTTTAAAGGGTTTGAATCTACATGTTTTCACCTGTCTATTATTAAGCTACTACATAAACTTACATACAGATTAAAGTACCACCTTACTTACTGTATTCAAGATATTTATGTTCCATGGTTCGACTATTAATTATTGCATTAATTTTTACTAGGAATTATGATGGCTCTAGGTTCGGTGGTAATACATCTCTAGAGTCTTTGGATACCATACCTTCTGGTCTTGGGAGCTGCTCCTCATCCACAGTGGCCTAGCGTTGTGTTGCATCGGATAGTGGAGGATAATCTCTAGCATCCATGCATCCTTCGTCACTTCATTGTCTTCGCATTTCCTCGTTCTTGGTTCAATCATTCTGCATAGGGAAAGGTGTTATCTCATTTGCACAGGTAGAATTAACAGTGATTTTCTTTGATAACCTTTCTTGGCATAATTCGATGGCTCTTAGGCTTCTTCGTTGGTCATACCACATTTCTAAGTAGTTGGTTCCATGCAGGCTTACTAGTACTTCTTCTCGACTCCCTGCTATAAGAAGGGTATCCATACATTTTCATATCCAGGTAATGTTTATCCGCTCAGTGCAGTAGTTTTGTAACTTATTTGATTATTTTATTTAAATTATATCAGATTATAACCCTATGCTATTCTTTCTCAGGGAATCTAGAGGATTTCGTCGTTGTTCAAGATTTGTAACGGATGTTAGAAATTAATTCCTCTCCTCAGCTGACAGAGTCTAGAGGAGAATGGCCAAGTTTAACTGTCGGGTATTTGAGCTTCGCCCAACTACGTTTTCATCTGGGTTTTAGCATAGTAGGGTTTTGGCTTCAAGAGTTTAAAATTCCTTTGCAAAAAAATTGTTAGCTCAACCTTGTATGTGGTATTTAGACTTGTTCTCTAGTTACAAGAATTCTATTGAAGTAAAAACCCTCTGGTTTTTGGGTTAGCCTAGGCGTTTATGGTTGTAATAAATTTTGAATGAAAGCCCTCATTTGGCGACTAAAACCCTGGTCCAAACTTGGTTCTGGCCTTTCTTCTTGTAATGAGTTCGTGGTCAGCTACTGATTTTGATGAGAAGGCACACTTTTAGTTCCTATGAGGCAGGCCTTCATGGAACAATATAATAATTCATGTTTAAATGTTATTGAAATTTTCCAGAATGACTTTAATCTTGGTGTAATATTATTGGTATGTTTTTATGCTTAATTCTCTTAACCAGGGATTTAAAGGTCTGTGATACCTACAACTCACAATTGGATATAAATTTATGAGTATCTAGATATAAGTTAGCAGGATTGTTCGAATGTTTCTTGAATCTATTTCTTGAATCGGTAAATCATGTTTCCAAAAGAATGATTTCACTGGTTATCCTTCTTTTTAACTAGTTCAAAACATAATACAAGATTTCTCTATGTTCTGTTTCAGTTTCATATTCAGATACTCTACCTGGAATAGTGCTTGTGCACCTGGAATTTCTACCTCTTATTCTATGTGAACTAGAGACAGAATAGTTTGTTTTTCTCTTTTTGAATAAAATAATAAGTTTCTTATGTCAATTTTCCTACTTCAAACTTTAAATAGTTATTTTATAATTCTGGATACATAGACTTGCATATATATTTTTATACAGAGTAACGAGAACTATCCCTTTTATTTCTAGAGCAACTGCTCGTCAAAAGAAAATCAGAAAGATTAATTCCTACTACCATATAGTAGACCTTATACCTATATAGCACGAGATTTTACTTATCTGAGTTTGCGCTAACTTCAAGTTGTTAATCGGTTACCATACCTTAGATTACTTGCTACCTTTCCTCCCAACCGTGAGACTGACTAGTCATCTTGTCTACCCCCGAGATGCTTCTCACATGCAAGATTTCCTCTTAAGACTACAGTCTTTTTGTTACAGCTATCTAGTCCTAACCAGATTTAGCTCTAGGAACCCGCCTCACATCTCAGCACAGTGTTCTCATTCTAATACTTCATTCTTTTTCCTCTTTTCTGATCTCAAGTACAATTACCCTCTTCATCTTTTTTTCCTGAGAATAAATCTCCAAGGAAATTAGTTAGGAATGGGTAACTACCAACCTAACCACCTGAAAATGTGAGAAATATGTAACTCTCATCATATCAACATTTTCACTCTCTACATAACTTAATCACAATAAATAATTATATAAACTTATGGTAGTATTGATTTTGTTTAGCTCCAGTAATTTAAATATTTACAATTACTGGGGACATCACATCAACCTGCGCCCCCAACAAAATTAAACATTGTTCCGATGTTTCTCTACTGGAAATAAATTTGGAAAAGTCTTCCTTATAACCTGTTCATCTTCCCAAGTGGCCTCCTCCAGCCCAAAGTGTTGCCATTGCACTTTAACTTGGACGATAACTCATTTCCACAGCATTACTTTTCTCTGATCGAGTATACCCAGGGGTTTGACCAAGAACTCACCTTTCGGTTCGAGCTATACACACAAAAAAATTAGTTAGTCCTTTCCTTTGATAATCAGTCTTACAACCTATTCATAACATATCACGTTCTTAAATAATTCTTCTAATTTACTTGTATATCCTACCAATTGATTATACAGTTAGGATCATATATGTATTTTTTTAATACATAAAGATGAAAGACATTATGCACACGAATATGGCTAGGTAAGGCAAGCTGATAAGCCACCGACCAATTTGAGCCAGAATTTGGAAAGGAACATAGAATCGGGGTGCTAATTTAGTACATTCGTTCCATTGCAATGTACTCTTCCTGGCTCATACATGAACATAAACATGATCTCCAACTTGAAATTCCTGAACACTTCTCTTCCGATCAACAAACTTCTTTTGTTAGTCCTAAAAAGCCTTTAAATTGGAACGTACTTTTTTAACCATATCCTCCATTTCTTTTAACATGTACGATCCTAACATCAATTTGTTCTCTATGCCGCCCCAACTCAAGGGTGTTCTGCACTTACATCCATATAATACTTCAAATGGACTCATCTGTAGATATGTATGGTAAGCATTGTTGTAATCAAACTCTACCAAATGTATGTAATCCTCCCATTTAGATGGTTGCTTCATTATGTAAGTTCGGAGCATATATTCTACTATTTGATTTACTCGCTCAGTCTGCCCATCCATTGGTGGATGGTAAGAAGTGCTGAAATGCAGTTGTGTGGCTAAACCTGATGCAGGAGCATCCAGCTCCGAGGAGACAGAAGGTGGTTGACTGTCTCATGGAGGGAACCAGGTTAACAGAACTTGTCATTCGTTTTAATTCTCTTTATCATTTGTTTTATTTCCTAGAAGGTCATTTAGAGACCATGGTAATTGAAAACTGTGTCTTGTTTTTAAGTTTACAAATTAGTTAACATAAATTAGTCTTTAGTAAAAGAAACTGTTACACAGATAGGATAAATTCTGGTAAGCAGTTTAACTGAAAGGGGGAGCAGTTACGCTACCCAGATGTAAAAGAGAGAGCAAAGAACAATGAAAAAAAAAACTCTCCTGGAATAAAAAAAGACAGATACATTTCCTCTGAAAAGAAGCAAAATTGTTTTGTTTAAAGAACCACTATCACATAAATGTATTGTTACTGTTTTCTGTACTAACATTCACTGCAAGAAGGCTATAACAGGCATACTGTAATTTATTCGATTGATGTTATTTGTTTAAGCATCCATTGTAGGTTATACACAACAAGCATATGAATGTGATACGAAATATTGAGTACATACTGGAATTTAGAGACAACAAAGAGAAGGCGCTGCTACAGGGAGATATCCCACACAGAGAAGAGCGGATTGACAACCAATGATTATTACAATAAACCAGGTAACAAGCATACCAAACTTAAGTGATTTTCATAAGTAATGTAAATGCTGGAGATAACGTATACAGGAGCTTCATGTAATGTAACCCTTATGAATAAAACGCCCATAAGTTCTCTGAACATAGAACGCTCATTAAGCTACCGTTCCCTTATAATTAAAGTCATTGCAAGAAACAAGAAAGGCAACTGAACAGAATCAAGGAACCAAAGCAACAAAGGCGGACCAGGCCGATTACAGGTCAAAACGACGGTTATTGTATACATATCAGACCTCAGAAAAAAAAAACAGTTTAATATAGTTCGTTTACAATCCAGAAGCGTGAGCATAGATACAAAAACCCACAGATTGCTTACAAATCTAACAAACGGGCCGAGTTCATTGAATAAAAAACCCTACAGATCGCTTACAAGTCTAACAAACGGAGCCGAGCTCATTAAATACAAAAACCCACAGCTTGTTTACTAATCTAACAAACGGGCCCAAGCTGGACAAGACCCTACCTGTTACACCAAGTTGAAAGGGGTTTTGGGTTGCCTCCAGGACTCACAGGGAGCACGAGTCCACGGCAGCCAGCCACCCGAGAAACCTGCACCAACAAATAGACGCGGGTCAGCGTTTGAGACAAGAAAACGATAAGAAAAAATCTGTAAACGAACATATACAGCCACATTGGGTATTTACCTGAGTTGGACGGGTAGCATTGCAAACAACCCGACACCCATAACCTGAAGAGCAAAGGAGCGAACCTGTTAGACTCTGGAAGAGGTGGAGAAGCAGGGTTTAACATCGAACCAGAACTTACCTTGAATCCGGATTGAAGCGGAACGATTAGCTGGAGCTCGGGACTGAGAGAAACCTGTCATAATAACAAAGGCAAGTTAACAGAGCGTGGAACAAACCTTGTTACAGCGGAAGAACAAACAAAGAAACAGAAAGTATATCGAGTTACAGTGCGGAGCGTTAGCAGCTTGTCGCCCTCACAATAATACCAACGCACAGAGTAGCAGGAGGTCGGAGGCACCAGAAGAACCCAGCGCCGGAGCGAGGAGCGGAGGCGCAAAGAAACCCTCGCAGAGCAGAACAAAGAACTTCGCACAGTGAAAATGAAATGACAAGTGAACTAGGGTTGGCTGTCAAAAGGCGGGAGTAGGTCAAGGTGAGAAACCGGCAGGTGTGGATTGGTAACCTGTACCACAAGTTAACCCATCTGAAATATCCCGAATCTGTACAAACCACGTTATTTCAACGTTTATTCGCATTAACATTCGTACGGTGGACACAGTGTCGCCACGTGGAAAAGGGCTGGGCCATCAAAAGTGGTATCAGAGGTGGTTGACAAATAGGAAGAATGGAGGGTGGTAGAGGAGGAAGAGGAAGAGGAAGAGCGATACGGAGAATAGCAGAAAAGGGACTCCGTGAGGAGATTCGCGTTTTGCGAGAAAGATTAGCAGTGGTAGAAGTTGGGGGAAGAAGGAACCCAGCAGATGATAGTGATGAGGATGTGGCAGAACCAGAAGATGAGGTTGAAGGGGTGACACCGGAACTCCGATTATTAAATTCAGTTTTGCTGTCTAGTCATAAGCCAAAGCATGAGCTATCCACTTATGACGGAAGTCTATCTGCAGATGTGTTATTGGATTGGTTAAGCGAAGTGAACAAATATTTTGAGTTTGAGGAAACCAGTGACGACAAGCAGGTGAAGTTCGCCGCCACAAAGTTGAAAGGACATGCGTCCTTGTGGTGGGACAGCGTTCAGGCGGAAAGAAAGAGGCAACACAAACAGCCTATAAAGAAGTGGGCCTGAATGGAGGCCAAACTGAAGGAAAAATTTATGGCAAAAGATTATCAGATTATGTTGTATAGATAGGTACAGAACTTGAAACAAAGAGGAATGACTGTTAAGGAATTTACAGAGGAATTTTATAAGTTGAATTTACGGGCAGGTTATGTGGAAGATACCCTAGAAAAAACAACCAGATTTATGAATGGTTTGAGGGGGGAAATACTGGATGAAATCGGTATCCTTTCACCCCGGACGTTGGATGAAGCCTATCAGTTTGCACTGAAGGCAGAGGAGAAAATTAACCGGAATCAAAACGCCAGGAGAGGAGGTGGAATTGGCAGGGGAAAAGGTAAGGTTTTTGGTAGAGGTAGAAGTGCAGGTTCTAGTGAAGAAGGCAGCAGTTCTAAGTCTACTGGCACAACAGAGAGGGACAATAGCACTAGAGGAGGACGACCAGCTCAGCAAGGGCGAGGAAGTGGTCGGGGCAGGGGAACTGTCCAGTGCTATCGTTGCCATAAGTTAGGACACAAGTCATATGACTGTCCTGAAGGTGAACCTGTAGGTGGAAGAGGAGCTTATGTTGCTCATCCAGAGGATGCTGAAACAACACCTCAAGAAGTGGAAAACGCCCTAGAGACAGGCGAAGCTTTGGTATTGAATAAGGTGCTGTTAAAACCAGCAAAAGAAGTTGCAGAGCCTGATCAGCGAAAAGCTCTGTTCCGGACTGTTTGCAAGTCACAGGGTAAGTGCTGTAAGCTGATCATCGATAGTGGAAGTACTGACAACTTGGTAGCAGTAGAGATGGTGGAAAAACTAGGTTTGAAATAGCTGAAACATCCCACTCCATATAAGGTGTCATGGCTGCATAAGGGACACCAACTGTTGGTGGATGAACAGTGTGAGGTGGAGTTTCAGATAGGCAGGTACAAAGACAAAATCATCTGCGATGTTATGCCGATGGATGTCTGTCATATTTTGCTAGGACGACCCTGGCAGTTTGACAGGAGCGCAGTTCATGACGGAAAAACCAATTGTTATAAGTTTGTCAAAGATGGGATCAAGCACACACTCGTACCCATCAAAGAGGAAAGTACAGCAGAAGCCAGTGGAGTGAAGGCATTGGTGATGGGGGGAAAAGAATTTATAAAACAGATTGAGGACAGTGAAGTAAATTTTGTTGTCATATGAAGACCAAAAGCAGTGATATTGCATACACAGATTTCAGATTTGCCAGAGGAAATCCAGAAGCTGCTGCAGGAATTTGGGGACATCGTGGTGGATGACCTTCCAGATGAACTTCCACCCAGGAGAGGTATTAGTCACTGCATTGACTTTATACTAGGGGCAAGTCTGCCAAACAAAGCAACTTATCGAATGAGTCCTAAGGACCATGAAGAAATCAGGAAGCAGGTCCAGGAGTTGTTAGACAAAGGGTTGATTCGAGAGAGCATGAGCCCCTGTGCAGTACCAACCGTGCTGGCTCCAAAGAAGGGAGGCGAATGGCGAATGTGCACAGATTCCAGAGCCATAAACAAAATTACGGTTAGGTACAGGTTTCCCTTACCAAGAATGGACGATATGATGGATTGTCTGAGCGGGGCAGCTTATTTCTCGAAAATTGACTTGAAGAGTGGATATCACCAGATTCGAATTCGAGAAGGAGATGAGTGGAAGACAGCTTTCAAGACGAACGAAGGCTTATATGAGTGGCTGGTGATGCCATTTGGGTTGAGCAATGCTCCCAGTACGTTCATGCGCTTGATGAATGAAGTACTGAAGGAGTTTATTGGGAAATCCGTGATAGTTTACTTGGACGACATCTTGATTTTTAGTAAAACTAAAGAAGAACATTTCAGGCATGTTCGCAATGTGTTGAGGAAGTTGCAGCAGAATAAATTGCTGATCAATCTGAAAAAGTGTACTTTTTTTCAGCGGGAGTTAGTATATCTGGGCTTTGTAATTGCAGAAAACGAGTTGAAAATGGACCCAGAAAAGGTGGCAGCTATAGTTAGCTGGCCTTCACCGGGAAGTTTATTTGAAGTCCGCAGTTTTCACGGATTAGCGAGCTTCTACAGGAAATTCATCAGGAATTTCAGTGAGATCTGCGCACCTATGCTGGATACGATCAAAAAGACAAATCAACCATTTCGCTGGACTGAGGCAGCGGAAAGAGGTTTCCAGATTTTGAAGAGGAAGATTACTGAAAGGCCGATATTGAGGCTGCCTGACTTCAACAAACCCTTTCAGGTTCGTTGTGATGCCAGTAATACAGCCATAGGGGCAGTACTGAGTCAGGAGGATAGACCAGTCGCATATTTCAGTGAAAAGCTGAACGAGAGTAGACAGAAATACTCAACCTATGACAAGGAATTCTATGCAATTGTCCAAGCGTTAAAACATTGGAGGCACTATCTGTTGGGTAATGAGTTTGTTCTGTTTACAGATAACTCTGCGTTACAGTACATTATGCAGCAACATAAATTGAACCATAAGCATGCAGCATGGGTGGAGTATTTACAGAATTTTACGTTTGTACTGAAACATATCAGTGGGCAAGCGAACAAGGTGGCAGATGCGCTGAGTAGAAGGATTCTACTCTTGCAGGAAGGTACAATGCAGGTTTTAGGCTTTGAACACCTGAAAGAGCTGTATCAAACAGATGCTGATTTTAAGGAAGCCTATGAGGCTTGTCAAAACCCTCTGTTAAGGAACAACAGTCTGTGGTTGGATTATAATTTACAGGAGGGATTGCTGTTTAAGGGCGGACAGCTGTGTATTCCCAACTGCTCTATGCGGGAAAACATTATTCAGGAGAAACATAGCGGGGGTTTGGCTGGACACTTCGGTATAGATAAGACGGTAGCACAGGTACGACATTTTTATTTTTGGCCAAAATTACAGCGAGATGTACAAAGGTACGTGAGTAGGTGCAAGATTTGCCAACTGGCAAAGGGCCACAGTCAGAATACAGGTTTGTACTTACCATTACCCATTCCGAACCGACCATGGGACTCCGTCAGTTTAGATTTTGTTTTGGGTTTGCCTAAGACACAGTGGGGTTTCGATTCGGTAATGGTTGTGGTAGATCGATTTTCAAAGATGGCGCACTTTATACCTTGCAGGAAGACCAGTGATGCTACTTATGTAGCACATCTATTTTTCAATGAGATTGTTCGACTACATGGGCTTCCGAGGTCCATCATCTCCGACAGGGATGTGAAATTCACCGGTCATTTTTGGCGAACCCTGTGGAAAAAGTTGAACACTCAGTTACAGTTCAGCTCCGCTTATCACCCGCAGACCGATGGCCAAACGGAGGTTGTAAACCGGAGTTTGGGGAACTTGCTTCGGAGTTTAACAGGTGAGAATTCCCAGACGTGGGACCGTGTACTAGCTCAGGCGGAATTCGCATACAACGACTCACCTAACCGCAGCACTGGTTACAGTCCGTTCCAGATTTTGTACGGCATGCATCCACGCGGCGTGCATGAGTTACGGGATTTGGGAAAGCTCGAAAAACGAAGTGCTGATGGTGAAGATTTCGCTCAAGCAATGAGTAATCTACATGAGCAGGTCAAGCTGAAATTACAAGACAACAGTAAAAAATATAAGCAGCGGGCAGATTCCAAGCGCCGGGAAGTTCAGTTCAACGTTGGGGACGAAGTCCTTGCGTATTTACGTAAGGAACGTTTTCCAAAACGGGAGTACAACAAGTTAAAATTCAAGAAGATTGGTCCCTGTAAAGTCATTCGCAAATTTTCTGCGAACGCCTATGAGTTACAGCTGCCACCCGGGATTGGTATTTCTCCCATTTTTAATGTGGCAGATCTGTTTCCCTATGTCGCTGATTCGGAAGGCAATACAGCAGCAGAGCCACCGCGGGACACCAGTTGTGAGGAAAGTTCGTGGATGAGGCAGATGCCAATGGCACCACCCCTTGAGATCGAAGGGATTCTGGACACACAGGTAGCTAAGCGCACACGCAGGAAGGAATATCTGCGGTATTTGGTCAAGTGGAAGAACCGTCTGATAGAGGACAGTTCGTGGCTTAACGCGACGCAGATACAGAAGGCAGGCTATTCTGTCGACGACCTCATGGAACGGAGCCATGAATTTTTGCCACCCCGGGAGCCTGATGCAGGAGCATCCAGCTCTGAGGAGACAGAAGGTGGTTGACTGTCTCATGGAGGGAACCAGGTTAACAGAACTTGTCATTCATTTTAATTCTCTTTATCATTTGTTTTATTTCCTAGAAGGTAATTTAGAGACCATGGTAATTGAAAACTGTGTCTTGTTTTTAAGTTTACAAATTAGCTAACATAAATTAGTCTTTAGTACAAGAAACTATTACACAGATAGGATAAATTCTGGTAAACAGTTTAACTGAAAGGGGGAGCAGTTACGCTACCCAGATGTAAAAGAGAGAGCAAAGAACAATAAAAAAAAAAAACTCTCCTGGAATAAAAAAAGAAAAATACATTTCCTCTGAAAAGAAGCAAAACTGTTATGTTTAAAGAACCACTGTCACATAAATGTATTGTTACTGTTTTCTGTACTAACATTCACTGCAAGAAGGCTATAACAGGCATACTGTAATTTATTCGATTGATGTTATTTGCTTAAGCATCCATTGTAAGTTATACACAACAAGCATACGAATGTGATACAAAATATTGAGCACATACTGGAAATTAAAGACAACAAACCACAAGATAAGAGAAGGCGCTGCTACAGGGAGCTAACCCACACAGAAGAGCGGATTGACAACCAACGATATTACAATAAACCAGGTAACAAGCATACCAAACTTAAGTGATTTTCATAAGTAATGTAAATGCTGGAGATAACGTATACAGGAGCTTCATGTAATGTAACCCTTATGAATAAAACGCACCATAAGTTCTCTGAACATAGAACGCTCATTAAGCTATTGTTCCCTTATAATTAAAGTCATTGCAAGAAACAAGAAAGGCAACTGAACAGACTCAAGGAACCAAAGCAACAAAGACGGACCAGGCCGATTACAGGTCAAAACGACGGTTATTGTATACATATCAGACCTCAAAAACAGTTTAATATAGTTCGTTTACAATCCAGGAGCGTGAGCATTAAATACAAAAACCCACAGATTGCTTACAAATCTAACAAACGGGCCGAGTTCATTGAATACAAAACCCTACAGATTGCTTACAAGTCTAACAAACGGAGCCGAGCTCATTAAATACAAAAACCCACAGATTGCTTACTAATCTAACAAACGGGGCCGAGCGGGAAAGACCCTACCCGTTACATCAAGTCGAACGGGGTTTTGGGTTGCCTCCAGAACGCACAGGGAGCACGAGCCCACGACGGCCAGCCACCCAAGCAACCTGCACCGACAAATAGATGTGGGTCAGCGTTTGGGACAAGAAAACGATAAGAAAAAATCTGTAAACGAACATATACAGCCACATTGGGTATTTACCTGAGTTGGAAGGGCAGCATTGCAAACAACTCGACACCCATAACCTGAAGAGCAAAGGAGCGAACCTGTTAGACTCTGGAAGAGGTGGAGAAGCAGGGTTTAACATCGAACCAAAACTTACCTTGAATTCGGATTGAGGCGGAACGATTAGCTGGAGCTCGGGACTGAGAGAAACCTGTCATAATAGCAAAGGTAAGTTAACAGAGTGTGGAACAAACCTGGTTAGAGCGGAGAGCAAACAAAGAAACAGTAAGCATATCGAGTTACAGTGCAGAGCATTAACAGCTTGTCGCCCTCACCATAATACCAACATACAGGGTAGCAGGAGGTCGGAGGCACCAGAAGAACCCAGCGCCGGAGCGAGGAGCAGAGGCGCAAAGAAACCCTTGCAAAGCAGAACAAAGAACTTCGCACAGTGAAAATGAAATGGCAAGTGAACTAGGGTTGGCTGTCAAAAGGCGGGAGTAAGTCAAGGCTTGAAACCGGCAGGTGTGGGTTGGTAACCTGTACCACAAGTTAAACCATCCGAAATATCCCGAATCTGTACAAACCACGTTATCTCAACGTTTATTCGCATTAACATTCGTACGGTGGACACAGTGTCGCCACGTGGAAAAGGGCCGGGCCATCAAAACCTCAAAATAAGGCCTTCAAGAAAGATGATGTAAATTTTACATCATGGTCAAAAATTATAATCTTTAGTATTACATGTAATCTAAGAATGTCTTTCATAAATATGTTAGCAATTTGTAAAAACCTATAGGTTGACTGTACTAGCATGAACTGACCACATTTTCTTAATTTATCTACTACCACCATTATTGATTCATTCTTCTATTTAGACTTAGGTAGTGCTATAATAAAATCGATGTAAATGGTTTCCCACTCCCATTCCAGAATAGGTAATAGGTGGATTAATCCAGCTCGGTGACGGTGTTTCGCTTTCACTTATTGGCATTACAGACAGCGAGCCAACTACTTGGTTATTTCTTTCTTCATACCAGGCCAAAAAAATTCCTTTTTGAGTGCAGTAATTAACTTCTCGTAATCAGGGTGGCCCGCATACGAAATTTTATGATATTAATCTAAAATTAAATTTTTAATATTTTCTGATTAGGTACATATATTCTCCTTCTATAAATGAATATACCTTCTTGATTTACCTCATAACATAGCAGTTGTTCATTGCTGTTTAAAATTTTAGGTTGTTGCCATAAAAATTTATATTCTGGATCCTGCATTGTTGCCTCTCTAATCTGCTCATTAAATGTAGTTCGTAATTCACTGAAAGAGACCTCATATATACAATTTACTTTCCAACTCAAGGCATCCGTGACTCGGTTCTCCTTTCCTTTCGTCTTTGATTTCAAAATCGAATTCACATAGGAAGTTGACCCAACGAGCTTGCCTAACATTCAAAGTCAACTGCTTAAAATAGTTAGTTAAATAGAAATTTCTTACCCATCAAGTAATATCTCCACATATTTAATGCATAAATGACTCCGGTTAGTTCTAAGTCATAGGCTGAATTATTTTTTTCATGTTCCTTAAGCTTCCTAGACTCATAGGAAATAACCCTATCCTCCTGTATTACTACGCCACCTACACCTTCATTGCCGACATTTGTGCAAATCACATAATCTTTATTCAAATCACTAATGCTCAAAATGGGCGCGTTGGTGAGTAAATGTTTAATCTGATAAAAAATCCTTTGACAATCCATCGTGCACTTAATTTTTTTTCCTTTCTTTTGCAGAGAGGTAATGTGGTATGGCACCGTAGAAAAACCGTCAACAAATCACCTATAGTATCTAGCTATATCCATAAATGATCTTATATCAGCAACATCTTTTGGTATTGGCCACCCCATTATAGTTTTTATTTTCTCTGGATCCACATTAATTCCATGCTTGGTAATGACATGTTCTAAATACTGGATTTGTTCTTTAAAGAAATCACATTCATTGTGCTTGGCATACAATTGATGTTATCTTAAAACTTGTAGAACAATACATAGATGTTCTTTATGTTCTTCTATATTCCGAGTGTATATCATCGATAAAAATCAACACAGATTTATCGAAATACTGATGAAATATATTGTTCATGAGGCACATGAAGGTCATAGGAGCATCAGTTAGTCGGAAGGGAAACACAACAAACTCATAATACCCATAACAAGTTCTAAAGGTTGTTTTTTCTATATCTTCTTCCTTTATTCTAATCTTATGGTAACCTGAACAAAGGTCGATCTTTGAGAACAGAGTCGCACCTTTCACCTGATCAAACAAGTCATCTATACAAGGTAAAGGGTATTTATTCTTGATGGTCATTTTATTTAACTGATGGTAATGCATGCGCATTTGCAAAGTTCCATCCTTCTTCTTAACAAAAAGCACCGGAGCTCCCCAAGGTGATACACTTGGGCAGATATATTTTTTATCAAGTTGTTCTTGTAGCTGCATTTTTAATTTTGTTAACATCGGTATGCTCATGCGATAAGGGGCTCGCGATACTAGGGCAGCCCTTGGAATCAACTTAATGGTGAAATCTATATCTCTCTTTGGAGGAAGTCCCAAAATTTCTTCAGGAAACACATCCAGAATATTCTGCACCACAGGTATATTTTTCTAAAGAAACAAATTTATCCTTTCAATTAGTATATCCTACCTTTATTTCATAAATTTTCAATCCTTTTCTGATACATTTTTCTAATTGAGAGGCTGTTACTGGTCTTAATTTCAGTGGCCTTAGTATTCCCTCAATTTCCTACCTCTTTCCCTCTTCATCCATATAGTTAATAGTTTTGGTTTTACAGATAATGAGGGACCAATGTTTTTCCAACCAGTCCATGCGTATTAGGATATCATATGATCCTATGGGTAACACATTCAAGTTTGCCATAATAGACTGACCTGCTAACTTTAGGGGGAAGTTGCTTACCTTGGCCATCACCCTTCTTTTTGCTCCCATGGCTAGTTGTACTAACCAAGGATTCTTAAACTTAACAACTTGCAAACAACATTTTTCTACTACTTTGGGACTAATATAACTCAAAGTAGCTCATGTATCAATTAAAATAGATATATTTTGGTCGAATACTTTACCTTCAAATTCTATCATGGGTGGTTGGTATTTTTCTTGATGGCCTTGCCATTTCTCCCACTGTTGATGCTTCTTGAATCTATGAGATCTGATCAGTTCCCTTGTGGTATCAATATTGTTTGACATAATGTGGTCCTCCACATCTCCAACACTATATTGGAGGTCTAGCTTCTATTTCCAATTCAGTTCTACCCGACTGCTCATTTGTTTTGGACTCACTTTGAAGTTTTAATATGGGTTGATTTCTATTCATATTCCTATTTTCTTGTCCTTTATGGGGTCCCTTGTTGTTAGAGGTAAAATTAATCCCCAGTTTGTCAGCCCATCTCTTTCCCACATCTCCCTTTTGACTGTTTTGTTGATAACATATTCGAGCCTTTCGTATAACTTCATCCATGGTTTTCAAGTTATCAAACTCAAGACAATCTTTCATGAACAACGACAGACCACTGATAAATCGTTGCACTTTCTCTTTTTCTTCCCATATGTAAGGAACATACCGAAGCAAGGACGTAAATTTTTCTATGAACTCATCCATAGACAACTGACTCAATCAAAGATCGTGAAACTCTTTCTTTTCAACATAAAATCTTTCAGTCAAATATTTCTCGTTACAATACTTTTGAAATTTTTCCCAAGTTATGCTCTGCTCATTTACTCCATGTAGCATTTTAATTCTTCCCACCACAGGGTGGTTGTTCCTTGCAGCTGAAAGATGGCCAAATGAGCCTTTAAATTTTTTTTGTATTCATATAGTTGAAAATACTTGTCCATATTGATGAGCCAGGCTTCAACTGCCTCTTCCTATTCACCATCAAAGAGGGAAGGTTTTATTTTCCAAAATTTTCCTTGTAGCTCTATTTTCTATATTTTCTGTGTTTTGTGTTCTGATACATTATTAGATTCTTCCTCATGATTCTCTTCGTTGCCTTCTATTTCTACATTCTTGGTTCGAAACTCTTGTTTTCTAGTCATGTTCCCATGCTCAGGACTGGGAATTGCTTGTTGTTGATTCTATCTATCAGACAAACTCTTCATGATCTTTTCCTGCTCCTGCATTAACCTTTCATTATATGCCCATAACCAGGCCATCTCATCCTTCAGTTCTTGTATAGTTTCCAAGATTTCAGTATTGGTATTATGCGACTCTTCCCCCAACTGTACCCATACCTCAGGATTGGCTTCTTGAAAAGATGTTGGTCATGTTCCTATCACGGGTCTGTGTGGTGTAATTATATTCCTCCTCATGTTGGATGCTTTTATTTCCTTCTCTGTGCACATCACAAATTCTTTTATTCACTTATTTTCCAAAGGTCTCATCTTTGTAACCCGAGTGCTCTGACACCACATGTCACACACCCATGTATCACCATGTAAAAAAAAAATTAAAAGTGATTGAGAATTGAGATAGTAAAAACAAAATGTTACTTCTCGTACTAAGAATATTCATACTTGTCACATTATTTAGCAGTATCATTATGAAAACAAATAAATCTTGGTGTGTTACACCTATAACCACATCACACTTTAAAGGGTTCAAATCTACATGTTTTCACCCATCTATTATTAAGCTACTACATAAACTTACACACAGATTAAAGCACCGCCTTGCTATACTCAAGATATTTATGTTCCATGGTTTGACTATTAATTATTGCATTAATTCCTATTGGGCATTATGATGGCCCTAGGCTCGGCGGTAATACATCTCTCGAGTCTTAGGATACTATACAGCAGGCCCTGATGGCCTCAGGAGCTGCTCCTCATCCACGGTCACCTGGTGTTGTGTTGCATCAGACGGTGGAGGATAATCTCTTGGATCTATGCATTTGTTGTCGCTTCATTGTCTTCACATTTCCTCCTTCCTGGTTTAGTGATTCTGCATCAGGGCAAGGTGTTATCTCATTTCCACAGGTAAAATTAATGGTGATTTTCTCTGATAACCTTTGTTGGCATAATTCCATGGTTCTTAGGCTTCTTCGTTGGTCATACTTCCTTTTTGAGTGGTTGGCTCCATATAGGCTTACCGGTACTTATGTTCGACTCCCTACTACGAGAAGGGTATCCATACGTTTTCATATCAAAGTAATGTTTATCTACTCAGTTCAATAGTTTTGTAACTTGTTTGATTATTTTCTTTAAATAATATCAGATTATAACCCTATGTTATTCTTGCCCAGGGAATCTAGAGGGTTTCGTCGTTGTTTGAGATTTGGAATGGATGTGAGAACTTAAGTCCTCTGCTCAGTTGACAGAGTCAGGTGGAGAATAGCATGTTTAACTGTCAGGTATTTGAGCTTCGCCCAACTATGTTTTCATCTGGGTTTAAGCATACTAGGGTTTTGGCTTCAAGAAATTAAAATTCCTTTGTGGAAAAATGTTAGTTCAACCTTGTATGTAGTATTTAGACTTGTTCTCTAGTTAAAAGAATTCTATTGAAGTAAAAGACCTCTGGTTTTTGGGTTAGCCTAGGTGTTTATGGTTGTAATAATTTTTGAATGAAAGCCCTCGGTTGGCGACGAAAACCCTGGTCCAAACCTGCTTCTCGCCTTTCTTTTTGTAATGACTTTGTGCTCGGCTACTGCTTTTGATGAGAAGGCATGCTTTTAGTTCCTATGAGGGAGGCCTTCCTGGAACAATATAATGATTCATGTTTAAATGTTATTGAAATTTTCCAGAATGTCTTTACTCTCGGTGTAATATTATTGGTGTGAGTTTTTGTGCTTAATTCTCTTAACCAGGGATTTAAAGGTCTGTGATACCTACAACTCACAATTGCATATAAATTTATGAGTATCTGGATATACGTTAGCAGGATTGTTCAAATGTTTCTTGACTCTATTTCTTGAGTTTGTAAATAATGTTTCCAAAAGAACGATTTCATTGGTTATCCTTCTTTTTAACTAGTTCAAACATAATACAAGATTTTTCTATGTGCTATTTTAGTTTCGTATTCAGATACTCTACTTGGAATAGTGCTTGTGCACCTGGAATTTCTACCCCTTGTTCTATATGAACTAGAGACAGAATAGTTTGTTTTTCTCTTTTGAATAAATGAATAAGCTTCTTATGTCAATTTTCCTACTTCGAAATTTAAATAGTTATTTTATAATTTGGGATACATAGACCTACATATATTTTTTTATACAGAGTAATGAAAACTATCCCTTTTATTTCTAGAGCAACTCCTCGTCAAAAGAAAATTAGAAATATTAATTCCTACTACCATATAGTAGACCTTCTACCTATACAGCACGAGATTTTACTTATCTGAGTTTGCGCTAATTTTGAGTTATTAATTTGTTACCAGACCTTAGATTACATGTTGCTTTTTCTCCCAACCGTGAGATCGGCTAATCAGCTTGTCTCCCCCCGAGCTGCTTCTCACATGCAGGATTTCCTCTTAAGACTATATTCTTTTGTTACACATATATGGTCCTAACCAGACTTTGCTCTAGGAACTCACCTGACATCTCAGCACAGTAAAATGACTTCATTCTTTTTCCTTTTTTCTAAATCAGGTACAATTACCCTCTTGATCTTTTTTTCTTGAAAATAAATACCTAAGGAAATTAGTTAGGAATGGATAACTACCAACCTTACCACCTCACATGTGAGAAATATGTAATTGTCATCATATCAACATTTTCATTGTCTGCATAACTTAATCACAATAAATAATTTTATAAACTTATGGTAGTATTTGGTTTGTTTAGCATCAGTAATATAAATATTTACAATTACTGGGGACATCACAAAAATATTTTAATGTAAAAACATGTAAGTGAAGTAAAAAAAATTCAATTATTTCTTAATAAAAGTAATAAAATAAAGTTGTATAATTCACTCTCTAAAATTAATATGTGGTATTTAAAACATATTAATAATTATAATGGAAAATAATTTAATATCTATATTAATTAAAATATTTCAATGTCAACTATATATAATTAATTAAACAAAAAATTATTTAAACATTATAAAATGAAAACCAAAAAAATATATTATTTTAGAAGTTGTCTACCCACGCGGAGGAATTGGCCGGACGACCAAAAGTGGCCAAAATCAGGGCAAAATAATTTCAAAAAATCTTGTAGAGGGGGTGTTTGAATCGTGTTTTTCACGGTGGAAATGGATTTAACACCATCAAAAACGTCTACCACACCTAAAATTTTGAAGTTTAATAACTATAACTTGGATTTACAAAAATCCTTGCCAGATTTTCTCTAAATATGACTGAAATTTCCATAAATTTCTTAACAATTCCTCCAACTAATTAAACTACGACATTATTTTATAATTATAATATTCCAAATATTCTTGCTATTCTATATTCTACTTTTCCTTTTATTCTCTTTTTATCCCCTCTTTTCAGATATATTCTTCTATGGTAAAAAATTCAACAAAAATTTAGAAACACAAATTTAAATTATATATTCTATGCAATTTAATTAGCCAAAACTATTTTCAATTAATTAAATCTATTTATACATATTTACGCAATGCAATTTAAACCTTAGAAAAGTTAGTTCGTAACTGTTCGGATCACCATCTTTATTTATATATATTTCAATATAAATTTATATTAATCATAATTTTAGTAAATCTAAAATATTTAAAATTCCAGAAATTTGATATAAATTTGTAGTTAAAATAAATATCTTCATCTTTCTCATTTTATATATTATAAACTTATACAATTGTGATCTCAACCATTAGGATCTAACTCTCTTCGAAGTTAGTGCCCCTCTTTTGAACCGTTGAATTTGGAGCTCGAGTTCGCACAACATATCTTCCTCACTGATCTCGAGTATACATCCAAACATGAATAGGAGTCCTCACGTTATTATATGTTCGTTTACATGTAAAAGTTAGCATATACAATCTTCCGTAGTGGCGTACATATAGTTGTAACTGAAAAACAAAATTTTTAGGCACTCTCCTCTTCTTCTAACTCCGAAAGATGGTGCTAGACTAAATGCTCATGTAGAGTGCACAGGTCATCGAAGCTAATGATATTTTATGGTTGATCATAATTAAGTATGGTTTATATGAATAATTATTATAAAATAAATATTAGATATGGTTAATTAAGGTATTTATAAATATATTTTATAAAAAAATATTTAGTGATATTTAATTATTATTCAAAATAATATATTTTCGTTATTTATATTGTTTTATAATTTATTATTATTTAATTAAAATTAATAATGTTTAAATATAATTAATTATAACAATTTAATGGTTAAACGTAATCAATAATAGTGGATACCACCATTATTAAGAGTGAATAGTTACTCTTGATGAATTAAAATAAACTAAACTCGATGAAGCATAATTATGGGTAAACATTGCAATGCAAGAGAAGCATAAACAAAAATACTAATTTTACATAATTTTTCAATTATGAACATACTATAAACTATACATTATTATTATTTTATGTGTGATGTAATATTAGAATATCATTCATTAATAATATAAAAAAGTTCTAATAAGAAGAGAAGAGAATGAAGTAGAGCTCTAATTTCATTCAAGGAGAGGAGAAGAGAATGAAACAGAGGTTTTGTTTATGATTTCACTAGAGTTGCATAGTGGGGGGAACCTCATTATGCATGATTCCATAACTCACACTTGTAGATCATTAAGTTTTTTTTAAAATCCAAGGAAAAGAAATCATCATTTTTCCTCGAGAGAAATCAACATGTCATAGTCTTTCAATGCAGATTTTAGAGTTTCCTATCTTAGAGATTGTAGTCTCTATGTATAGATTCAAAAAATATTTCTTTGTATGTTTACAATGGACATCACTTGTTTTAGGGGATTTCTGATCTCCAAAAACTATAGATGTGACAAATTGTTAGGTTTTATTCCGAAGCTTAGGTTCTACTATGACACCTTTCCATATTAGTATCTTCAAGGAGAGAGGATTAATAGATAAATGTATAAGTCTTTGGCCAAGTCCTAACACTATTTTTGAATGGATTGCCAAGAATTGGGGTGATTATGACTCTCTTGTATCTTTTAGCATGGTAAATGGTTTTTTATTTTTATTTTTGAAATATAATGAGCTAAGGATATGATCTTCATATTAGATATTTACTTCATGCACTCATAACCTATTGGACCCATGATTTGAATATGATCATGAAAATTTATTCATCCCATAGGCTTCTACATCCCCTCATTTTCTCAAGGGGCGAGAAAACATTTAAATTGATTAGAAAAAAATCGGGTAAGTATATAACCCATGAAAAACATAAGGCTAGAATTCTCACTTGTGATATAATATGTATGGTAATATATTTTTATAATGGATTGTGTGAAGAAATCCTTTTACAATTGGAAGGATGGGGTCGAGATTAAGCTATTGATTATTAGCAGGTTCCTTTTAAATAATACTTACCATGAGTATGAGAAATTGTAAAAATTTGTCCAATCTTTAAACATTATCTATCACTTTTTAAGCAAAATTCTACTCTTGAAAATAATGATTAGAAATAATTTAAGAAATTTCCAAGAAAGAAAAAGAACCAAGTTCCAAGGGGTCCCCATCTTAGCTATAAGCCTTATCCTTATTTCACTTCAACAATATATTTGAAGCTATGAAATCATAAGAGGAAGTAGAAGAGGTTCAAGATACCATGAAATCATCAATTCTGGTGCAATTAGAGAATACAAATTTTCCAAAAACATATAAACTTCTTATTCATTGTTCCTCAAAAAATTCTTAAGATAAATCCTCGTTACTAGAATAAGAAGATTCACTTGCAAAAAGGGAGAAAGATAAGGAAGAAAATAATTGTTGGGAATCATGATTGCCGTTAGACCAAAACCCATAGGTGTTAGTCAATGATCACATCGCTCGAGATAAGGACCCATGAGAGCCAATTAGTCCATGTCGTGAAAGACATCGGGAGTGTTGGTTTATCCAATGTCCAACAATCTCTCTGCCAATGCGAGCTAGGTGTGTATCAAACTCGTGACCTAAGCTCTGATACCACTTGTTGGGAATCGCGATTGTCATTAGACCAAAAACCATAGGTGTTAGTCAACGATGACATTGCCAGAGATAAGGATCCACGAGAGGCAGTTAGTCCATGTCGCAAAACACAAGAGTGTTGATTTATCCAATGTACAACAATAATGCAGCTTCCTCTCCGTCTTTTTCAAAAGTGTTAAAGATGAACTCATTCCCTTCTCATTCTCTCACATGATATAGGAAAGACCGCAAAGAAAGAATTTCCACTTCGACCACAAAACTCTAAACTCTTTTGCTTTTACTGGAGCATCAATTTTGATCCAACCTTCATTATGCTCTATTTTCATATCATTTAATGTAAGAAATTTGTAAAATATACTATTGTTAGAATAAAGTAGTAAGATTAAGTTTTGGAAGATTTAGAGTTGGATTTTTTTACTTTTCAAATTTTGTTATCTTTTCATAATAGATTTTATTTTTATTATGTTTTTCTTGATACATATTTTTTACATGTATTTAAATTATATATGCAGTGATGCTTATCCACTATTATCAACCTTTTAATTAAGATAATCTTTTATGATACTCATTTCGAGCCTTGTTAAGCTCTATATATTTATTCGCATAGGCATGTCTATTTTTTAATGGAGCTTCTATAATTTTATTTTAATTAACAATAATTATTAGATGGATGATAGGGATTTAACCTCTATAAGTATCCACAAAAGAAAGACTAAGATTAAAAATGCCATATAAATAAGCGTCATATGAAATGAGTTATGGTTTTTTGGGCATGTGCTATTGATAACCCATGGTATTGGCCTAGGGTATCATAAAAAAATCTATTTATACACTAAAAATATCTATAACAAAGTGTGGATGACTCTCTATGTTAAATAATCTTGCTTACATATATTTTCTTAAATTTATATATATTTAACTTATATATTATATTTTTTTATCACTAGTAATAATAATTTTATTTTTAAATAAAGTTATACTTTACTTAAATCTTATGATTTTTAAAATTTTAGCAATAATTTTAAAATGTGTGATGATGAAGTATTTAGATGTTATTAGGGATTAATTCCTTTCAACATTTACTATTTATTTATTATATATGACTATGCTCATTAGATTATGAGGAGGTAATCAACCATGCTAATAATTAAGATAATCATCTTAATAATATTAATAACGAAAAATATATAATAACTACTGAAATTAATAATTATTTATATTGTTTAATATTGTTAGATTAGCTATATGAGTGGTGTATGCGATGTACATCACCTATATTAAATTTACACTCAAGAAATCACAAATTCTTAATCATATATATATATATAAATTAATTAATGAAAAAATTTCATAACTTATATTTATAGGTAATAAGTGAGGTAACATCAGTAGATGCTTGTGCATTCTTGTGGTACATTGCCTTTTCCAAGTTTTTCTTAGAAGTTTATACAAAAACCTTTTGTAATTTTTATATAGCTATAAAAATGGGCTTATGTGATTCTATGATCTGACAAAAAAAACTAACATTGTCGTTACTGAAAAACAGTAAAAAATATTGATGCCTTCCAACACATTCACCAAAAGTTATACATATGGTTGATCTATACCTTGAAATTGAAATATAAACATGTTCATAATACTCCCATACATGGTTTCGTAATAGTAATTTTAACAACGAAGTAAATGACATCATTGTTTATAAACATGTTCATAATACTCCCATACATGGTTTCGTAATAGTAATTTTAACAACGAAGTAAATGACATCATTGTTTACTTTGACCCAAAGGTCAAAAATAGATTCTATTCTGAGGGCTTCTTTAGCCTCGCAGAGCAAGCATGAGACTTCGTTCAAACCCATTCCAACTTTCAAGATATGGTATACCTTATTGTCTAGTGCCTGTATATGCGATCACAAGAAATGTGTGATAAATATGAAATATTTTGATTTATTTTTTCCATGAGAGCAAGGAGAAATTCTTAAGAGTTTCTTTCCTTTGCATCCATTTTATCACTTTCGGATAAACCATAGATAAGGTTTGTTCTTTCTATTACTGCATGAATCAGTAAAAGGAAATCATCCATAAAATCAATAAAATAAATAACGTGTAGGTACTCAATATTTCAATATAGGTTTACGGTGTTGATTTCTAGTTTATTTATGTAGATCCCATTTATGAGAACAATAATGAAAGTTTTATGGCTAAGAACATTAATTTTCATTTTTATTTTTCCATGAGAGAAGTTATAAGATTCAGTGAAAGTTTCTACACGACTGCCTTTTTACCAACAATACCTTGAAAACACCTGCATATGAACAAATAGTTGCTCGCCTGGGTAGTGTCAAGGAGCCACAAGCTAGGTAGCTGGAGCGAGCACTTGAGAGTTGCCATATATATGGAGAGATCTTACATTCTTTGATTTTTCTACAAGACGATGATGTACAGAGGAAAGATTTTAGTACGGTTGTTGGTAGAAGGCCTATAATTTGTGCAAAAGGAGAGGGAATGTGAGTTTGGCAAGTGAAGAATGCCCATTGCAACTCCAATTGAGGGAGTGTCTCGAGTAGCACCATCAAGAAAAGCCCATGGAGAGCCAATTTCCATGAAAATGTGATTAAGGAGAGAGAAGTAGTAGACTAGAGTTAATGAAGAAGATAATGAAAGAATTTTTAGGTTTTGTGAATAAACTTTTAAAAAGATTGTGGTTTTGTTCTTGAATATATCATTATTTCTTTCGAGCCAAATTCCCCAATTATCACATAGAAGGATTCCTTTGATATTTTCTGGAAGGTGGCAAGAGAGCCAAGGTTTCATATGAAGAGTGATGTTTTCAGCTACTGAGTCCAATGTCTGAGGGAAAGAGTATTTAATGTACATCCATACTTGTTTGGAAAAAGGGGAACTTGATGAAGATATGATTTATGGATTTATCATCGGATTTACAAAGTGGGCATATATTGGAACCTCAACAATACCTCTTTTGGAGTATATCCAACCTAGGTACTTTCCCCTTTAACTTGAGCCACATGAATAGGTTAGTTTATAATGGGCATCTTAATTTCCATAAGAAAAATCCTCACTAGGGACGGCTTTTAGCCTCCTACAATTGAGATATACATCATATGTCATAGCATAGTTCCCATGAAGGCTTCTAGTCCATATAAGCTAGTCTTCATTGTTAGAGATAGTGAAATTTGAGAGTTTTAAACATTTTATGTAATTCTCCTAAGCAGTCGCATCCTCTCCTTCATGATGTATGCCAATGGCGAACATCCAAGATTGCAAATCCAAAGAGGAGTATGAGAGGGATATGTGTGCTAGAGAGAATTTCCTTTGAGTAGATAGATGATGTATCAGAGGGAAAATAAGGTTATACTAGTGCTAGATATAAATCCAAGGATCCATTCCCAAAAGATATATTTTCCCATTTCCCACCTTCCAGTAGAGGTCATCATCAATGATAGGAAAGGCCTTTAAGATTCCTTTCCAAAAATAGATGCATTTTGAGAGGACTTGTGGGGAGTGTGAACCCAATCCATAATGGATAAGGGTATTACATACTTTTGGACCATGAAATGAGTCCATAAAACCATCCCTTAGATGAGACACCAAACACCTTTAGCTTCCAATATTGCGATGGTGTCTTATCCCATATCCACCAAAAAAATATTGTTGAGAAATAGATTTCCAAGCAGTGAGAGAAAATGTATGATTTTTCTCCTTTCTAAGCCAAAGGAAACAAACAAGGAGCTACTTAATCTAATTCAAAATTCCTTAACGAATGTAGGCCAAGGAAGCCTAGTAGATAGGGATGGCTTAAGTTACAAAAATGTAGAGGAAAAGGCATCGAGGTATGGAGAGCCATATATTGCTTCAAATTTTGATCAATTTATAGCTTTTATCTAGTGACCAAGTCCAATATTTATTTTGATAGTTGCAAGACTTGAGGATAAATCCTATATATTTAAAATCTTGACCAATATTTTTCAACGGAGCTGCTAGAATGACTTTCATGGAGATTATTTCATTCTTTAGTATAGACCAGTGAGAGATGGATGATTTTATTAATTTTAATTTAATTCTTCTATATTTATGACAAGGTACAAGATGTATTTTAAATTCCTAATATGTGGAAACCCTCCATTCGAAAATATGACTACATCATCTACAAAAAAGAGATGTGAAAGAAAGTTGTTTTGAGAGATTTGTACACCTTTGAAATTTCCATTGTGGACGATATCAGAAAGTAAGTTGTTGAGACATTTTAATATAGAAATAAAGATACGAGGGTAGAGAGGAAACCCGTGTAAAAAGGCCCACTCAGTATGGAAAAATGGGGAAGTATCCTCATTGATAAGTATGACAAAGGAAGAGGTGTTGATGCAGTTCATGACTCGAGTAACAAAGCAATGTGAGAAGTGTAGGTGGATCATGAGAAGACTTAAATTAAGCCAATTTACTTTTTCAAATGATTTTTAGAGGTAAATTTTGAGGAACAAAGAATTTTTCTTAAGGGAGTGGATTGATTGAAGGGCCTCGCGGGCTAGCCCAATTGCTTCATCTATTTGTCTATTAGTTAGAAGCTTGAATTGTTCAACAAATATGAAAATGGAGAGGGTATATTGTAAATAAAGGGAAAAAATATTAGTGATGATTTTTTATATAGAGTTTCAAAGGAAGATGGGCCTAAAGTGATCAAAAGGATCAATATTTTTATTCTTATGAATGAGGTCTGAAAACGTAGTATTGAAAGGAGCTAGAATCTGACTATATGTTTGGGAATATTCAATGAAACAGAGAATGTCATCTTGAATGAAATCCTACAATTAAATGTATAATTAAATAGGAAGTCCATCAAGACTGCTGCTTTTATCCTTTTTGAAACTGTGAAGAACATTTTCATCTTACTCTTAGTGACCACGGATATGAGAGCTTCATTTTTGTCTTTGTTAGTGAATCGAGGAAAAATTCTTTCCACTGAGAGAATATACTTCATTGTGGCTCTCTCTTCTTGTTTGAATTTTCTTTGAGGCATTTGTATCCTTCATAGGTGATGTTAGAGAAGGAACTGGAAAGAGTCCTGGAGGGACCAATCACTCCCTTGATGGTGTCAATGGTATTTCTATGATTTTCCACCCTGTGGAAATATTTTTTGTTATCACCACCAACTTGGAGGCAAAGGGATTGACTCTTTAGATGCCATTCCTCTTCATTCTCTAAGAGGATTCTTCCTTTATATTTCTCTAACTCAACAATTCTAGAAATAAAGTGCTCTAGAGAGATCCCAGTGGTAGATTGAATCCTTTGGGATTGCAATTGGGATTTAATATCAGCTAGGATATTAGAGTTCTCCTATTTCTTCCTTTTTCCAAGTCAATAATGATTCCTGTGGATTTTTTAAGACACCACTAAAATTAGATAGCGGGGAATTCCAAAAATTTAGGAGGAAATCTAGACCAATTCTCTTTTAGTAGGGAAACCAGAGAAGGATCATCCAACCAATAAGGATTGAGCTTGAAAGGACTTGGGGGATTTGTAGGGAAATGATCCATTTATATGAGAGTAATGACATGATCTGAGTCTTCTCCCACTGAGGAACGTTATTTATTTTTTAGGTAGGTGTCAAGGAGGGCATCCAAAATGAGGAAACAATCCAATAGCTTGGAAACTATAGCAAGTTTTGACCTATTGTTGGACAAAGTGGGGAATACATTTTGAGGGAGAATATCACATATGTTTGAATCATATACGAGGAAACTAAGAATTTGGATAAGGAGTCAAATCTAGCTAAGAGCCATCAAAATCCAGAGTTCCTTGGGGTGAAATTTAAATGTCTACCAATAAGAACACCGTCTAATGTGAAGATGTGCAATTCAGTAAAGTTTTTCCATAAACGTTGTGTTTCCACATATGGCCCATAAACGTTGAATAAGAAGAAGGGAATATCCAATTCTAAATATGTGCGGTAAAGAGCCAAAATAAATCTTATGGACCAAGTAGCTGATAGTTGCATAATACAAAGATTCCAACATGAACCTAGCCCCCTTGATCTTCCATCGACATCACTTTCCAAGAAGTCCCAATTAGGAAGTATTGATTTTAAGATATTGACATCACTATCACCCTCCCACATTATCTCTCTCAAAAATAGAACATGGGGGTATTGTTTCGTGAAGAGCCTTCTAAATGCCAATATTTTAAATCACTTGGATAATCCCTAATAGTTTAAGGGGAGAATCTTTAGGTCAAACCCAGAGAAGTACCTAAAGCTCTAAGAACACTTATAATATAGTTATGGCTTGAATATCGTAATTTGCTTGATGTTGCGATCTAGAGAGAAATTTTCTTCCTCTAGAAGAGGGCAATTGAGAGGGGTCCTTGAAAAGACAAAGTCCTCCACCCAGAATGAAAGAGAGGGAAGAAGGGATCAAGAGTGTGGGGAGAGGTAGTAGGAAGAGTATCGTATATTATAGTGTTGATGTGTGGGGGTATGTGGGGAGGCTTGATAATTATAGGGGAGGAATCAAGGATAAATTCCTATAATGAGAGAGGGAGGGGGAAAGGACGAGAATTATGGGTGAGAGTGAATAACGAGGGGAGGGATGGCTAGAGTAAGACTTGAAAGAGGCTTGAGAGTGATCATAGGGGGAGGAAGATGGATAACCCACAAAGAAAGCGAAAACATCATTAATATAGGGAGGAATGGGCATGACAAAGGAGGTATGCATACCTAAGATAAAAGGACACTCTGAAGTAGGAGATGAATCTGCAAAGGCTATTGTTGATCCAAATGTAGAGAGAGGTAGAGCTAAAACTCGAGGTGGTGGGGATGCAAGAGAAAATAACTATAGCAGGCTCACCATTTCTAGTTTGAGAATTCAAAGGATTTTTTTCATTCTCTATTCCATGTGCTTCTTGAGATGTATTTTTAGGGGAAGTGGGAAGATTCATAGAGTATAGTGATTTTTTATTGAACCATTTTTTTTCCCTTTTCTCTTACCCAACTCACGGTTTGAGCTAAGGTGGCTATATGCATGACATTGAGCACATTTGAAAGGTATACCTTCACATTTTATATTTTTGTGATGAGATGTTATTGGTGCTAATTGGGATGGATTTAGGTAAACTCATAGGTAGATTGATCCCCACCAATATGCAGTAAATATCCATGATTCCTTTTTTCTAAAAAGAAACATCAACATCGTAGTAGAAACCAAGTGAATTTATGACTTCTCTGAATAATTTTTATAGCTCAAAAATAGGTGGTAATGTAGGAAGACAAACCCATATTGGTACTAGGTATATGTTTTCAACTCAAGCATCAATCTATAATGACCATTTTTTTAGGAAGAGGGCATAAGAATGCCATGAGTATTTCCCTACCTTGATTTTCTCTAAGCTGCCTACACATAGAGCCTTCCACCCCATCCATCCTTCGAAAAAAATCATACACTAGGGTGAGTTGCCAAGAAGTAACTTGATGTGTAGACCTATCAACCTCCACAAGAGAACCATCAACATTTTCTTGTTAATCAAAATCTTCTACCTCCCCCATCTCCTCCATATTGTGATTGTCATTTAATTGGATGTCCTTCCATAGTATTTAGGATTGCTACTTTGGCATACATATAATACATTTTCATATTGTCTTTTGATGGCTACTAGTAGAGGAGGTTAGGCGAGGTTAATATTGTTGAGTTAAACAATATTCTTTGCACATATCCAAAATTAGAAAGTTTCTTAGGAAAGTGGAAGGAGGTGAGAAAGGATGGTAATATGATAATTCCCTAATGGGGAAATACTTCAGAACATGCAAGAGACTCGATAAGGAAATGTATAGTAGAGATTGTAGGGAGGGAGGGTTAGTCGAGTTGGAGGACCACAAATTTGAATGAAACTGTGAGGAGTTGTGGGGACCATAGCAATATTTTTTAAATTAAAAATATGAATTATTTAATTCAAAATGGATGGTGTTTACCTTGGAGGATTCCTACAAATAAGGGCATGTAGGAGGGGTTTTCAAAGGTGCCTTTTCTTTATATTACCGAAGTGTTGAGTAGCGAGGCAGATGTAGAGGGAGGAGAGGGCCTAGACATAGTGGTTGGATCCATCCAAATATTTTAACCTCCCCATGGGTCTAGCAAGTAGTCAACTAATTGATCATACAAATTGATTAGTATCTAAGGTGGTCACGTACAAACCAATCCAGATAACAAACATTAGAAAATTCATCGAAAAAGCATATAGACACACACACACACACACATATACACATATATCTATATATCTATATATATATATATATACATATACATATACATATACATATACATATACATATACATATACATATACATACACATATACATATACATATACATATACATATATATATATATATATATATATATATATATATATATATATATAGAGAGAGAGAGAGAGAGAGAGAGAGAGAGAATTATTTGAGAAAGGTATACGTTTTTATTGCAATATATGGTAGATGTCGAATTCCATGATACTTAAAAGGGAATCAACATATTACATTTAAGGAAAAATATTAACTGAAAAATATATTTTAATATCAATCATAAAATTATATTTCAGTGTCAAGTAATAGTCATGTATATATATATATAAAGCGAGAAATGTGTTATAGTTAAATTATTTACTAAGATAAATGTTTAAAATGGAGTTCAAATGCTAGATTTAAAATGATTGATAATAAAAGAATATTTTTATACGTATCTTAAATAAAATATTTAAGTTTTAGTTGTCAATGGAACATCTCAATATCAACACTCATAGATAAAATATTTCAATGGTGTTTGTATGAGGGAGGTGCAATACCCTTCACACTCATCATCATATAAATTGAGTATCATCTAAGGTGGCCATGTATAGACTAGTCCAAACAACAAACGATAACAAAACCATCTAAAAGGAATCTAGACACTTATATCTATATATATATATATATATATATATATATATATATATATATATATATATATATATATATATAGTAAGAGAGAGAGAGAAAGAGAGAGTTATATCCTTATAGTGCAATATAAGGTAGATGTGTAATTCCATTGTATTAAAAAGGTAATCAACATATTACATTTAATGAAAATTATTAACTAAAAATATATATTTTAATATCAATCATAAAATTATATTTCAATGTCATAGTCATATCTATATATCTATATCTGTATATATATATATATATATATATATATATATATATATATATATATATATATAGAAAGAAAGAAATGTGTTATAGTTAAATGATTTACTAAGATACATGTTTAACATGGAGTTTATATGTGAGATTTAAAATGAATGATAATATAAGAATATTTTAATATGGACCTTAAATAAAATATTTAAGTATTAGATGTAAATGAAATATCTCAATATTAATACTCATAGATAAAATATTCCAATAGTATTTGTGTGAGGGAGATGTGTAATACCCTTATCACCCAACATGTGGTTAAGACATGATAGAGGCATCAAATATTTGCTAGCATCTTTGACATAAACAAAGGATCAAAAGATGAGGGATTTTGGATTTGATCTACAGCCTAAGTTAAAATGCATTTGGACTTGTTTATATATAAACTCAAAATAATAAAATGCATTTGGACTTGTTTATATATAAACTCAAAATAATATTATGATATATAGGATTGCATGTTATTAAAACAAATTCTTAAAATTGATATAAGAATAATTTGATATCTTAATATAATTAATGCATATCAATAAACAATGTAGAAATAACTTATAAAAGTTAATATTAATATAGTGTTAATTTTACATCATACTAAGGTCATGGGAAACTTGAATGTGGAAAGCATGTGTAAATAATGCATTAAAAATTAACCGAACCTAATGCAACACAATTCTCAATGATCATTACAATGTGATACCAAACATTGTAGGTCGACGTAAGATAATGAATATAAATTATACATTACTATTTACTTTTTAGGGAATAATATAGATTTTTTATGAATATATTGTAAACCACATCACCGCAATTTTTTTTTAAAGATATAAAAATTAAAATAGTAACATTATCTTACATGATCACATATATTTTCATAAAAAAATATAAATAATGTTGGTAGGCGTGGAAGGGTATGGGGTTCAATGTTCCCGTTAGGAATTATTGGCTTATCGTACTCATGAATTGTGGGAAAGGACACTTACAACTAGGTGGAGGTATATCCTATCTTCGAAGAATTTTTCTTAGGTATTTCTCTCCACATCTAGAAGTTTATTAAAGTGTTGGACTCAAAAATCATCCATTGACATATTCATTTAGTCATCCATGAACTCACCCTTGCTCTCAATTCCCTCCTCAATTGAATTATAAGACATATAAAGGCATTAAAGGATTTCTCAATATAACATATTCTTATGAAAAGCAATGAAAAAATGGATTAATTCGAAAATAGGGAAAGTAAATATATAGTGTCCACCCTTCATGTGAATGAGAGGGTGATTAACCATCCCATCCCTCATAGGTGATAGGTGGTGGAAACAAATTGTGGTGGCTAAGGTGTATTATTAATGGTATGAAATTTATGTTGTGTTATGTTCTAGGAGCGAGGACATAGTAATCACCTATATGGAGTTGATACTAATTATGAGGAGTTAATATAATTGATGGGGACCATCCCATATGGAATTCGTCTTCAATCCTAGGATTCCAAGATGAAATATTGTAATTTTTGTGTGGATTTATGGTGAAGGATGTATGCAAATGTTTTGGATATATTGGTTGGCTTGGATTTTAGAATATGCTTGTGGGTGTCTATATTTTTCTTTGTTGGGCATAGATTGGGGGATATGTTGAAAAGCACCATCATAGGATCTTGTAAGAACCTACTTGTTCATGTGCTTGCCTTTTCAATTGGCTTTATTTTCTTTAGATTTATCTTTCTTCATCCCACTACTACGAGAGGCATTGGGAAGTGGTTAGAGAAATGAATTCCATCCACTAAAGTACAAGCTCTCCCCACTTCCAATAATATTTGAATACATATGTGGAATCTATCAAGGAATTTGGATACAATTATTAGGCACAATATCTTAATTATCCAATTATCCTTGATTTCTATAGGAATTATATCAACTAACCCTACACTTTCAATAATATTGAGTATTTAATATGACATGGGGTCAGAGGAAGATAAAAGACCTCTCATTTTACCTTGACTAAGTTTAAATTCAAATTAATTTTTATGATCATATCTTTAGATACAAGTAAATTAGAAGTTAGATGATTCTCCCAAAAGTGTAGATTCTAGGAAAATAATCTATAAACATTGAATACCCTAAACTCTATATTCAATGACTTTGAAAACAACTATAGGAGTTTCAATTTCACTAAAATTCATTCATATGGCTTTAAATCTCTCTCTAACCCCTATTGACCCCCTTTAGATGCCAATGGAGTTAGCACCAACAAAATACTAACCACCCAAAATTTGATCAAAATTCCACATAGACCATTACACTTCCCCATTTTTTTCAATTAAAAACAAATCAAGATCATTAGGAAAAAAATCTACTTGAGGCACAATCATTTTCCCTTATCCCTAGGCCATGAATGTCCATAGAAAGGAGCTTCATGGGAACCATTAGAGGGGAAAGGTTTCTCTCAAAGTACCTTATGAATTTGATATTACTTTTCATGCTTTATTTCCCACTTAGCCTTAACATGGGAATTTCTCAAGATGGATGGCCAACCTACTAATAGTGAAGGGCGAGTTTAATCTAAATCATATCCCAAACCATTTCACTAGTAAAATTCTAGGTTGGAATTATTATTTTGGTGTATAACGTAATATGGATCTCTTCATTTTTTATCTATTCCAAAGTATGTGACTAATTACAAATCCTTTAATGTGTTATAAAAAAAAAACGATATTTCATTAATATGTATCTTTCAATCCACACAAATATTTTCAGCCACCAAAGTATCCCTTGAGCTTTTATGGACAATAGAAGTCATAGGTTCAACTAATCAAGAACCTAGAATGGGTTTATCACAATTAGGTTGTGAAGGCGAGACTAAAGAATTTGTCACTAGAGAATTACCCACATCCCAATACCTAATGTTAGCAAAAAAATCCCCATCCCCAACAACCTGCAAAGTGTTGAGTAAGCTAGTTGATAACACAAGAACCCTCTTAAAGAAAAAACTAGAGGGAGGTAGTTCATGATTGTCCATCACTAACTAGGATTTTGAAGTATTAACCAAAATATGTAAATTCATATCTAGAAATACATTGGTGTCCACTAGAGAAGCTTAAAGGGAAACATCCTCATTTGAAGCCTAAGCATTTATTATATTATCAATAGTCTATAACAATTCATCCTAGATTTATCTCCATTATGAAATTGGATTGTCCACTAATGGTTCCATATAGTCAAACCAGGTAACATCGACTTGTGCTTTCTCACTCCCACTAGAGCTATAGAGAGCTTGACGAATATAGGTGGAGGGTTTAGTAAATTTAATCTTTTATTCCACACCCTATTTAACGAAATATGAACCATATTTTTCTAATTTAGCACCCATTTCCAACTATACAATTCTCTAGAATGTGACATAACGTTTGGCAACTTCCTTACCAAAATGGGAAGTTTAAATAGTCCAAAGGTTGTTTCCTTTAAAAATTTCCATAGACCAAGTAAATTTCCATATTGCATAGACCAATATTTCTATGTTTTTCATACATAGCTAGGGTTTCCCCTAGTGTGTGTCCAATCACCTTTAAGCCTCCTTTGGACCACCATTCAAGGGGGACATCAAAAAGCTTAACCCACAATAGCTTTTCCACTATTTTCCCTATATTTAGGTTGACCAAGTGAATTTCATGATGAATAATTGAAAGCAATAACTCTTGGAACCATTTTCATTGTGCCAACATGAACTCTCTCGACCAATATAGAAGAGATGTTACAATTTCATGTCCTATCTTATCTTGTAAACATTTTGAATTAGTAAAATTACGTAAAAATAAAATAAAATAAAATCATATTAAAAAATACTAATAAAACTACAAATGCATTGGACAAAGTACCTAATACAAATTGGTTTCTTGTAGGTCTACCAACTCTAATAGTATTTTTTCTCTATACTCAATTAGGAATTACAAAATGAATTTCCAAGCTTTGTATGAAAATGTAATAACCCACACAAAATTTCTACTCCATGCACAGTCCTCGTAGCAACAAAAACTCCTATATCCATCACCTTTATCATGTGGTTCATAGTAATTTACTCTGCCTCGGTGATTAGAAATATGACAACTATAACCTAAAATTGTAATTTTTTTGTAACCAAGAGGATGAACGAGTTGAGAAAGTGAAATGATGATAAGTAAATTGAATGTGGTTGGAGATTAATGTATTTATATGCATCCATTTTCTATCAAGTGAATATATAGTACAAAATGCTCTAGAAACTCATGTTGGGGTCTTGGATGCAAGAAACTTTGTATACTCGTTATGCACACGTACTCTACACTATATAGAATTGATACATTATTAAAACCTATTAATATTATGCAAAATTTAAGGATGTGTGTGAGTGGTTGGTTAAAATATTTCTAGTAGAAATAATCAAAGGAAGTTAGGCCTGGTGTTTTGGTTTTAAGTCATCATAGTCACGATGAAATCTCCATAAATAAAAAAACAATTCTAAGATGGATAATAAAACTTGGAAATGAAAATATTAACACATTAATTTATAGTTTTTAATTTACATTGAAGGAAAAATCAATGGTACTCGATAACAAAGAATAATATTTCCTTAAACCTCCTTTTAAAGAAAAAATATTTATATTTTATTGGATGGCCTGACATTTTTTTTCCATGTCATCTTTTAGGTCCCTATAATAGTCATATAGCCCCCATATTGTCATTTTTCTACTCATGTAACCCTTATATTATTATTTTCGTGCCCATTTGCAGTCCACTATTGTTATTTTTGTGTCGTATTATTATTGCTATGCAAGCCCTGATTATCTTGTGACCCTTCAGACTCCTATATTTACCAAGAAGGTCTTGTCATTTGTATCATCCAATAATTGTTCATTTATGTTATGTATATGGAGGTTTACCCCTTTAAGGGGCTTATTTTCAAGTTGTTGATCTATATTTTCTTTTGTTTTATGATCTGGTTATATAACATTTGGTATCACACCTTTTGATCCTAAGGTTTTTTTTGTTTTGAACAGGTCTTCTTCAAATTTTCAATATAAAATTTTTATAAGAGGCTTCAAAAGATGAAATTTTTAACATCATGTAAAAATTTGAGAGCTTGATTCTTTATATTCTATATATATGCTTCATTAAAATTATGGTTTTTAGATGCACCATAATTCACTCTGAAACATGTAACTTAGGGAAAATCATCATAACTTTGGGTTTTTGCATCCAAATTGCATTTTGTAAAAAGTGGTTGAAATTGCACTTATTGTAGTTATTGGGGTTGCATTTTTAGGCCTAAGATTGAAACAGGGACACGTGGCATTCTGCATTATTTTCTCTACTGAACCAATCCATAAGAAGGTTATCTTGGGAGATTTGGTATAGTTTTACATTGAAGAATTCAATATCAGTCTAACTAGCCAGGTTGGGAAGAGGATGTAGAGGGCTACGATAAGATAAAATCTCAACTCTTGGGATGCTGAAATGACAAAGATACAAAACTTTCAATTTCAGCCTTATCAACAAGCTCAAAATCAATCTCTAAATGTGATTATTTTTAAATTTGCATAGCATTTATTTCAAAAATAAATTTAAAGTTATCCAAAAGGCATAGTGAAGCATGTATATCATTGATTGGTTCCAAAATTCCTCCTAAACAAAAAACTTATGCACCCTTTAAGATCTCAAAAATCTCTACTATGATGCATGAAGAGGAAGAAATGAAACATGATATATCAAATTATGGGACCAAGTGCAACAAATTTTTCTCTCCCAAAGAGCAACAAAATATGAACCAAAAGGGGAGATGGATGGTTTAAAATAGTAAATGAAAGGCAAAATGGACATTTTAGAAGAAGAAATAAAATGTTATGTGAGTGTTCTAATGCAGACATGGAAGGGTTGAAGGAAGGTTTGACAAAGTTGTTCCAACAAATACTTCCTAGTAGTGAAAAATAATTCCATGAAAATAAGGATGAGGAAAAAAGGAAAATGAATTATGATTTTAGAGACTCTAACTCAGGGTTAAAGATTAACCATATTCCAAATATTGATACGATGAAGTTTGATGACAAGGATCAAATAACATGGATACTACATATGAAACAATTCTTTGATCTACATATTGTGCCACATACACAAAAATATGCATTCCACATTTATATTTAAAACTCAAATAGTTTGTGTTGTATCGATGGCTTTGTTCTTGTAAATCAATTATCACTTGGGCAATTTTTGTGGAGTAATTGATAGCACATTATGTGAATACAAAGAGCAATACCTTATTTAGCCAATTTATAAATCTCAAGCAAAAGGATTCAATGGTGAAGCACATTGAGGACTTTCAAAGATTGAATATCAAGGTACCTAATATTCCAGAAGAACATATTATTGATGTTTTCATAGGGACTTTAAAGGATAAAATCCAACATGAAGTTCACCTTTGGGAACTTGATTCATTAGAAAATGCATTCAGCGTAGCAAGAAAATAAAGAAGAATTATGGAAAGAAGGAGATCTACCACAGAAAACTATAAAGATAGAGGTGTTGTTGCACCTAGCCTCGTAGAAAATACAAGGTTGACACCAAAATAACTAGAGGAATAAATAACAAAAGGGATTTGTTACATTTTTTATATAAAATACACTGAAGGTCATAAGTATGTTGAGAAGAAAATATTTTACATAGGTTGTGAAGAGGAGGAAGAAAAGGAAAAATAAACATCAAAATAATAGGACCAACACTAGGAACCAACCCTAGAGAAAGAAGAAATGAATCTGACATTATTTTGTAATGCGTTGGTTTGAATTACCACTCCTGAAACAATCAAGGTAGAAGGATATATCAAGAAGAAAAAGGTAATAGTGTTCATTGACTCAGGTAGTACCCATAGTTTTATGCATTGTAAGATAGCCAAGGAATTGAATTGATTTTTATATCCAACACTAGAATGTCAAGTGATGGTTGGGAATAAAGGAGCTATAAGTTGCTCATGGAAGTGAAATAATATCAAGCTAACCATGGGGTAATATATATTGAATATTCCAATTCTTTCCATTCTACTGGGTGGTGTTGATGTTGTATTAGTACTCCAATGTTTACAATCTTTGGGGACAACAACTTTTCATTTTCAAGAATTTCTTTGGAAATATTTTTAGGAAGGGAAGGAAATTAAATTATGGGGTATCACAAGGAAAACAAGGAACATAATCAGTTGTAATGGCATGAAAAATATTTTGAAGAAGAGACAACCAGGCATAATTACATAATTATGCTTAGTCGGTGTTCAAACAATGAAATCATCCACTTCTCCAAATCTTCAAATAGTGTTAGACAATAATTCCAAGGTATTTGAGACTCCCAAAAGTATCCCACCTATTTATGATCATGATCATGCTATTCACTTGATTCTAGGAAGTGTTCCACCAAACGTCAGACCGTAAAAATATCCCTATTCCGAAAGGAGTGAAATCGAATGTATAGTTTCAAAAATGCTATAAGCAAGTATAATTCAACCTAGCCGAAGTTCCTTCTCTTCTCTAGTAGTATTGGTACACAATAAAGATGGATCATGGCATATGTGTACAGATTATAGAGAGCTCCATAATCTCACCACTAAACATAAATTTCGCATTCCTATCATTGGTGAGATGTTGGATGAATTATATGGAGAAATTTTCTTCATCAAGGTAGATCTTTGTTGTGGATATTATCAAATTAGAATGAAGAAAGAAGACATTCCAAAAATAACATTCATAACTCGTGAAGGCCATTAGGAACTTTTGGTCATGCCTTTTGGCCTTACTAATGCACCTTCCACATTTTAAGGTTTGATGATTTCCACTTTCAAAACCCTTTCTTAGAAAAATCGTGTTACTATTTTTTGATGATATACTAATTTATAGCAAGTATTGGAAAGATCACGTTCAACATGTTGATAGGGTGCTTAAACTATTGGAGGAGAATCAATTGCATAAAAATCCCTCCAAATGTTTCTTTAAGGTATAGGAGGTGGAATATTTGGGTCATAACGTATCCCATGAGCATGTTAAGTTGGACCCTAAAAAAATTAAAGCTAGCAAGGAATGGAAAAATAACACAACCTTAAAGAATCTTTGAGGATTTTTTGTGTTGACAGGGTATTATCGCAAGTTTGTTAATAATTATCGGAAAATAATTGCACCTCTAACAACATTACTCAAGCAAGATCCGTTTTTTTACACCAAAATAAATTAAGGCCTTTGAACATCCTTAAAGAAGAAATGTGCAAATCTCCACACTCAACTACAAGAAAATTCACAAAAATATTTATTGTTGAATGTGATGCCTCAGGAAATGGAATTGGTGTTGTTTTAATGAGAGAAGGAAGACCCATTTCTTTTTAAATTCATCCATGGTAGTCTTAACTAATTTTTGGAACAAATATTATCTTCAGAAGAGAAGAAAAATGGGTCACAAAGATGTTTTTTATGACTTTGAAATCATCTACAAAAAAGGGGAGCAAAATTTTGTTGGAGATGCACTCTCAATAAGAGATGAGGATGTCAAAGCATTTCTCTATTCCATTTCTATTATCCAATCTGATTGGATAACTGAAGCAAGGGATGAATGGAAGAATGACAAAACAACTATGGAAAATCATTCAAAAGTTGTAGAAAGATCGCAGGACATCTCATGCATTTATCAGGAAAATTGATTCATTATGATACAAAGGTCACTTATATCTATGTAAGAACTCCCAACTCAAAAAAAATATTCTTTTGGAACTACACACCTCTCTTTTAGGAGGACACTCAAGATTTTTAGAAACTTACCACATGGTCAAGAAGGAGTTTTTTTGGGATGTGCTTAAATTTGATATTCAAAAGTTCGTGGTAGAATGTTTGTTTTTTAAACAAAATAAAGTTGATATAATTAAAACCCTAGATTTGTTACAACCTTTAGCCATTCCAAGTCAGTGTTGGGAGGAGGTCTCAATGGATTTTATCACAGGTTTACCCAAGTCTAAAGGAAAAAGTGTCATCATGGTGGTAGTTGATATACTTACCAAGTATGCAAAATTTTGTCCACTATCTCATCCTTTCAAGTCCAATATAGTCACCATTTCATTTATAAAAATATTTCAAAAGCTACATGGAAACCCAAAGATTATTGTCTATGACAAAGATCCCATTTTCACTAGAAATGTTTGGACATAATTATTTTTTCGTCGATACTCAATTAGCTCATATATCATCTTATAATCCTCAATCTAATGGGAAAACTGAGATAGTGAACAAATGGTAGGTAGGATATCTTCAATTCTTTGTATCTGAAAAGAAAACACAATGGGTCAAGTGGTTACCTCTGGTAGAATGGTGGTATAATAATTCCTTACATAACACAACCAAAATGACAAGATTTATGGTACAATATGGATCTGATCCACCAACTATCACATTGTCTTTAAGAGAAAATTCTAAGTTTCATGCAATGGAAGATCACATTGAGCATCAACAACAACTTCTCCAAATCTTCAATAATAACCTGACACTCGCACAAAATTATTCATTTATGTCATGTAAAAGGAGGTTTCCCCCTTGAAACGGCTTATTTTCAAGTTGTTGATCTATCTTTTCTTATGTTTTTAGATATATTTATATAACATCATCTCCTTAAGTATTTACTTCAAGTTAAATCCTTAAGAAATTAGTTACTACAGTCAGTCTATAGTCCAATGAGAAAGATATTGTAGGGTTGTAAATAAATGTAAATATTTAAATGTCAAATAAATATGGAAGAGATTGTTTTTTTCGAGGAAATAAATCATTATATGCACATTACATTAAAACAAATAATAATAATGATTCATATTTGTAACAAAGACAATTCAAAATGTATAATTAATAAAATATTATCCTAGATCCATCTTAACTCTGAGTCTACCAAGTGTTGAGAGATGAAATATCTTTTCACTCTAAAAGATGTTTGTGCCTGAAGAGAGTTGATCCCTCTCAGCCCTTGGTAGCTCTAGAGTTAAAATGGATATAGGTTAGTTGTAGAATATTCTCGGTATTTTTAGTAGAGTGTAAAAATCCATAACCACTAATTGCATAGTATATGGTGGTTGGAAGAATAGGAAAATACCAATGACCTGTTCTCTTTTATCCACTAACTTATGCCTTGGGATCCAACTTTCCAACTAGAAACTTTTTCCATTGGGGTTTCACTATCTAGTTGCATTGTTGTATCCAAAACCAAATCCTTTCCCCATGACTAATTCAATGGCATCACTTCTTCCCATAAAAAGTTTGTATTTTTCTAGAATGCTACAACCCTACCATGGCTTAGAGAGGAGCCCTAGAAATATTTGATACCCCAAACACCACCTATAAACGCTTTCTTTTATGTGTATTCAGTTCCAAATGGCCAAGCCTTTAGCCACTATAAAAAATCTCATATTATTACATGGGCTAAATTTTCATTGGAGTGCAATACCAGTAAAAAACATCTATATACCATCCCTCTCAATTGAATCCCTAATAGTGATAATTGACTCCTAGTGACTTAGAGTGTGTAAGAGCTACAAATAACTCCCAAAAATATATTGTTTAGAGAGGATTCCATCTGAATGATTCATTGGGTCTCTGAACTCCTCCCCCTTGTCTGGATCAATGCCCATAATGCTTAACACTTCCATGACCCTCATACATCTACGAAACAGACATACATGTGTGCGCAAACACACATATTCTCTACTACTAAGTCTAACTTGCTCTTACTATCATTCATAGAAAACTTCTTGTTCATATCAAGTTCTAGAAGGTCGATGAAGTTTAAGTTGCAAACCCAAGTGAATATCGTTGTTCAAGTGTTGAACAATTGACCACAACATTATGAAATTTACCATTTTTCAATACCTCATAGCTTTTCAAAGAATTTTTCATTGGAAAGTTGTCAAGAGACATTCCCAAGTTTCAAAGTTTCTTCCATGCGATGGAAGGTCTTCATTCATCACTAGCTTCACCTTTTTGTGAGATAGATTAATACCTTCACTCCTAGAATGCATTTTTTAAGTCACCTTGGTTTTCTTGTATTGAAATGATGATATAAATGATAATATTTTTGTTTTTTGGTCATACATATAGGCTCTGCCCAAAGCCCTAGGGGTTAGCTTAAGGGATCTAGAGATAGACTTGAATTTCTTTGTTATTGTTGCTACTTGTTACTAATCATGAGTTCAAATCTCTTTGCTTTTATTGAAGAAAGGTACATCATTAGAGCTAATGGTTTACCTGATTTACCATCAACCATCCACAAAACCTAAAAAAATATTCTTGGACTTTCAATACCTTCATTCCAAATAAAAAATAAATAGAAACATATAAGCCTTTTCGAGCATGTTATCCATTTCAATTGTTATGTTAGCTTGCCTAGTTTTAATTTTCATTTATAAACTATAGACAAGCTACTAACTTTTCATTCTCATGAGTTGTCATTGCTATTCCAACTTAGTCAAAATTGAAATTTACTATTTCGATGTTTTCAAGAATCGTAAGCATCAAATGTTATTGCATTATTAGTCCCTGCCTCCAGCATAGCAGGGACTATAGCGTTCCATCGAGCATTGAATTCATATTAGTTGCCGCTGACCAAACAATATATTCTTGTACATTTCAGGTTTAACCAATGTTTTAAATAAAATATTCTGCTCAACAAACTTTTATCAAAAGTTTTTTGTTTCGACCTCTTATTGGCGGCTCGACTGTATAATTTTCTGAAAACTTAGGATTAAGAGTTTGGGGCTCGATTGTGTACTTTTGTTAAAACTTAGGATAAGTAGTTTGGTAGGCTCGTGTACTTTTCTTAAAAATTAGGATAAGAAATTTGGCTCTTTGTGAATTTTAAGCAAACTTTGCTTCCCACCGCTAAGCTAGCCACTTGCCAGCCACCTGCCATCTCTGGTTGCCACCGCAAAGCCAACAACTCTAGCCACCTGCCACCGCAAAGACTTTGGTTCATCTCTGATTGAATAACCATAGAAGAAAGAACAATCGCACTTTAAGCATTTCAACCTCTGTCTGCAGAACTACACTCACCTTTGTGTGCAGAACCGCCATGAATATAGTTATCAGAAACATTGCCATGCTTGGCTGCTCACTGTAGGTGCTTCACCTCTGTGTGCAGAACCGCCATGAAAATACCAGCAACCACCATTGACGCTTTGTGCCCTTCACCTATGTGTGCAGAACCGCCATGAAAATACCAGCAGCCATCATTCATGCTTTGTGCCTTAAACCTCTATGTGCAGAACAACCATGAATATAACCACATGAATATAGTGTCAGAAACGCCGCCATGATTGGTTGCTTGCAACATACGCCTAGAAGAAGCAGTGGATTTCTATAGACGCACTCATAGAAGAAGTGTCTCCAAATGCACACCACCCTCATGATGACAAATATGTAAAGTCTGCCTCATATGTACCTGGAAAAGACTGGACTAAGAACTCTCTCTTGATAATTGCCTCATTTCATGCCCCAGGAAGCGAGAAAAACGAGATTTTTTTGTGGCAATATCATCACCTGAGACGATATAGCAGTCCTAGATAAGGACATGTGAGAAGGAATCTGCATATGAGAGGGAAAACATATCATTTATCTAACCAACAACAAGTATGGCATCTTTTGATGCTCAACATGTCATAAAAAGTCTTGAAAATGAGCAATTCTTCTGCTAATAAATATGTAAAATTCAACTTAACTCTTCTTGTTGCTTGCAGCCATTTAAAATTGTTATAGGTTTACCTATGAAAGTAAGAAGTAATTGTTCTGTAGTATTTTTTACCTGTGAAAGTAAGAACAAGGACAGACTGATACGTAATGTTTATTTCACTATATATTTTTGAAGGTTCTAAGTTTTTTCTCTTCCAACCCTGCAAAATTGCTATTTCCATTTCTAAATCCCCAAGCTAGTAGAGCAGTTGCTGCAGGTGTAGCTATGCCTTCAACCGATATGCAAGGTACAAAGGCCCCAAATCCGAAATTTTCTTAATGGTAAACCATATAAAATCATGTAAAATATAAAAAAAATAAAACCATTTAAAATCTGTACAATGAATCACAGTCCCAAACGCCGCTTTGCCAATCTTCATGATGCAGTGATTTTTTTCATATTTTTTCAATTTGCCAATTTTCATGATGCAGTGATATTTTTTCATATTTTTTCAATTTTAGATAGATTTTGTATTTGGGGATTCAATCACTATTAGGAAATATGAGAAGGAAATAGGGTAGGCAAGCACTTGTGCAAGTGAACCTGCAGACAGTTCTTTAAGCGTGGCAGAGGCAGGATAGAATTCAGGTTCTTATGCCTTGCACGAAGATTCTCTGCTGGCTTATTAGTCACGCTAATGTAGAAAGTAGGCTAGTCAAGGACAAAAATGGAAACGCCATCACATGATTTCAGCCATCAAGTTTGGAAATGTACTACAAGTTCCCGAACCCTGAAACCAGTCTAACTGATGGCCCGGTTCTAAACTCCAATGGAACGCTCTAGGCTTCCAACCAGCTCTGCAGTCCCAAAGGATTTATCTCACTGAATCTGGCATTATCTCGGCTTTATCTTCGTAGGTCTGTAGCAAGCTCTATAACAAACTCATTCTTAGCTCATTCTGCAACTAAACAAGCCACTAGCTTTGAAAGTCGACATAACATTTCCAGAGGGTGCACCTGTTCAGCATGCAAGCCCATGCAAGCCGTCGTGCCAATCGACTCATCGCGTTTAGGAGAGGAACACTGGAGTGGCATACCAGAAATAGCATGCATGCAAGACACATATATCATGCATGTTAATCTTGAACGTCACTTCTCCATTTGAAAAAAGGGATTTATTTAGTGTTGTATATAATTTGAAGTTAATACCACGTATATCATGCATGCTAATCTTGAACGTCACTTCTTCCTTTGAATAAAGGGATTTATTTAGTGTCACTTCACGATTTAATATTTGTTGAATGCATGTAATTTATATGGCCGTTAAATTTTTCACGCTGTGTAGTATGGGTAGCAGAAGCATACTTATTATTACTTCTCACACAACAGATTCGCCAAAGATACGTATAACATGCACACAAGACAGATATAGCGTGCATGCAGATGCTATTGATGTTAATTTTTATTGTAGAATCTGTGTGTATTCATAGCATTACAATGATGGAATTTCTTGGAATGATTTTCATAAAAACATATATCGATCGATCTTCTAGGACTCTTAGATCAATCATAGTTTAGACAGAGCATCTCGCAAATGTAATTCAAGATGACGATTATTTTACAAGGTGAGTGCCCTTGCATGGAATTTTATCCCCCTCAGTAGCCCTCTGTGCTTGCTAAAAATTTCAGGGGCTTTATTTTTTATTTTTTAATTTTGTTTTCTGCTAATTTTGCAGAGCCCCTCCTACGACATGAAGTTAACCAAACTCAAACCGTCACCGAACCCTTTGGAATCAGCAAGTTTTATGCTGGATGGGTGTTTTACTAAAACCTGGTCAAATTCTCCGGTGTAAGCCACTGCTTGTTTTGTCGCCTCTATTGCTCTCGCTGATCACTGGCTTCACTCATACCTGAGTTACTTGAATCAGTTGATGTGGAGAACACAAAACAATTGTTATATGACCGCCCGAGCAAGATAGAGAACCAACCCGCTGCTACTAAGAAGGCTATGAAAGAGGGAAAGACTACAAAAGAATCATATTCTGGTCGCTAATATTCCTCTTATTCCTGTTCTGCTTACTTTCCCACTGACTTTCGATTTGGATTTCTATTGGCTGGCGGGCGAGGAGATCCAATAGCCTGGTCCTTTTTCTGTTGCGGTTACTGTTATGGTTGCAGTTGCGGTATTCCTATTATGACTATTTCTGGCTATTCCTATTTTCTATATATTACTATTCAAGTTCCTGTTTCGGTTTCGAAGCTCGAGAAGGTAAGGCGCTAGGAAGCTCGCCCCTTACGGCATCTTGGCTACCCGTGTGTCCACAAGAACCAGTTCCAGTGGCAAATCTAATTAGCTGGTGTCATTAAATTGCACTTGTTTTAAACCACAATATAACCACTCCTTATATTATCATAATAAATAATAAATAGCAGTAAAATCTAAAAAATTAGAGAAGAATGCAACAACAGTGGGATATAAGCACACAATTAAACCACCAAATTGTAGTATAATCAGTGGCAGATCTAAAACCACCATGTTAAAATTACTGCCAATCAAAGAACTCGAGTTTCTAAACCCTGGCAGGGACTACCTCTACGACAACGACTCCCTTGTTTATATTTTGATATCATTTCAATCCTACAAAAAATTATGTGTTTCCTATTACGTCATGCCTAGTTGGAAAATAAACTTTCAAAAATTTCAAATATCTCGATTTTTTTATAGATTTTAATAGCGACATGTTTACATATTTGCATTAGTATTTAAATGTATTCTTCACTATAATTTCTCATCCTTTAAAATATTTTAAAGGTGTTCTTTACTAAAATTTCTCATCCTGTTTTAGCAAGTTTCAGAGTTGTCTTTGTTGGAAAGGAAAATATACAAGTTTTTCTTACATCACCATTGATTTTCTTCTTCCATCTTCTTCCCTTTAGTATTCATGTACTTTAGTCCAAGAGAGACGGTAGACAAAAATATATATATATATATATATAACTGATTATTCATTTGTTAACCTGTCTTTTTCAAATGACAATTCCATTGCCACTAAATTTCGAGTGTTTTTTGAAAATCTCACTTTCTTATATATAGTCTTGTCATTTACATCTAGGAGATCGTTGTTGAACAAATTTGCACTTTCACTCTATTTGTTAGATTCCATGCATCTGTAGTTGCCTTTAATGTTAGTAGCGGTGGGTAGACATATTAATTACAGAGCTGATGTAAAGTTCCTAACTAAGGGTCGCACATCTTGGGTAGTATTATAGTTATTATTTTTAATAATATATTTTTTCGGTAGGGTCGTCCATTAATTTTGTTGATCTTTGTATGCATTTATGGATTGTATAATTATTTTTTCCTCAAGAGTATGTATATCTGAAGTAAATATTAGGAAGATGTATATGTTTTTTATTAATTATTATATTTGTCAGTAACTTTGATAAGGACTTATATCAATAGTTAGAGGATGTCCGAATTATGAAGTTGTTAATGTCATGCATTAAGTTAATTAATGGATTTTGAAAAAATTGTGAAACAGAAATCTCATCATGTAAAATTTATTAAATGTTTTTTTAAACTGGTAACGTTAAATTTCAGCATGTTAGGGTTATTTGATTTCTAGCTTCTGTTATAAGCTCTGCCACTTTATCCATAAGCCTCATTTTCCCACAAGCAAGATTAGGCATCCTTTCTTCACAAGCAGGATATATTTCTTAGAACTTACAATATATTTAATATCTTATATTATTGAGATTACTCTTTTGATAAATAGTTCACAAGTGTTGGTTAGGAAAGGAAAAAAAGGCCAATTCATAACCAATGTTCATATTCAAGGATATTATTATTATGAGAAATAGTTCACAGGTGTTGGTTATGAGAGGAAACAATAGGTCATTTATAACCAAGGTTCAATATTGAAGGACTATAAAGGGTGAATTTTATTAGGAATAATGTGATAGTTATAAGAATGGTGTTGATATTTGGTGGGAAAATGGAGGGCTTGAGTAGCAATGGTGCTTTCACAAGATCTACCATCAACATGTACTTTATGAATGGAACATGTAGTTTATGGATGGATCTATTTCACATGCACTATTGAAGGAAAATAATTCTATTAACAAAAGAGGAATATTAATCAAATTTATTATGGTTTAAATGCAACCCCAAAGAGCATTTACGAGTGAAATTTATTATTTTTTTAGAACTATTGAAAGTGGAAGGAAAACAAGGAAATCATTAAGGAAGGTCAAAATATATGGGTGTGTCATTGGGTTGAGTAGTATGATGTTGGGGTTGAGGAAATGAGAGTAAGGTAGAGAACATTATATGAAGAGTTTTTTGTAGTTGTATAAGAAAAAATAGAAATATTTTACATGGTGATTTATTATTGAAAAATTATAGGTGATTTTGAGACTTTTTTAGAAAAATATTGTGAGAAAGAGATGTTTTGCTATGTTTTTAAAAAAAATTGAGTCATGAAGTTATTAAAATATATTTTCAAGGTGGAGGTGTGGACTAAACTAAAAATTATTATGGCATTAGAAAATATTGAAGAATGTCAAGGTAGAGATGAAAACCTCAAAATAAAACTTGGTAAAAATGAAAGTAATGTTGTGTTGAAGAAAGTAGTTATAGCCAGCCTTCATAATCGTTGATGTATTTATAATACTATGTAAGAACATATAAGAAAATTAATTTTTAAAGTAGAAGAAAGAAAAATGATAAGAAATGAAATAAACCAAAACATATAAGATTAATATCTTTGAAAATAGCTCATACTCACATAAATAACATATTTACCATTAGTTACTACCCACCATAATTTAAGTAATTGTTTGCATAAAAGGAGAAATAGGAAGAAGAAGTACATAATTATACTTATCAGGAGTTATTTCCCACCATTTTTTATGTGACCTTAGCCAATTTAACAAATATGAGTAAAAATGTAAAAAAAAATAAGAAATACCAAAGGTAGGGATTCAATTCCAAGAGAGAGAAGAACATAGGTATGCTAAAGCCAAAATCTAGTTTCAACACTTTTTTCATCTTCCATTCAATATTTATCTAAAGGATTTAACAACCTCTATTGATAACAAGATCTCCTCCAAGGGTGTAATGAATGTGAGGGTTTTAGTATTTTGGCCTATTGTATCAAATTTTTTCTTGTAGTCCTTTCTTGGTAGTTATTTGTTTGGGTCAAATTGAGCATTAATATTCAAACAATTTGCAGGGGCAATGCCACTTTCAGAGAAAGTGTATGATCCCTCTAAAGCAAAGAGTCTTTGTTCCTACTTTTGCTTCTTTTTTTTAATTCCAAAAATATATGCAAGAACACTCTAACTCCATAGATTGTAATAGGTTTAAGGAATACACTAACACGTTTAATTACCCTTTCCTACTGGTAGGATCTATTGGAATAATGTATAAATGATATGTCCATATAGAGTTGATGAGTTGTGTTCTCATAGTTAGTGTTTGATTCTATCTATCATGAGTTGTGTCTTCGTAGTTTGTGTTTTGAGTTGGTGATCCGAATTATTTGGATCTAGATTGTCCTAGAGGTTGTCTATCTATGCCTACATAATGTAATAGTTTCCCAAGTAGTTTTATCAATGATATTTGATTTCATTCTTATGTATCTCTCTTAATCTCTAACTTGGTATCGGAGCCAGAGAGAGACATCTAGTGAGGCTTCAGATCTGAGAGCAAGAGTGATCCTAATTTTTTTTACTTACAGATTCATCATAACGTCATATCAAAGAGCACTTAAAAACCATAGAACACAAGCATATAGAATGAAGATAAAAGAGACATAATCACACATGAGATCAAGACATAGAGATTTGATTATGGACTTCATCCAATTTCAACTACATCTCTAGGTCTTGCTCAATAGTGGGGAGGCCTTCTTTTATTAAGTGGCATAAAAAGAGAGAAGTACAAGAAGATTTATACATAAACATCCTTATAAGTAGTTTGGCAGGCTCATGTACTTTTCTTAAAATTTAGGATAAGTAGTTTGGCTCTTTGTGAATTTTAAGAAAAGATTGCTTCCCACCGTAAAGCTAGCCACCTGCCATCTCTAGTTGCCACCGCAAAGACTTTGGTTTATCTATGAGTGAATAACTATAGAAGAAAGAACAATCACACTCTGAGCATTTCAACCTCTATGTGCAGAACCGCCATGAATATAGTTATCAGAAACGTTGCCATGCTTGGCTGCTCATAGTAGGCGCTTCACCTTTGTGTGCAGAAACGCCATGAAAATACCAGCAACCATCATTGACACTTTGTGCCCTTCACCTTTGTGTGCAGAACTGCCATGAATATAGTTATCAAAAAAGTTGCCATTCTTGGCTCCTCGCAGTAGGCGCTTCACCTCTATGTGCAAAACTGCCATGAAAATACCAGCAATCATCATTCACACTTTGCGCCCTTCACCTCTGTGTGCAAAACTTCCACAAATATAACTGCCATGAATATAGTGTTAGAAACGCTGCAATGCTTGGTTGCTCACAGCATACGCCTAGAAGAAGCAGTGGATTTCTACAGATGCACCTATAGAAGAAGCATCTCCACATCCACACCACCCTCATGATGACAAATAGGTAAATTCTGCCTCAGCTGTCCCTGGCAAAGACTGGACTAAGGGCTCTCTCTTGATAATTGCCTCATTTCACGCCCCAGGCAGAGAGAAAAACGAGAGTTTGTTGTGGCAAAATCATCACCTGAGACGATATAGCAGTCCTTGATAAGTACATGTGAGCAGGAATTTGCATATGAAAGGGAAAACATATCATTTATCTAAGCAGCAACAAGTATGGCATCTTTTGATGCTCAATATGTCAGAAAAAGTGTTGAAAAGGAGCCATTCTTCTACTAATAAATATGTAAAATTCAACTTAACTCTTCTTGTTGGTTGCAACCATTTAAAATTGTTATAGGTTTACCTATGAAAGTAAAAAGTAATTTTTCTGTGGTATTTTTTACCTGTGAAAGTAAGAACAAAGACAGACTGATAGGCAATGTTTATTTCACTATATTTTTTTGAAGGTTCCAAGTTCTTTCTCTTCCAACCCTGCAAAATTGCTATTTCCATTCGTAAATCCCCAAGCCAATAGAGCAGTTGCTACAGGCGTAGCTATGCCTTCAACCGATATGAAAGGTACAAAGGCCCCAAATCTCGAACAAAAAGTGATTTATGGTAAACCATACAAAATCAGGTAAAAGATAAAAAAAGAAAACCATTTAAAATCTGTACAATGAATCGCAGTCCCAAAGGCCACTTTGCCAATCTTCATGATGCAATGATTTTTTTTCATATTTTTTCAATTTGCCAATCTTCATGATGAAGTGATATTTTTTCATATTTTTTCAATTTCATACAGATTTCGTATTTGGGGATTCAATCACTATTAAAAGAAAATAGGGTAGGAAAGAACTTGTGCATGTGAACCTGTAGATAGTTCTTTAAGCGTGGCAGATGCAAGATAGAATTCAGGTTCTTATGCCTTGCGCCGAGATTCTCTCCTGGCTTATTAGTCACGCTAATGTAGAAAACAGGCTAATCAAGGACGAAAACGGAAAGGCCATCGCATCCTTTCAGCCATCAAGTTTGGAACTGTACTACAAGTTCCCGAAGCCTGAAACCAGTCTAACCGATGGCCGGGTTCTAAACTCCAACGGAACGCTTTGGGCTTCCAACCGGCTCTGCAGTCCCAATGGATTTATCTCACTGAATCTGGCATTATCTCAGATTTATCTTCGCAGGTCTGTAGCAAGCTCTGTAATAGACTCATTCTTAGCTCATTCTGCAACTAAACAAGCCACTAGCTTTGAAATTCGACATAACATTTCCAGAGGGTGCACGTGTTCAGCATGCAAGCCGTGATGCCAATCGACTCGTCGCGTTTAGGAGAGGAACACTGGAGTGGCATACCAGAAATAGCATGCATGAGAGACACATATATCATGCATGTTATTCTTTAACGCCACTTCTCTGTTTGAAAAAAGCGATTTATTTAGTGTTGTATATAATTTGAAGTTAATACCACGTATATCATGCATGCTAATCTTGAATGTCACTTCTTCCTTTGAAAAAAGGGATTTATTTAGTGTCACTTCTCGATTTAATATTTGTTGAATGCATGCAATTTTAATGGCCGTTCAAATTTTCCTGCTGTGTAGTATGGGTAGTAGAAGCATACTTATTATTACTTCTGACACAACAGATTTTCCAAAGATACGTATAACATGCACGCAAGACACGTATAGCATGCATGCAGATGCTATTGATGTTAATTTTTATTGTAGAATCTGTGTGTATTCATAGCATTACAATGATGGAATTTCTTGGAATGATTTGCATAACAACATATATCAATCGATCTTCCAGGACTCTTAGATCAATCATAGTTTAGACAGAGCATCTCGCAAATGTAATTCAAGATGACGATTATTTTACAAGGTGAGCGCCTTTGCATGGAATTTTCTCCCCGTCAGTAGCCCTCTGCGCTTGCTGAAAATTTCAGGGGCTTTATTTTTTTTTTAATTTCAAGGGCTTTATTTTTTTTTTTAAATTTTTTTTCTGATAATTTTGCAGAGCCCCTCCTCCGACATGAGGTTAACCAAACTCAAACCGTCACCGACCCCTCTGGAATCAACAAGTTTTATGCTGGATGGGTGTTTTACTGAAACCTGGTCAAATTCTTCAGTGTAAGCCACTGCTTTTTTTGCCGCCTCTATTGCTCTCGCTGATCACTAGCTTCACTCATACCAGAGTTACTTGAACTGGTTGATGCGGAGAACACAAAAAAAATGTTATATGAGCACCCGAGCAAGATAGAGAACCAACCCGCTGCTACTAAGAAGGTTATGAAAGAGGGAAAGACTACAAAAGAATCATATTCTAGTCACTAATATTCCTCTTATTCCTATTCTGCTTACTTTCCCGTTGAATTTTGATTTGGGTTTCTATTGGCTGGCGGGCGAGGAGATCCAATAGCCTGGTCCTTTTTCTGTTGTGGTTACTGTTATGGTTGTAGTTTTGGTATTCCTATTATGACTATTTCTGGCTATTCCTATTTTCTATATATTACTATTCAAGTTCCTGTTTTGGTTTCGAAGCTCGAGAAGGTAAGGTGCTAGCAAGCTCGCCCCTTACGACATCTTGGCTACCTGTGTGTCCACGAGAACCAGTTCCAGTGGAAAATCTAATTCGCTGGTGTCATTAAATTGCACTGGTTTTAAACCACAATATAACCACTCCTTATATTGTCATAATAAATAATAAATAGCAGTAAAATCTAAACAATTAGAGAAGAATGCAACAACAGTGGCATATAAGCACACAATTAAACCACCAAATTGTAGTATAATCATTGGCAAATCTAAAACCACCATGTTAAAATTACGGCGGATCAAAGAACTCGATTTCTCAACCCCGGCAGGGAATACCTTTACGACAGTGGCTCCCTTGTTTATATTTTGATATCATTTCAATCCTACAAAAAATGATGTGTTTTCTATTATGTCATGCCTAGTTGGAAAATAAACTTTCAAAAACTTCAAAGATCCCGATTTTTTTTTTAGATTTTAATAGCGACATGTTTACAGATTTGCATTAGTATTTAAATGTATTCTTCACTATAATTTCTCATAAAGGTGTTCTTTACTAAAATTTCTCATCCTGTTTTAGCAAGTTTCAGAGTTTTCTTTGTTGCGAAGGAAAATATACAAGTTTTTCTTGCATCACCATTGATTTTCTTCTTCCATCTTCTTCCATTTAGTATTCATGTACTTTAGTCAAAGAGAGACGGTAGACAAACATATATATTTTTTAAAACTGATTAGTCATCTGTTAACATGTAGGCGCGCCTATTAATTTTGTTGATCTTTGTATGCATTTATGGATTGTATAATTATTTTTTCTTGAAGAGTATGTATATCTGAAGTAAATATTAGGATATCAATTAATTTTAATAATGAGTTGAATGGTGGGAAGATGTATATGTTTTTTAATAAATATTATATTTGTCAATAAATTTGATAAGGACTTATATCAATAGTTAGAGGATGTCTGAATTATGAAGTTGTTCATGCCATGCATAAAGTTAATTAATGGATTTTGAAAAAATTGTGAAAACAGAAATCTCATCATGTAAAATTTATTAAATGTTTCTTTTAAGTGGTAACATTAAATTTCAGCATGTTAGGGTTATTTGATTTCTAGCTTCTCTTATAAGCTCTTCTACCTTATCCATAAGCCTCATTTTTCCACAAGCAGGATATATTTCTTAGAACTTACAATATATTTAATATATTATATTATTGAGATTACTCTTTTGATAAATAGTTCAAAAGTGTTGGTTAGGAAAGGAAAAAATGCCAATTCATAACCAATGTTCAATATTCAAGGATATTATTATTTTGAGAAATAGTTCACAGGTGTTGGTTATGAGAGGAAACAAAAGGTCATTCATAACCAAGGTTCAATATTGAAGGACTATAACGGGTGAATTTTATTAGGAATAATGTGATAGTTATAAGAATGGTGTTGATATTTGGTAGGAAAATGGATGACTTGAGTAGGAATGGTGCTTTCACGAGATATACCATCAACATGTAGTTTATGAATGGATCTATTTCACATGCACTAGTGAAGGAAAATAATTTTATTAATAAAAGAGGAATATTAATCAAATGTATTATAGTTTAAATGCAACCCCAAAGAGCATTTACGAGTGAAATTTATTATTTTTTAGAACTACTGAAAATGGAAGGGAAAACAAGGAAATCATCAAGGAAGGTCAAAATATATGGGTGGGTCATTGGGTTGAGTAGCATGATGTTGGGGGTGAGGAAATGAGAGTAAGGCAGAGAACATTATATGAAGAGTTTTTTGTAGTTGTATAAGAAAAAATAGAAATATTTTATATGGTGATTTATTATTGAAAAATTATAGGTGATTTTGAGACGTTTTTAGAAAAATATTGTGAGAGAGAAATGTTTTGCTATGTTTTCTAACAAATTTGAGTCATGAAGTTATTAAAATATATTGTCAAGGTGGAGGTGAGGACTAAACTAAAAATTATTATGGATTTAGAAAATATTGAAGAATGTCAAGGTAGAGATGAAAACCTCAAAATAAAACTTAGTTGGTAAAAATGAAAGTAATGTTGTGTTGAAGAAAGTAGTTATAGTCAGCCTTCATAATCCTTGATGTATTTATAATACTATGTAAGAACATATACGAAAATTACATTTTAAAGTAGAAGAAAGAAATATGATAAGAAATGAAACAAACCAAAACATATAAGATTAATATCCTTGAAAATAGCTCATACTCACATAAATAACATATTTACCATTAGTTACTACCCACCATAATTTAATTAATTGTTTGCATAAAAGGAGAAATAGGAAGAAGAAGTACATAATTATACTTATCAGGAGTTATTTCCCACCATTATTTATGTGACCTTAGCCAATTTAACAAATATGAGTAAAAATGTAAAAAAAAAAAGAAAAAGAAATGCAAAAGGTAGGGATTCAATTCAAAGAGAGAGAAGAACAGAGGTATGCTAGAGCCAAAATCTAGTTTCAACACTCTTTTCATCTTCCATTCAATATTTTTCTAAAGGATTGAACAACCTCTGTTGATAACAAGATCTCCTCCAAGGGTGCAATGAATGTGAGGGTTTTAGTATTTTGGCTTATTGTATCAATTTTTTTCTTTTAGTCCTTTCTTTTTAGTTACTTGTTTGGGTCAAATTGAGCATTAATATTCAAACAATTTGCAGGGGCAATGCGACTTTCAGAGAAAGTGTATGTTCCCTCTAAAGAAAAGAGTCTTTGTTCCTACTTTTGCTTTGCTTTTTTAATTCCAAAAATATATGCAAGAACACTCTAACTCCATAGATTGTAATAGGCTTAAGGAATACACTAACACATTTAATTACCCTTTCCTACTGGTAGGATCTATTGGAATAACGTAGAAATGATATGTCCATATAGACTTAATGAGTTGTGTTCTCATAGTTAGTGTTTGATTCTCTTTATCATGAGTTGTGTCTTTGTATTTTGTGTTTTGAGTTGGTTATCCGAATTATTTGGATCTAGATTGTCCTAGAAGTTGTCTATCTGTGCCTATATAATGTACTGGTTGCCCAAGTAGTTTTATCAATGAGTTTTGATTTCATTCTTCTATATCTCTCTTATTCTCTAACTTTGTATCAGAGCTAGACAGGGACATCTAGTGAGCCTTCAATTCTGAGAGCAAGAGTGATCCTAAATTTTTTTACTTACAGATTCATCGTAATGACATATCAAAGAGCACTTAAAAACCATAGAACACAAGCATATAGAATGAAGATAAAAGAGACATAATCACACATGAGATCAAGACATGGAGATTTGATTATGGACTTCATCCAATTCCGACTACATCTCTGGGCCTTGCTCAATGGTGGGGAGGCCTTCTTTTATTAAGTGGCATGAAAAGAGAGAAGTACAAGAATATTTCTACATAAACATGTTTATTAGTAGTTTGGCACGCTCGTGTACTTTTCTTAAAACTTAGGAGAAGCAATTTGGCTCTTTGTGAGTTTTAAGCAAAGCTTGCTTCCCACCGCAAAGCTAGCGACCTGCCAGCCACTTGCCATCTCTGGTTGCCACCGCAAAGCTAGCAACTCCCACAACATTGCATGCTAATATCCAGGGACTATTTTGCTCAATTTTGTGCTAGGGTACCCAGGATTTGAGCCACTCTTTTAGGCCCAGAGCCTGGGTCATTGCCCCGAACTAAATGAAATCTTTAGAACAAAAATATAACAGTTGAATGATGATATAAATGCAATTACTTAAAAAATCCCTTGCTTGGACCCCTACTAGCCATGACAGGCATTTCGTCAAGCATGTCACAAATATGTAATCTATAGGTGTAAACATGGCTAAGCATATGGGTCTCATACTTATTTGAGAATTGCTAAGAAGCATTGTTCCCTTATATCATTAGCTATATTATCATCTATTAGGTCATAGATACATTGTTCATTCATTTACAAATAAAAACATGAGAAGATCCATACATCATCATTGTTGTATTACAAGCTTATAACCACCATAATAACAACATAAATATCAAGGATACATCAGCCACAAAATCCACATATAAACCAGTACACTTATACATAAGATATCAAGGAGAGAGACTCTTATTAATGAATGCAAAATTCAACCTGGGAATGGGACTACCATGTTCCACCAGACCATAAAATGGCTAAGCCAAATCTCTCTTCAACCATTCACCCTCATGCCATATTCCAAGCATGAATGTGGGACTCAAATGAAAAGAACTAACCAGGGCATCTCGACGCCAAACCACCTCACCCTCCTAAATAGAAACCAGGATTTACCATAATCCATCCCGAATCACTAGGGCAATGCAATAAACATGTGATAACAGGATTTACCATCATATCCACCAAGTCACAAGGCAAAAACAATCATGGATGCCACCAGATCTATCCACCTACATCGTGATGAATTTTCTTGTCTCCTAGTCTCTCAAGCTTTCCCACAATCCACAGTCTGATTCAGGGATCACTAGGCCCTAAAATGAGCCACCACCCTCTAGGATATACCGTATATCCTACCATTTACTGGTAGGGATTCTTAGGCCTAATCAAAAGCAACCCCCTCTAGGCATTACCATATATCCTGCCATTCACTAGAAAGGATTCCTAGGCCCACCGAGGCAACACAAAATATGGCTTTACCACAACCCACAGTCCATTTCAGGGTTTACTATGACATGTTTTCTATCATTTGGAAATCCACCTCACTAATATTTGAATCCATCCTACAATCAAACTCGTCCAAAACATGAGAACCCCATCACACCATGGCTATCCAGAAATGGAAAATCTATGTTGAAAACACTGTCACACACTGCAAAACCCATGCCATAATAGCAAAAGAACCACATACAATACCACGCCTGCCAAATATAGCAAGAAAATCACACATGAAAATTGATACCTGCGAAGAATCCTGGTGTAGTTGCTTGATCTTGCTCTTCCTTTCTTGATCTCTAGTTCCTCTTTGCCTTCTTTGCCTTTCTTGGTCCAATGTTCATCAAAAGCTTGCCAACTGATCCTCATAAGCCTTTTTATCAATGAAACCTTTATTTTATTCATTTTCCATTATTTTCCTTCATTTTCCTCCTCCCATCCAACCTGTGACCTTTCACATTCCTTTTCTCCTAATTTCCATTATTTTCATAAATAAATGTGTGAAAAATGTCATTTTTCCTTTCCAAAGCCTTTTCCATACCTTTTCCTATCTCCTTCAGTCATAATAACTGAAATGAACACCCACTAGGATTTTTTTCCCAATATTCAACTTGGAATATGTGTCCATGGTTGTGGTCTTATATTTTTTTACATGAATTTTTAACCAGGGTTGTTATAGGGACCTCCCCCTTGTGCGAACACCTTCCTCAGTGTTCAATAATGCCTATAACCAGCAAAACCATAGAAAACAGAACATACTACCAATGGAGCTTTATAACATAGCTAGTTGTAGTATTTACAATGACCATCTTCTAAAACATGACAAACATATTGTTTACTGGAGCTTTATAACATAGCTCATTACAATATTTACAATAATAACCACAACTAATCATGCAAATTTTCTTCAAGTAGAAAATAACCATACTTTCTATGGAGCTTTATAAATCTAGCTCGATAAAGTGTTTACAATAATACACATATATACACATATCCACATTTTCTCAACCAACAAATAAAAGGATATGATTCCTGCATCTGCAACAAGGGAATGCAGAGGCTCACACCTCCACCCTTAAAGTAATACCAAGATTCACCTCCTTCCTAGGAAGTCCAGAATCCACTATCAAAGTCAAAGCTGCATCCAATGTCCAACGCTACAATCCTACGCCACATGTCCTATCAACGAACAATTACCAGGTCATCGTTCCATGGCACACTCCCAATGTACATTTGATTCCATCTAGAAATAGTAATGATCAAAACAAATATATCCCCGACCTTCCCTTCTATGCTACATAGTTGCTTGAGAAATCCAGTGACCTCTTCCATGCAGCCACTCACTTTCCAAGCTCGTCGGCATACCCTATCCCAGGTGATCCATCCCTTAGCAAGGCTTACTTGCATCAGAAAGTCAAACAACCAAGGCATATACCTGCCTCAAACCATCATACTGGTCAGAGCATGTTGATCAAAATCAATGGAAAATATTGGGTACTAGTATCCCACAATGGTCTTGCTCCTGAATACTTTACCATCATATTGCTGCATGTTCCAATTCCTTTTGTTATTTCCGCTAATTCTTGTATTTAGTTTCGACCACCCAGATAGGAATTTAATGCTTTCTTGTACCAAGCACATAATTTCGTTTAGATTCAAAATAAATTGAAACAACTTCAAATCATACCTAATTGGTGGCCTGTCAATAAGGTATACTTGCAATTATTTTTTCTTCCTATAACAACAAGTCAAACTAGTATATTTGACCAAATCGTCATGTATAAACATATCACATCAGGTTGGCTGTAAACACAACCCTCATAGATCAAAATCATAAATCACATGTAACCATCATAAGCCTGAATCATAAATCACATGCATAATAGACCTGTAATAAAATATTGATACTTATCCTTTAATCAATCCTTAGCTTCTACCTTTTTCCTTATTTTGTACACACTCTGGATTCATTTCCACACCCGAAAAACACCCAGTGCCTTCTCCTCAACCATGTGCACATACACATAGTGTGCATCACACACATACAACCACACACGACATACAACACCATGAAATACATGCACCAACACTTGAAATACAACCCATACACCTACACCGAGTGTACAACATAACACAATACATAATCCTACATTTGGTGCGCACCACAACAGAATACACACACCTACACCCAATGTACAACACAATACATAAACGTACATAGAGTAAAACACCATGAATACACATGTCACAATACAACAACTACACAATTCACATACATAGTACCAGATGCCTGCAACACAACATGTATGACACGCACACAATACCACATGTACTCTAGTACCATATGTACAACATGTACACAATACCACCTATACACAACACCACCTACATGCCATGTAAGCAATACAACACGACTTGCATAACGTGTACACAACACAACATGTACATTGTACCACCCTATACAATGTGTATACAATGGCAGGCATACGTAGCACCACATGCATGACATGTACACGACACCACATGTACACAACACCAAGTCCATGACATGTACACAACACCACATGTAAAACATGTACATGGAACCACAATCTAACAATAGAACCTGTATAATCATGCACATAACACCATATGTACATAGCACCATATGTACAACATGCACACAAGACCATATCTACATAGCACTACTTATACAACATGTGCATAGCACCCGATGTACACAGCACTGCATATCCAACATGTGCACAACACCACATATCCATCATGCACACAGTACAATATGTACACAACAATTCATGTGCACAACATCATAGATGAAAAATGTACATCATATACAACATATGCAGAACAATAATACCACACTATCTCTACCAAGAAAACTTGCTTCCAATGTCTTACCCATGCTTGTCCCAGCATGCTGCAAACCACACTACCCCCATTTCATTGATATATCCCTTGGTATAACTTGTCCATTACACAGAAATAATATAATCACATAATATAAACTCATTACCACATGATACTGGCATCTGAGTTTTTTCAGGACTACTCTCCCACTTGATTCCTTATAAACCAGGACCCTCTTCATGTTATTCACCTATGTAAGCAATCATTCCTCCACAAGAATGATTCATAATGATCCTATGCATACATACATATATATATATACATACATATAAATATTAGCATTAAACAATCATGATCCATGATGACCCTGTCAGGCATGACATACATATATATATAAACAAAAACATAATCATGATCATAACATTATTACTAGATCTCATAAGGCCAAGGTTTAGAGAACTCCCTTTATATATGCACATGACGAAGAACATTGAGGACAATCATTCCCAACATAGTCAAGGCATCTAACACCTAAGATCCATTTACTTCACCTTTCCTATCACCTTTCTCATGATTGTTCCTCCATCGTTCATTTATCCCAATGGACAAAACGGATCAAAATGTTTGTCGGATTCTTTCCTTCAACTTCCCTTATAGAGGCATCTAGGTTCATCCAAGTATTACATTACTTGTTGGATTCCATTCAAATCTTCTTGAGATCCACTAACTTTCCTCTTTCCTAACCAATTACCAAGACTCAAAACTTAAAAGGCAAGAACAAGAAACAAACAAGAAGAAAAACCTAAAAGCTAACAACAACATGACTTTGTAAAAAAAGCAGTATGGCAATACACTAGACATAAACAAAGCTGCAAATCAAGCACAAGGAAGCACTAAGAATTGAAATTAGAAGACTCTCAAAAAACATAATCACTCAACCCCCATGGTTCCCAGTGCTTCCAAAGGAATGCTCAACCTGAGCCTTCTTTAGAATTTCATGGCATTCTTGCCATGTAATCCCTTGCATCATACCACCATAAACACATAACTGTCAGTACATAAATAAACATAAAAATACATCATTTACCTTACCTTGTTGTGCCAAGAATGTTGCTTGAAACTGAACGCTCCAATCGTTTGATGGATCTAGCTATAACTAGAAACTAGTTGATGTACCTGTCAAATACATGTTCATAACTATAACATGTATCTGCATAATGTCAGACAAAATCAATGTTAAGAAGGACTTCTGTATGCAAGAGCTTTCATTCGTTTTGAATTCGGGTTTCAAACCTAGCCAAAGGAATTCTCACCCAATCCCTTTCTTTTACCTTTACCTTGTCGCAACTGAGCCTTACTATGTACTATCACATCATGCAATGGATAGTTATATAAACAAACAAACTATTACATTATCATACTAATGTCGTGCATATTACCCTACAACTTCTCAAACATGTCAACCACATGTTCCAAATATCAAGACAATCATATTTATGAATTTGAAGTCAACCTTTATCAAGACTAACAATCACCTCATAATCCATAGTCAACTCATAGTCATTAGACATAATGATACAACTGTCAGTTATTACACTCAAGTACATGTCAGCTATATCAACACATATCAATGAGTAAAATCGTATTAAAAAAAGTCCATTTCTTGATGCAACCCTATACACACATACTCATATCATGTGATTAATCAAACATTCAACAACATATAGACAACCTAATCAAACATTCAAGAACAAGGTGGATGACATAAGCAAGCCCATACCTTAATGTATCTCGAGGGAGGCTATATTGTCTTCACAATCAATCTAGTTAGCACGATATAACTTCACAACACATCATCTCCAACACAAACAAGATCATGATATCCATAATATTCACTGACTAACACATTCACATCATAAAATCATAAACAAATACGATTCATACATAATAATCACATATGCACAGCCAGTTTAGATTAGTATGACATAATATCACAACATATTAACTCATACCTAAATGTCATAGGCCTAACCATTTGCATAAACCAATCCAAATTAGTATGATACATATAACATCAATATCTTAATGTAATAACCCTAATCATCAAGCTAAATATCATATAACAACAATAAGTTAACGTATAACCTACTCATCAACAACATATAGCATAAGCATCAACTTATCTAACATAAAACAACAATAACAATGCATACAACCGCATGTTACTATCATTCAACGCAATCTAACACATGTGCATATGACTACACTAATCAACTAGCATTTGTCATGTATGTAACCATAACATCAATAGAATGAGAGGCATACATGTGACCATAATGCATATAGCAATCCTTAACCTACGTAAATGCATGTCCAACATACAACCTATAGGACAATGTGCTCTTGCCTCGAGGTCCAACGCTGCAACTTCAGTTTGATGATTAGCATCTCCTACTCTATTTCATCCAACACATTAGCATCATAACATACCAATATCATCATTATGACCTAATTACATACAATGACCTCATAATGCAATCCGAACCTACCATACATGCATAACCATAACCATGACAATGCATGGATATAGACACCGACATGCATAACAATGCATATACACCCATACACTCATGATGACATAGCCCAAAACAAAACCATCAACCTTCACATGGTGACATCACTACAACCATGATTACCATCATGTAAATGCAGCTAGCACATGGACTACAAGAATAAGGAACACATATGCAACTGACATGAATGCATGACCAACACACCGCCCATCTAGCTCGAGGGGTGAACCATGCTTTGGTAACACTCTGTAACACCCTCCTCCCACATCTACCTAAGTAACTATCCAACCAGGGTAAACATGTGATGAGAGGTTACTATGATGGGATCCAAGCTCCTATGTGACCTTAAGGAAGTGGAATTTATAGAAACACAACATACAGACCCTCCACATAAGCACGAGGACTCCAGAAACCATCCAAACCTTTCTGACAACCAACCCCTGGGTCTCACAAAGTTTTTAGATCAATTAACTCATATAATCTCCCATGCTATGGGCATGCTAGTGTCCAGAGGGCTCTTGATGCTCCCACAGCATGACATGCCAACATCCAGGGACTATTTTTCTCAATGTTGTGCCAGCGTCCCTGGGATTTGAGAAACTTTTTTAAGCCCATAACTAAATGACACCTTCAAAACAAAAATATAAGAATAGAATGATGATACAAATGTAATTACATGAACAAGCCCTTGACTATACCCCTACTAGCCATGATAGGCATTTTGCCAAACATGTCACAAATATGTAATCTACTAGTGTAAACAATAGATCTAAGCATACTGGTCTCATACTTTTATGAGAATCGCTAAGAAGAATTTTTACCTTATATCATTAGTTGCATTATCATCTCTTAGGTCATAAATACATTGTTCATTCATTTACAAATAAAAACATGAAGAGAGCCATACACCATCATTGTCATATTACATGCTTATAACCAACATAATAACAAAAGAAATATTGAGGATACATCAGCCATAAAATCCACATATCATCCAGTATATTTTTACATAAGATATCAAGGAGAGAACCACTTATTAATGAATGCAAAATCCAACCCGAGATGGGACTACCACATTCCACCTGACCATAGGATAGTTAAGCCAAATATCTCTTCAGCCATTCACCCCGTGCCATATTCCAACCATGAATGTGGGCTCAATCGAAAAGAACCAACTAGGGCATCCCAACACCAAACCACCTCACCCTTATCAATATAAACTAGGTTTTACCCTAAGCCATATCGAATCGCTAGGCCAGCACAATAATCATGTGATAATAGGCTTTACCATGATCTCCACAAGATCACTAGGCCAAACCAAACATGGATGCCAACAGATTTCTCCACCTACACCGTGAGGAGTTTTCCTGTCTCCTAGTCTCTCATGATTTACCTCAATCCACAATCTGATCCATGGATGACTAGGCCCTAAACCAAGACAACAACCTCTAGGCTTTACTGCATATCCCTCCATTCACCTGGAAGAATTGCTAGGCCTAATCAATGGTAACCACCTCTAGGATTTCTCACATATCACGCCATTCACTAGGAAATATTCTTATGCCCACCAAGGCAACACAAAATATGGCTTTATCACAACCCACAATCCGGTTCAGGGGTTACTAGGCCATGATTTCTTTCATTTTGAGATCAGCCTCAGTCATCTTTAAATCCATCCACCAATCTAGCTCAACCAAAATATGAGAACTCCGTCACACCATGGCTATCCAAAAATGGAAGGGCTAAGCTAAAAACACTATCACACCTAGCAAAACCCATGCCATAACAACAAAAGAACCACATTCAATACCATGCATGCCAAATCTAGCAAGTAAATCACAAATTCAAATCCATACCTGCAAACAATCCTATTGTAGCTACTTGATCCTTTGCTTCCTTTCTTGATCTCTACTTTCTTTTTGCCTTCTTTTCCTTTATTGATCCAATGTTTAGCACAAGCTTTCCAATTGATCCTCAGAAGCCTTTTATTAATGAGGCTTCTATTTTCTTCATTTTCCATCCTTTTCCTTCATTTTCGTCTTCACATGCAGCGTGTGACCCTTCACGTTCCTTTTCTCCTAATTTCCATTATTTTCATAACTAAATGTGCCAAAAATGCCATTTTTCCTTTCCAAAGCCTTTTCCATTGCCTTTGCCAATTTTCTTTTTCCATAATAACCGAAATGAATATCCGTTAGGATGTTTTCCCCAATATTTAGCTTGGAATACGTGTCTCATGACCATGGTATTATATTTTTTTACATGAATTTTCAACCAGTGTTATTAGAGAACCTTCCCATCTCTGATACACAATTCCTCAGGCAATCGGGTCACCCCTTCTGTGAAGTCACTCACCTTCCAAGCTCCCCGACATCCCCTATCCTGGGAGATCCATCTGATGGCAAGGATTCCTTGAATTGGAAGGTCAAACAAACAAGCCATATACCTACCTCAAACCATCATACTGCTCATAGTATGCTCATGGAAATCAATGGACACTATTGGGTACTAGTGTCCCACAATAACCCTGCTCCTAAATGATTTACACTCATACTGATGCCTTTTCCAATTCCTTTTGTTATTTTTGCTAATTCTTGTCGTTATTTTCGACCACCCAACTAGGAATTTCATGCTTTCTTGTACCAAGCACATAATTTCCTTTATATTCAAAATAAATTGAAATGACTTCAAATCATACCTAATTGGTGGCCTATCAATAAGGTATACTTGCAATTATGTTTTCTTCCTATCACAACAAGTCAAACTAGTATATTTGACCAAATCATCATGTATAAACATATCACATCAAGTTAGCTGTAAACATAACCATCATATATAAAAATAATAAATTACATGTAACCATCATAAAGCATAATCATAAATCACATGCATAATAAAACTGAAATAAAATACTAATACTAATACTTATCCTTTTATTAATCCTTAGCTTCTACCTTTGTCCTTATTCCATATGCACTTTGGATTAGTTATCACACCCAAGGAATACCCAATTCCTTCTCCTCAACCATGTGCACATACACATAGTGTGCATCACTCACATAGAACCACACACAACATAAAACACCATGAATGCATGCACCTACACCTAACATACAACCCCTATACCTACACCCAGTGTGCAACACAACACAGTACATACTCCTACATTCGGTGTACATCACTACACAATACATACACCTACACCCGATGCACAACAAAATACATATACGTACATAGAGTACAACAAAATGAATACCCATGTCACGATACCATGGCTACATAATGGGCATTCATAGTACTGCATGCCTGCAACACAACATGTATGAGATGCACACAATACCAGATGAACACCAGTACTATATGCATAACATTTTCATAGTACCACGTGTGCAAAACAACACCTACACGACATGTACACATCCCATGTACACATCACCACTTGCACAATGTGTACACAACACCACATGTACATTGTACCACCTATACAATGTGTAAAAAATGCTAGAATAACATAGAACCACATGCACGACATGTACCCAACACCACATGTACACAATACCATATGCACGAAATGTACACAACACCACCTGCACACAACACCACATGGACAAAATTTACACGACACCACAAGCTCACAACACCACTTGTACAATCATGCACACAACACTATCAGTACATAGCACCACATGTACAACATGCACACAATACCATATGTACATGGCACGACATATACAACATGTACATAGTAGCCTATGTACACAACACTACATATCCAGTTCGAGGGGTGAACCATGCTCTCATACCACTTTGTAACACCCTTCTCCCACATCTACCGAAGTAACCAGACAAACAGGGTAAACATGTGATGAGAGGCTACTATTATGGGATTCAACCTCCTCTGTGGCCTTAAGGAAGTGGAATTTATGGAAACATAAGATGCAGACCTTCCACACTAGCATGAGGACTCCCATGAACCATCCCAAACTTTCCAACAACCATCCCCTGGGTCCCACTATGTTTTTATACAAATTAACTCCTGGAATCTCCCATGCTATGGGCATGAAAGTCTCCAGAGGGCTCCATAACCTCCCAAAGCATGGCATGCCAGTATCTAGGGACTATTTAGCTCAGTATTGAGTTAGTGTCCCTATAATTTGAGCCAGTTTTTCAAGGCCACAGCCCAAGTCGCTGCCCAGAACTAAATGACACCTTTACAACATAAAGATAATAATGGAATTATGATACAAATTTAATTATGTGAAAAAGCCCTTCAACGGAATCCTACTAGCCATGATAGGCATTTCATCAAACATGTCACAAATATCTAATCTACAAGTGTAAACAACAAATCTACTCATAAGGGTCTCATACTTATCTGAGAATTGCTAAGAATCATTGTTCCCTTATATCATTAGCTGTATTATCATCTATTAGATCATAGATACATTGTTCATTAATTTGCAAATCAAAACATGAGGAGAGCCATACATCATCAATCTCATATTACATGATTACAACCAGGAATATAACAACATAAATATAAAGGATATATCATCCATAAGATCAACATATAAATGAGTACATTTATACATAAGATATCAAGGAGAGAACCTCCTATTAATGAATGCAAAATAAAACCCGAGATGGGACTACCACGTTCCACCTGCGCATAGAATGACTGAGCCAAATATCTCTTCAACCATTCACCCCTATGTCATATTCCATGTATGAATGTGGGACTCAAACCAAAAGAACCAACTAGGGCATCCTGTGGCCAAATCACCTCAACCTCATCAATAGAAACCAAGATTTACCATAATCCATCTCAGATCACTAAGAAAACAAAATAAACATGTGATAATGGGATTTACCATGATCTCCACCAGATCACTAGGCCAAAACAAGCATGGATGCTATTATATTTCTCCACCTACATTGTGAGGAAGCTTCTTATCTCCTAGTCTCTCAGGATTTAGCATAATCCATAGTTTGATCGAGGGATTAGTAGGTCCTAAACCAAGACACCACCCTCTAGGCTTTACTGTATATCCTTCCACTCGCCTGTAAGGATTCCTAGGCATAATTAAGGGAAACCACCTCTAGGCTTTACCGTATATCCCTCGATTCATCGACAAGGATTCCTAGGCCAATCGAGGCGACAAAATATATAGCCTTACTACAATCCACAGTCCAACTTAGGAGTTACTAGGCCATGTGTTCTATCATTTGTAGATACACCTCACTCAACTTCTAAGCCATCTAGAAATCCAACTCAACCAAAACATGAGAACCCCATCATACCATGACTATCCAGAAATGGAAAGGCTGGACTAAAAACACTATCACACCTGAAAAAACCCATGCCATAACAACAAAAGAATTACATGCAATACCATGCATGCCAAATATAGCAAGGAAATCACACATGAAAATCAATACTTGCAAAATATCATGTTGTAACTACTTGATGTTGCTCTTCCTTGCTTGATCTTTGTTTCCTCTTTGCCTTCTTTGCCTTTATTGATCCTATGCTCAAAAAAATCTTGCCAACTGATTCTCATAAGAATTTTTATCAATGAGGCCTCTTTTTTCTTCATTTTCCATTATTTTCCTTCATTTTCTTCCTCACATGAAACCTATGACCTTTCACCTTCCTTTTCTCCTAATTTCCATTATTTTCATAAATAAATGTACCAAAAATGCCATTTTTCCTTTCCAAAGGGCTTTCCATTGCCTTTTGTAATTTCCTTTAGCCATAATGACCGAAATGAACACCGATTAGGATGTTTTTCCCAACATCCAGCTTGGAATACATGTCCCATGACTGTGGTTTTATATTTTTTAACATGAACTTTTAACCAGGGTTGTTAGAATCTCACTTGCCTAGCATTCAGATTTGGTGGGTCAATCAAGTACCTCATCCCACTGTGATCACTCATCCATACTAATCTCCAGCCAAGAAGATAGTTCCTCCACATCTTCAATGCATAAATTATCCTTGCCAAGTCAAGGTCATGAGTCACATTGTTCTTCTCGTGCTCATTTAGTTTTTGTGACCCATAACACACTACCGGTCCTTCCTACATCATAAATCCACCATGTCCCCTCTTGAAAGCATATGCTCATACCGCAAACTCTTTATCCATATATATGATCTTGAGAACTGGACCATTTGTCAACAACTTCTTTAACTGTTCAAAACTTCTTGCACATTCCTCTATCAATTCAAATTTATTTCCTTTTCTCTGCAATGATGTAATAGGATATGAAATCTATGAGAAGTTCGTGATGAACCTCTTGTAGTAACCTACTAATCCCATGAACGATCTGACCTCATCCACATTCTTAGGAGCTCCCCATTCCATGATATCTCTTATCTTTTTTGGATCCACTTCTCTGCCTTCCTTGGAAAGCACATGTCTCAAGTAATGTACCTCTATCTAAAAGAAACTGCATTTTCTAACCTTAGCATACAACTGATTCTCTCTTAGCAATCTCAATAATATTTATAAGTGTTCAACATGCCCTTCCTCAATCATATAATATATCAATATGTCATTAGTGAATATAATATCAAACTTGTCCAGATAAGAAAACAACACACTATTCATTAAGCACATAAAAGTAGCTAGAGCATTAGTTAGACCAAAAGGAACTAAAACAAGCTTATAATTCCCATTCCTGGTTTGGAAATAAGTCTTATATATGTCCTCTTCTTTAATTCTTACCTGATGATATCATGATCCCAAATCAATATTTGATAACATTATTGCTCCCTTCAACTAGTCAAACAAGTCATCAATCCTGGACAATGGGTACATGTTCTTGATGGTTACCTTGTTTAACTGCCTGTAGTCAATGCACAACCTGGGAGTACCATCATTATTCTTCACAAACAACCCTAGTGCACCCTAAGGTGATACACTTGGTCTAGTGTAACCCTTTTCAATCGTTTCCTTCAAGGGAAAATTTAATTCTACCAACTCTGGAGTTCTCATCTTGGAAGGTGTCTTCGACGCTGGTATTGGCCCGAGTACCAACTCAATAGAATATTCCATTTCCATATGAGGAAGAAACTCTAAAACCTCTATGCAAAACACATCGTAAAACTGTTGCAATATAGGGCACCTCTTGAATATTTCTACATCCTCAACATTGTTAACCTTCTCACTAGAAATATGGACTACAAATAGTACACACCCCTTCCTACGACTATTCTTAGCTTGCATATATGTAATCATCCTTATTGGTGTAAGATTCTTTTTACCCTGCAAGATCCTTTTTTCTCCGTTATCATCCAGGAGCTCAATAGCCTTGTCATAGAAATCTACTTTGGTTTTTTGGAGGTACAATCAATCCATACAAAAAATTATACTATATTATCCCAATGGAAGCACATTTAGATGCACTAATGTAGACATACCACTTAGCTAAATGCACAAGCTCTTACCCAGTGATGAACTTTGTTCTTAGTACATGTAGCCAGTTGCAGCAACCAAGACTTTACATGCACTTATTTTCTCAAACCACACTTGTCCAACAGGTTGGGATTAACATAAATATAATTAGATCCAGGGCCAATCAAGATAGAAATAACTTGACCAAAAATCTTACCTTTCATCTCAATAATGGATGTCTGGTGGTCATTCTAGTTGTTGCCCATAGCTCCATAAATTCAAGGAATGTTATGGTCCACATCCATCACTGTTTGTGCCTCCTGAGCACTATAGATCTAAGGACTACCACCATAGTATAATGGAAAATCCTTCTTGCAATGATATTTTCCACATAACCAACACTGCAATGGTGCCCTACCATCACCTCTATTCTATTTCTCTCCAAGATGCAACCCATGTCCCTTCTCAACTGCATTGAACTTATTGTAAGGAGCAACATTTTATTTCTCACCTGAATCCTAAGGTATTCCATGCTTCGGTGGAAATTTCCCTTCAAATCATGCTTAGGCTCAACTTTACAATTCGACTCCTGTAGGTTTTAACCCCGTACAAAAATTACCTGCATATGAATTCTAGAACATAGAAAATAAACAATGCGAGAGCATAACACATAAAACACAGAGAGTTTCGCCTGGATCCCAAAACTAGGACTAGCAGCTTGATTTTTCATTATGTTCCCTTCAATGTTATAATACATATTTATACATGCCGAAGCATCCAATACCATGGACCAAAAACCATCGCATCCAATACCATGGATCGAAAACCATCGGATCCAAAAACATGTGCGAAAATCACGCAGAAAACCATAGGTGGGTCCGCCCATACTAACATAGGGTCCAAAACCAAAATTTTACGGGGTGCTGCCCCGGACCCCATAAAGTGGGGTTACGGGTACACCTCAAACCCCCTATGAACCCCCCACACTACACTATCGACGCAACAAAACGGGGCTCTGCCCCCCCTCTAATCCCTCGATTAACTACATGGGCTAGTCATGGAAAGAATATAACACAGCCCAACATTCTCCCACTTGTTCTCTTTCCATAGGGGGCCACAAGAAATCTTAGTCATTTTTCCAGCCCTGAAATGCCCATTGTCTCTCTACACCAAGAGAACTTCTCAGAGCTCACAGATTTTGTCAATGCATCTACAGTATTCTTTAAAGTGTCCACCTTTACCAGCAACACCTTTTTGTCTTCTATCATATCCCTCACAAAGTGATACTGAAAATCAATGTGATTTGTCTTTGAATGATATGTGGGTTCTTTGCCAAGAAAATTGCACTTTGGTTGTCACAGTCTATCCTTATAGCTCCCTGTACTGACCTCATACTTGAGCACAATCTTTGCAACCAAACTTCTTCCTTGCTTGCATGAGTGGCTACCGTGAATTATCCCTCTATAGTTGATAGTGCCACTATAGATTGTTTCTTACTCATCCAACTGACTGCACCTCCAAAAAGGTTAAACACATACCCACTTGTAGATCTTCTCTGTTCCAGATATCCAGCCCAGTCTGCATCAACAAAGCCATGAATACCAAACATTCTATCTAATCCTGATCTTCCTTGGTAGCACAAACCATAATCACTAGTGCCACACAAATACCTGAAAACCCTCTTCACTGTTGTCTAGTGCTCCTTCCCTACTTTTGACATAAACTTGCTCACTACTCCCACTGCTTGTGGAATGTCTGGTCTAGTACAGACCATTGCATACATCAGGCTACCGACTGCACTTGCATATGGAACACAGGACATGTCCTCTTCCTCTTCTTGTGTCTTGGGACACTGTTCAGTAGATAACCTGACACCTACAGGAATAGGAACCTTCACCGATTTACTATCTTGCATATTAAACCTCTGCAGTATTGTCTCGACATACATCCTCTGGTTTAACCAGAGCTTCCTTTTTGCCTGATCGCTTTTAATTTCCATGCCCAAAATATAGTTTGTAGCACCAATATCTTTCATGTCGAATTTGGAGGACATTTGGGTCTTCAAATCCTAGATAATTTCTTTGTCATTTCCAACTAGCAACATATCATCCACATATAAGACCAGATAAATAACACGATCACCAATTAATTTAAAATGCATACAGAGATCTACTTTGCTTTTGGTGAAGCCAAGTCCCTGTATAAATGTATGAAATTTCTGATATCATATCCTTGGTGATTGTTTTAACCCATATAAATACTTCTTTAACTTGAATACCAGTTCTTTCTTACCCTTCACTGCAAAGCCTTTAGGTTTCTTCATGTATATTTCCTCTTCCAGATCCCCGTGAAGAAATGTTGTCTTCACATACATCTATTCCACCTCAAAATAAAAAGCAGCAGCAATAGATAAAAGTAATCTAATAGAAGTTACCTTGGGAATAGGAGAAAAAATATCACCAAAATCAATTCCCAACACTTGGGAATGACCTTTTGCTACCAACCGAGCTTTGTATTTCTCCACCTTTCCTTCTGCATTTATCTTCTTCTTGAAAACCCATTTGCTGCCAATGGGTTTCCTTCCAGCCGACAACTCCACCAGATCCCAAGCCTCATTTTTGTGCGAAGATGTCATTTCATCAACCATGGCCTCTTTCCAAAGTTTTCCATCATCTGAATCTACTACTTCCTTCACAATTCTGGGATCATTTTCAGTAATAGATAAATCAAAATTTGAACAAAAAATAGATGGACTATACCTTTCTAGCTTCCTTCTTTCTCGAACTGATATTCTCACACCCGAAGTTTGTGGCTCTTCATATTCTGATTCCACCTCTACTATAGAGTCGGATTCTTCCTCCTTAAGCTCAAACTCTATCTTCTCACGTTCCTTTGGTTGGACTTCATGTTTAAAAACATATTTTACCTCTCTGAACACCACATCTTGGTTGTGCACAACCTTCTGTGTGACTTGGTTCCAAAGCTTATAACCCTTTAAACCATCCTTATACCCTATAAAGATGCACTTTTCAAATTTACTATCCAACTTGGTTCATTTCTCCTTTGGAACATGTACATATGCATCACATCCAAATACCCTCAGATGTGAAAGAGAGGGTTTCTTACCAATCCATACCTCTTGTGGAGTCTTATCCTCCAACGTTGATGAAGGTGACCTGTTGACCAGGTAACATGCAGTATCCACTGCCTTTGCCCAGAATTCTTGTCCTAAACAACTAAGCATGCTTCTTACACTTTCCATCAATGTCTTATTCATTCTTTCTGCAAATCCATTTTGTTCAGGTGTATATGGAGTAGCCTTATGTTGTGCTATACCACACTTCTTAAAAGAAATTTCAAATTCCTTGCTGCAAAACTCTCCACCATTATTTGTCCTCAGCACCTTTATCTTCTTCTCTGTCTAATTTTCCACAAGAGCCTTAAATTCTTTAAACCTGTCAAAGGTTTCAGATTTCTGCTTAAGGAAATATATCCATGTATTCTTTGAGAAGTCATCCATAAATGATACATAGTACACAGACTTACCCAGTGATGGAACCTTCATAGGTCCAAACACATCACTATGCACAAGTTCTAATATCTGTTTCGCCCTCTTATTACCAGAGCGGAAACTCACCCGATTTTGCTTCCCATATACACAATTTTCATAGAAATCAAAATCCAGAGAGCTATTACTCATACCTTCTACCATCCCTTTACCATGAAGTATTCGAAGGCCCTTCTCTCCAATATGTCCAAGCCTTTGATGCCACAACATGGTCTTCTCTCCAGAGACCACTAGATTTTCTGGTCCACTTTCAGGAACCACAGAACTGTTGCACCCATCAATAACAGTGCTACCTTGTAGCTTGTACAGAGTTCCAATTTGAACTCCCTGTATCAATACCAGTGCTCCCCGAAACATTTTGTAGGTATCCTTCTCGAACACTATTTTTACACCTGCATCATCCAGCTTGCTTACAAAAAGAAAATTTCTGGCCAATGTAGGAATATGCAAACACCCGAAAGTGTTTTAACCCTTCTACCTTGCAACTTCAACTTTACTTTTCCACGACCAATGATCTAGCCTTCTTATCATCCCCTAAGAAGACATCACCACCACCACATTTTTCATACTAGCAGAACCACTCTCTATGGGGAGTGAAGTGAAAGGATGCACCTGAGTTAATCAACCATGCCTCATGATCTACATGTGTACTTGGAGAATCAAAGTACACATCCCCACCTTCATCTGAGGTGGTTTTTGCCTCTGCAGAAGAAGCATCATCAGATCCCTTAGAAAAGATAGATCAACGCCTTAGAATTCAGCCTCTTCGAGGGGGCAACCTCCTTTACATTACATAAATGAACAATTCTTGGATGATACAAATGACAAAACCTCCTTTCTATATATAGGAGTCTAAGGAGTCACAATATAATCCATCCGACCTAACAATAATAATATAAAGCCACAAAAATAACAATAGAGGGATTCTATGGGGCACAAAAATAACAATATGGGGGTAATAGGGGCACAAAAATATAAATAAGGGGTATAACTACAATAGTAATGGGGTAATCACTAGTATTATAGGGACCCAGCATGCTCCTCTCCTTCAAAAAAGTGTTGTCCTCAACGCTTGAGTAGTTCTGGATACTTCTACATAAAATTCTCATCCTCCCATGTGGAATCTTCAGCGGATAAGTTCTTCCACTTGATAAGATACTCTGAAATTTATCGATTTCGTTGCTGTCGAGTTCTTGTTTCTGTGACTGCTTCCGGTTCCAATATAATTTTCCTTCCTCGTCAAGTTCTGGAAATATTGTTTGAATTGGGAGCTTGTCACCTATAACCTTCTTTAAACATGAAACATGGAAAACTGGGTGCAATCGAGAAGCTGCAGGAAGCTCCAATTTGTATGCCATAGTACCAATCTTTTGCAACACCTTGTACGGACCATAATACTTTGGTGATAATTTATTATCCTTCTTAGCTTGCTTTAGGGACATTTGCTTATATGGTTGTAGCCGTAGGAATACCCAATCACCTACATCAAAACTTCTTTCACTGCGATGTTGATCTGCCTGTTGTTTCATTCTATTTTGTGCCAACACGAGGTTATCCTTTAAGAGTTGGAGGACTTGTTGTTGATGTTCGATGTGATGTTCCACTGCCTGAACCTTAGAATTTTCTCTTAAATATGATGTGATGGATGGTGGTTGATACCCATAAAGTGCCATAAATGGGGTCATTTTTGTTGTTGTATGGAAGGAAGTGTTATACCACCATTCAGCCAGAGGCAACCATTTGACCCATTGTGTTTGTTTATCAGATACAAAGCAACGAAGATATCCTTCCAAACATTTGTTTACTATCTCAGTTTGCCCATCAGATTGAGGATGATAAGATGAGCTATGAGCTAACTGAGTACCAAGACAAGAAAATAATTCTGTCCAAAAATTTCCAGTGAAAATGGGATCTCTGTCACTTACAATAATCTTTGGGTTTCCATGTAGCTTTTGAATTGTTTCCATAAATGCAGTAGAAACTGTACTGGCTTTAAATGGATGTGATAATGCACAAAAGTGTGCATACTTGGTAAGTCTGTCAACTACCACCATGATGACACTCTTTCCCTCAGACTTGGGTAAACCTGTGATAAAATCCATTGAAACCTCCTCCCAACGTTGGCTTGGAATGGATAAAGGTTGTAATAGACCCGGTGTCTTAATTGTTTCAACTTTATTTTGCTGGCAAACCAAACATTCTGCCACAAACTTTTGAATATCTGATTTAAGGCCATCCCAAAAAAATTCCTTCTTAACCCTGTGGTAAGTTTTTAAAAATCCTGAGTGCCCTCCTAAGGGAGAAGTGTGCAATTCCATAAGAATCTTTTGTTTTAGCTGGGAATTCTTACAGAGGTATAAGCGATCTTTGTACCATAACGAATCATTTTGCCAGCTAAATGTATCAGAAGTACTGGAATCTTGTTGTAGCTTTCGAATAAGTGCCCACACTTCTTCGTCATTCTTCCATTCCTCCCTTGCTTCATTTATCCAATCTGGTTGGATAATAGAAATGGCACACAACAATGCTTCCACATCCTCATCCTTTCTTGAGAGTGCATCTGCCACCACATTTTGCTTCCCTTTTTTGTAGATGATTTCAAAGTCATAACCCAACATCTTTGTGACCCACTTTTGTTGCTCTTCAGAGGATAATCTTTGTTCTAAAAAGTATTTAAGGCTATCATGATCCGTTTTTACCTTGAAGTGTCTTCCCATTAGGTAGGGTCGCCATTTCTTAAGTGCATGGAGTATTGCCAACATTTCCTTCTCATAAATAGCTTTGCTTAAAAACTTTCCCTTGATTGGACGACTTTCAAAAGCAATGGGTCTTTCATCTTGCATTAGAACAACACCAATTCCATTTCCTGAAGCATCACATTCCACAATAAAGGTTTTTGTGAAGTCCGGTGTAGCTAAGACCGGTGCTTGGCACATTGCCTCTTTAAGATGTTCAAAGGCCTTTGTTGCTTCCGGAGTCCATGAAAATGAATCTTTCTTCAATAATTTTGTTAGAGGTGCTGCTATTCTCCCATAATTCTTAACAAACTTGCGATAATACCCTGTCAACCCAAGAAATCCTCGCAGATGCTTTATGGATGTGGGGATTTTCCATTCCTTAATGGCTTTAATTTTGCTAGGGTCTACCTTAACTCCTTCATGAGATACAATATGACCCAAATATTCCACCTCCTGGACTCCAAAGAAACATTTGGATCTTTTTGCATATAATTGTTTCTCCTCCAATAGTTGTAGCACCCTGTCAACATGTTCAACATGATCCTTCCAAGACTTGCTGTAGATTAGTATATCATCAAAAAATACTAACACAAATTTTCTAAGGAATGGTTTGAAAATTGAATTCATCAAACCTTGAAATGTTGAAGGTGCATTGGTAAGGCCAAAAGGCATGACCAAAAATTCATAATGACCCTCATGAGTTCTAAATGTCATTTTTGGAATGTCTTCAATCTTCATTCTGATTTGATGATATCCCGAACGAAGATCCAACTTGGTGAAGTAAATTGATCCATGCAATTCATCCAGTAATTCATCAATAACAGGAATGGGGAACTTATCTTTAATAGTGAGCTTGTTGAGCTCCCTATAATCCGGACACATGCGCCATGATCCATCCTTCTTGTGCACCAATACTACTGGAGCTGAGAAAGAACTTTGACTTGGTTGAATTATACCAGCCTCTAGCATTTCTGCAACCATACGTTCAATTTCACTTTTTTGGACATAGGGATATCTGTACGGCCTGATGTTTGGAGGAACACTTCCTGGAATCAGATGAATAGCATGATCATGATCACGCATAGGTGGGAGACCTTTGGGAGTCTCAAATACCTTGGAATGATTGTCCAGGACTTTTTGGAGATCTGGAGAAATAGATGATTCCAATGTGGAAACATCTAGCGAACATAATTGTGCAATTACACCTCTTTGCTCCTTTTTAAGAAGCTTTGTCATGCCATTAGAGCTGATTATCTTTCCTGGTTTCCCTGCAATACCCCTTAATTCAACTTCCTTTCCTTCCATAGAAAATTTGATGAAAAGTTCTTGAAAATTAAAAGCTATTGTACCCAAGGATTGTAGCCATTGGACTCCTAGTACAACATCAGCACCTCCCATTGGAATGGAAAGCATTGGGATATTTAATACATATTCTCCCATGGATAGCTTGATATTATGGCACTTTCCAAATCAGGTTATTGTTCCTCCATTTGCAATCATCACTTGACACTTTGGTGCTGGATATAGGAAGCAATTCAATTCTTTTGCTACCCTACAATGAATAAAATTGTGGGTGCTTCCTGAATCAATCAACACTATTACCTTTTTCTTCTTGATTTGTCCTTCTATCTTGATGGTTTGAGGAGTGGTAATTCCTTCCAATGCATTACAAGATATGGTCGGATTTATTTGTTCTTCATCTAGGCTTTGTTTGTGGAGTATATCTTTTTCTTTTGACCTTTCTTGCTCCTTTTCTTCTTCCTCTTCACAATCTATGTAGAATAATTTCTTCTCAGCACACTTATGACCTTTAGTGTATTTGCTATCACAACTGTAACAAAGCCCTTTTGCTCTTTTTTCTTCCAATTGTTGTGGTGTCAACCTTATAGGTTGTGGAAGACTAGGGGCAACAACACTTCTGTCTTTATAGTTGTGAGTGGTATGCTTCCTGGTTGCCATAATTTTGCTTTCCATTTTTCTTGCTAACCTGAATGCCTTCTCTAATGAATCAGGTTCCAAAGGCTAACATCATGTTGGATATTATCCTTTAAAGACCCTATGAACACATCAATCCTATGTTCCTTTGGAATATCTTTTACCCTTATGTTCAATTTTTGAAACTCCTCAATGTGCTCCATTACTGAACCCTTTTGTTTGAGACTTATCAATTGGCTAAAAAAAGTGTTTCTTTTTGTATCTTCATAATGTGCTATCAATTCTTCCGTAAAAATTGCCCAAGTGATAAATTGTTTACGAGAGCAAAGCCATTGATACCATACAAACTGATTTGGTTCCAAATATACAGTTGCCATACGTACCTTTTGTGCATTTTGCACATTATTGAGATCGAAGAATTGCTCCATCTGTAATATCCATGTGGCGGGATCCTTGCCATCAAACTTCCTCATATCAATTTTTGGAATATGGTGATTCTTCGATCCAACATTAGCATCTATGGAATCATGATTAACATTTCTTTTGTTCTCATCATGAGTTTCCTTTACTACCTTTTCACCATTAGTGACCCTTTCTTGTAGCAACTTCTTCAATTCTTCCATGTCTTTCTTCAAATCTATCTTCAAATCTGCCATCGAATCCTCCATCTTAGCTTCCATGCCCTTTATCTTAGATTCCACGCCATTTATATTAGATTCCACGCCACTTATCTTAGCTTCTGTTAGCTTTTGTGAGCGTGACATTTGTTGCACTTGTTCTTGTAATTTTGATATATCATGTAGCATTTCTTCCTCTTCTTCATGAGTCATGCTAGAGCTTTCAGGTTCCTTACTAGGTGTTTGCATTTTCTTTCCTCGGGGCATCAGTTACCAATAATAATGCTTTACTATTCCCTTTGAATTCCGTTAAACCAAGCTTACACAAAAATTTAAAAAAAAACTACACACCTTTTTTCACTTTATAGAAGCCTAATATTGAATCTGATGTATCTCTGTAAGTTCGGATCATCCAATTCTGAAATTTCTACCTGTAGTAGCCTTTTGTGTCCTCTTTCCAATGACAAAAGTCTGAGCCAAATTGGATTCTCCAAGGAAGAGTTATGTGAAATCTCCCACAGTGACATGCTTTTAGACTCGTTCAGTAGAGCGAAATTGTACAACGTGCCACGAGTCATCGTTTCAACCTCTGAATATGAAACACACACATAAGAAACTACAGTCCGTCTTCTTTCTGTACCTTCTTACGAAATTTCAATCTGATCCCCAGAGAGAAAGTTATGACAATTTTCCCCAGGTCACCTGTTTTGAATGTAATTCAGGAATCTGCAAAAAGACCAACTTCCTCAGATCATATCTCCGCAAATATCATGCGAAAAGCTCTAAAATTTGGATCCAAGGTTCAGCGCAATTTCTTCTCAAATGGGTTCTTTCTTGTTACTTCTGAAACGTCACAGAAAAAACGTTATAGCGAAAATGCCACAATGACCTGTTTGGAGCAGCGAAACCCTAGAATCCAAAGCTCTAATACCAAATGTTATGAAACCAGCTCAAGAAAAGATAGAAAAGATAGATCAATGCCTTAGAATTCAGCCTCTTCGAGGGGGCAACCTCCTTTACATCACATAAATGAACAATTCTTGGATGATACAAATGACAAAACCTCCTTTCTATATATAGGAGTCTAAGGAGTCACAATATAATCCAGCCGACCAAACAATAATAATATAAAGCCACAAAAATAACAATAGAGGGATTCTATGGGGCACAGAAATAACGATATGGGGGTAATAGGGGCACAACAATATAAATAAGGGGTATAACTACAATAGTAATGGGGTAATCACTAGTATTATAGGGACCCAACAGATACATAGTACACAGACTTACCCAATGATGGAACCTTCATAGGTCCAAACACATCACTATGCACAAGTTCTAATATCTGTTTCGCCCTCTTATTACCAGAGGGGAAACTCACCCGATTTTGCTTCCCATATACACAATTTTCACAGAAATCAAAATCCAGAGAGCTATTACTCATACCCTCTACCATCCCTTTACCATGAAGTATTCGAAGGCCCTTCTCTCCAATATGTCCAAGCTTTTGATGCCACAACATGGTCTTCTCTCCAGAGACCACTAGATTTTCTGGTCCACTTTCAGGAACCATAGAACTGTAGCACCCATCAATAACAGTGCTACCTTGTAGCTTGTACAGAGTTCCAATTCGAACTCCCTGTATCAAAACGAGTGCTCCCCGAAACATTTTGTAGGTATCCTTCTCGAACACTATTTTTACACCTGCATCATCCAGCTTGCTTACAAAAAGAAAATTCCTGGCCAATGTAGGAATATGCAAACACTCAAAAGTGTTCTAACCCTTCTACCTTGCAACTTCAACTTTACTTTTCCACGACCAATGATTCAAGCCTTCCTATCATCCCCTAAGAAGACATCACCACCGCCATATTTTTCATACTAGCAGAACCACTCTCTATGGGGAGTGAAGTGAAAGGATGCACCTGAGTCAATCAACCATGCCTCATGATCTACATGTGTACTTGAAGAATCCAAGTACACATCCCCACCTTCATCTGAGGTGGTTTTTTCCTCTGCAGAAGAAGCATCATCAGATCCCTTTACATTATCAGGAGCTTTAGATTTACAATCCCTTTTGTAGTCCCCTTCCGTTCCGCATTTCCAACACACCTCCTTTACATGTTTTCCTAGAGATTTAGATCTCCCACTCGATGACTTATTTTTGTTTCTATTCTGGGACCGTCCTCATACAGACAAGGCATCACCATTCTAGCTCTCCATATTTTTCCGTCTCAACTCCTCCATCAGCAAGGATGAGACTATTTCGTCAAACTGCAAGGGAGTTGCATTGCTATCTATTACAATAACCAGAGTATCCCACGAATCTGGTAGAGAACACAACAAACTAATGCACTTATCTTCATCTGAAAATTTAATATCAACAGATGCTAACTGACTTACCACAGTATTAAGTGTTTTCATATGCTTTGTCACCGAGTCTCCATATTTCATCCTCAAGTTATACATCTTTTTACACAGGAATAGTTTATTCACCAGAGACTTAGATTTTTACAAAGTCCCTAACTTGTCCCACAAAGCCTTCGCCATAGTTTCCCCTGATACATTCAACAATACTGAATTTGAGACACACAATCGTATTGTGCTCTTTGCCTTACGATCCAACTTCTTCCATTCTTCATCAGACACTCCCGTTGGTTTAGTACTCGGATCTACCATGATCCGATGATCTTTATCCACCAACAGATCCTCCATCTTGAGTTTTCACAACTCAAAACTCTGACCATTAAATTTCTCGATCTCTATCTTTCCAGTTCTCACCATATTCTTTCACCACCAGAATTGATCTCGTAGATCTCCCACTGAACAGGGTCTACCACGAGCTTGAGCGAAACCCCTCAGCAACAAAGGTGTCCCATTGAAGCCAAAACTGCTCTGATACCAAATGTAGGTTTTAACCCCATACAAAAATTACCTGCATATGAATTCTAAAACACAGAAAATAAACAATGCGAGATCATAACAAATAAAACCCAAAGATTTTCCCCTGGATCCCAAAACCGGGACTACCAGCTTGATTTTTCATTATGTTCCTTTCAATGTTATAATACATATTTATACATGCCGAAGCATCCAATACCATGGACCGAAAACCACCGTGTCCAAAAACATGTGTGAAAATCATGCACAAAACCATAGATGGGTCTGCCCATCCTAACATAAGGTCCAAAACCAAAATTTTCCGGGGCGCTAACCCATACCCCATAAAGTGGGGTTACAGTTACACCTCAAACCCCATGTGACCCCCCCCTCTCTGTTACACAATCGGCACAGAGAAAGGGGGCTCTGTCCCCCTCTAACCCACTGATTAACTACATGGGCTAGTCATGGAAAGAATATAACACAACCCAACAACTCCTCATAACAACGCTTTAGTTTTCTGATGGATTACTCCAGCGAATGTGGCTCATCAAACTCAATTTGGTCTCTATATGTTGTTGGAAACCTATTGATGGACATTTGAATATTTGATTTCTCATGCTTGAGGTAAGGGACATACCTCAATAGCTCCAAGAACGTGCTACTTTACTCATCATATGTCATAGATCCCACCTGCAATTCATAAAACGCCTTAGCTTTGTCATCATAACATCTATCAGATAGGTACTTATTCTTGAAGAGTCCCTCAAACTCATCCCAAACCAACTCTTCTTCTCAAATTCCCTTGTCGTTCTTCACATATGCCCACCATATATCCTTTTTCCCTTTAAGATTAAAGGAGGCTATTTTGGATTTCATGTTCTCTAGATAATTATGCATTTTGAAGAATTTCTTCATCCCAAGTAACCATGCCTCTTCATCATTTGACTTCTTCATCTCTCCATCAAATTTAGGCAGCTTGACTTTCTTGAATTACTCAGGAAAGTAATCACTCCTCCTATAAGTATTATGGTAGTGACGATGATGATGTCTCCTTGAAGAGGAACTAGAATGAAACCCATACATACTAGTCCTCTTATCAAATGTACCTAATGATCTGCCACCACTATCTGTGTCCCCTTTATCCAACTTGTATTATGATCTATAAATTCTACCATAAGCTCCATTAGTCTTCTCTTCCCACTTTTGACTCATATTCAATTTTCCATGTCTCTGCAAGTCCGACAAGCTCTGAAGGATGACTGCATTAACCTCTAACTACTTTTTCTAGGCCCTTTGAAGTCTTTCTTGAGCCTCAACCAACCTATCATTGTTTTCGTTGTAATTTCTGATCTCTACCCTCAAACTCCTTGATGTTTTTGCTCTATTGGGAGAGTACTCATCTCCTTTCTTCCCAAATGATCTGTAGGGAGAGTCACGTAAACTATAGTCTACCATTTTTATTATCATCCTTGATTCTATTCTTACTATAAGTATGCCATGTGAGGTAAACCAAATAGATACCATAACTAAAATAAAACCTCAATGATGTTTAGGGGAGGCTTATCTCATCACCCATTAGGGGAATTTTGTGGTAAAAAATGAGACTCTTAAGAAAAAAGTACAACCAAAATAAACTTTATAAGAAACAATAGGATTCAAGATGATGATGTCAACCATGGGAATGATTCACCATTTTTGGAGTGAAAAAATAGAAAGATAATAAAATAATAAACTACTTTTTGAACTCATATTTTCAACTTATCTCCCTAATGTTTTACTCAAATTTTGAGTGGGAGTACTTGTTGGATGAAAAATTTAATTCCCCATCCAAGGAATACCCATGTTGCATACTTTCCATGGACCCGGCTACATGAAAAATGATAAATACATCAGAAAACATGGTTGCAATCACATTTTTCATGTATTTCTTATTTTTCATGTACTAGGGTCCACCGAAAGTATGCAACATGGGTACTCCTTGGATTAGGAATCAATTTTTTCATCCAACGAGTGTCACCCCTCAAACTTTGAGTAAACCCATAGGGAGATAAGTTGAAAAAATAGTATTTTCTTTTTTCCCTCTAAAATTTGATGATGTAAAATAATTTTATTTTATTATTTCCACTATTATTTTCTAATTTCCCGAGGAGGCCCATTTTAGACCTAAAAATCCCCCTAATGAAAATCAATCCATACTAGCATGATACATGTATAATAATAATCATATCAATATATCAACATCATGCATGACCACACCAATGACATATCATGATCTCATGCATGAAAACCATAACCATGACAATGCATGCATCTATCCCATCAGGTCTAATTGTTTGAACCATGCTCTAATACCAGTTTGTAACACACCTTCTCTCATATCTATCCACTTTCACCAACTTTCCCTAGGAAAACATGAGCTAAGGGGCTAGTATGAAATGACTCAACCTCCTAGATGACCTTAAGGAAATGGAGCCAACATAAAAATACCTTATTAACGTCCCTCAAGTGCTACATGACCCCGAGGAACTAACCATCCATTCAAAGTGACCAACCCCTGAGATAACTTTCCTTCTCAGTGATTTATACCCCAGGTCTATTGGGGCCCAACCCTAACCACTTTATTTATGTAATAATCCCAATGGGCTGAGTCATAGTCATAGTTAGCTAGAGATTCAATGGATCCCTTATTAATAATTGTAAGTGGTTAACCCTCATTTAAGAAAGGGAGCACATTTAGTTGAAAGTGCGCCATAGTTAATAAATACAGTGGTTAACCCATGTTATGCAAAGGAAGACAAGTCTTTAGGTTGTTGGAGGTCATTTAGCTATAATTGTCATAGTTATTAAGGGAAATATCATTGAGTCTTATTTTAATCGAGATCTTCTCTGCTGGAGGTTTCCCCCTCGAAGAGGCAAGTGAACATTGAATCTATTTCTTAATAATAAAATACTTGTTTTTCTTTCTAATTTTATGCTATGTTATGGGTTATATTTCTTCAAATTTCTGGTATTCTGGAATTTCTTGTAGGGGAAGAGCATAACAAGTGGTATCAGAGCACTTTCCAAGGCCGGTTGTACCTCCAATTTTCGTAGATATTTTTTTAGGCTAGAGACTATTCCCGCATCTTTAAACAATAGGATCTATCATTGAGCACATAAACATGTGGATTTGGTGAGACATGCACACAGGAAATACAAGAGGTGGTCACGCTTGTTGGAGTCCCTTGTAACCCCTATAGGTACCCCTTCGAGTACTAGCACATTAGACAGAACCGCACACTGATTGAATTTCCACGTACCCTTGGGTATATCAGAAGCCCCCTAGGCTCACCGAAAACCTAGCATTACATAATTCGTTGGCCATCTCACTACTACAATACATTGAGAACAATACTTGGGGAGATTACTCACGCGTATGATAGGGTATTCCGGTAGTACAACTAAGGGTATGGTCGATCCTCCTTAGTTAGTGCCCTGAAATATTGGGTCAAGTACTATAATTAGACCCCTATGTATATTACAATCTGTAGCACCTAACACACCTTTGTGACCATAGTTCCCTCTGATCTATGAAGATCACCCAATATCTTATCTTCTACATCAAGTACAACAGTTGGGGTTTTTCTTCTGCAGTGAAAATTAGATGCAGTAGTTGGGGTTCTGCCATCATCACCACCATTTTGGGACACTTGCAAGGGACTTAACCCATAGGCTTTAGGACGAATAACTAATCGCAGTGGTACCATTCACCTGTTAGCCTCAATTTTCCGGTGGCCACAATTTTTTCTGAAGTGACTTCAATTGACCCCCTCGCATAGATTCATGAGCTCACTTTCTTTCCAAGAGGACTACTCTTAAGTAATTAACCAGGGTTTGTGTATGGTAGGTACCAAATCTCCAGTCATGGCCTATGAGAAGATCAAGAGAATTGAAAAAGTGTGGGATGAGTTCTAGGGCAATATGGACCGAATTGCCACAACTCTTTCATAGCTCATCAATATGAAGTAGAGGTCCCATCGGGGGGGGCATAGTGTTGATGAGAAACTCAAAGGAGAATCTATCCATCACATTCACTTCCATGGAAATCACCAACATTCCCACCCTTGGCCACCCAAACTAGACATGTACAAATTTTATAGCTCTAATCCTACAGTATGGGTAGCACAAATGGAACAATATTTATCCCTTAATGATACCTACGAAGATCAAACTAAACTATGTGTGGGAGCCCTTTACCTGTACCAAGATAGATGGAAATGGTGCCAGTGGCATCAAAAATATTATCTCGAGAGCATAACTTGGCACTTGTTCTCAAAATCCCTATGTGTCCACTTTGACAGGGAATCTAATTTTTTGGGTTGTCTCATTAAGCTCCAATAGAGAGGCATAGTAAAATACTACATTGCAGGGTTTGAGACATTGGCCATGATAACTAATGGTCTAGGAGATGACTTCTAGTTGGAGTGTTTCATTAGTGGTCTCAGAGAAGCCATCCAAACCCATGTCTAGACGCACCACCCAACTATGTGGATGGACACTTGCAAAAAGGATATTGAGGTGGAACTCACCTCAGTTTCTGAGTCCACTCATCCAAATTTCATAGCCAACGTGAATCCCACCTAGGCTTAAGGCCCTACCCAAACACCTAAGGTTTAAGGTGTCTCCAGCAGAAATGGCTGAAAGAAGAAAACTATTGTGATCACAAATACTACCCGTGTCATAAATGATAGGAACCAAAATTATTTTAAATTGATGTTACTGATAATAGCTCATCTAAGGAAGCCCCACCACTTGGGGGGCCTGAGAACGCAGCTGAGGGAACCCAGTCACACAATGATCTCACAACTATGCCAGATGAACTAACAATCTCATTACATGCTTTGGCAGGCATTTCTTCGCCTCAAACTCTCAAAATCCAAGGCTTTCTTAAACATCAACCAGTAGTGGTATTGATTGATAGTGGAATCACTCATAACTTTATCCATAAGAAAGTCAACAAACTTGTTCATTGTTTTGTATGGGTAGTCTCTAATTTCTAATTCCTTATCGCTGATAGGTGGACCATGAAATGTGAAGGCCACTATGAAAATATTAAACTTCAGATCAGAGACTACCACCTAAAGAACCACACGTTTTCTATTGAAATGGGTGGTTGTGATATTTTCTTGGGTGTGGAATCGCTTTGCACACTAGGCCTCATCACAACGGATTTCCAGGGGTTATATATAAGCTTTAAGCAGAACGACCATGTTTATACATTACATGGACTCCATTCAGGTGCTCCTACTATCATCAACTCACATCGATTGGTAAATCGTTTGAAAAAGGGCCATCACAAAGTCATCTCCCATTTTAATTCCATCAAGGACATTGAATCTACTACTCCTCATATTCATCCTGAGATGCAACAGGTCTTAGACCGTGAAAAATAGGTATTTGACAAACCTAAAATGCTTCCACCCTCTAGTGGTGAACATGATCATAACATCGCTTTGGTCCCAAGGGCCCAACTGCCTAATGTGTGCCCATACCAAATCCTTCCTCTCAAAGCAATGAAATTGAAAAAATGATCAAGGAAATCCTCAAAGTGGGTGTTATTCATCCCATCATCAGTCTACATTCATCACCCGTGATCATGGTGCTAAAGAAAGATGGCTAATGGCACATGTGTCCAGACTTTTGAGCCCTCAACAAGCTCACTGTCAAAGAAAAATTTCCTATTATGGTTGTTGATGATCTTCTTGATGAACTACATGGTGCTCAATTCTTTACCAAACTAGATCTTTGATCTGGCTATCACCAAATATGCATGAAGGAAGTAGATATTCTCAAGATTACCTTTTGAACTCATAAAGGCCATTATGAATTCTTGGTCATACGATGTGGTCTTTGTAATGCTCCTTCTACTTTTAAAATCCTCATCAACCACTTGCTGAAACCATATCTCTGAAAATTTTTCCTTGTCTTCTTTGATGACATTCTCATCTAAAGCCTAACCTCGGACAAACATATTCAACATGTAGAACCTAATATTGCAACTGCTTCAGAATCACAAATTATTTGTTAAATTTTCCAAGTGCTCTTTTAGCGTGGAAGAAGTCAAGTATTTGGGATGCATTGTGGGTCAAGAATGAGTGAGGGTTGATCCAAAAATGACATAGGTAATGCAAGATTAGCCCCAACCAAAAGCCTTGAAGAGTTTGAGGGGATTTTTGGGTCTCGCTGGCTACTATCGCAAATTTTCTCACAATTATGGTCATATTGATAGACCACTCACTAATTGTCTCAAGAAAAAATCATTTCTCTGGATTGAGGCAGTTCAGTAGGTGTTCATGGCTCTCAAGCAGGCCATGTGCCCCACTCCCAAATTAGCCCTACCAGACTTCACCAAATATTTTGTGATTGAATATGATGCTTCCAGTACTGGTATTGGTGTTGTGTTAATGTAGGAAGGTTGACCATTGGCCTTCACCAACCAACAAATGAGTTGAAAACATCTCGGTCAATCTACCTATGAGAAAGAAATGGTGGCCATCTTACATGCAATAGACACCTAGAAACCATACTTGTTGGTGCAACATTTCCAAATCTGAACGGACCATCAAAGCCTAAAATATTTTTTGGAGCAATGTTTATCATGGCTAGAGAAAAACACATGGCTAGCCAAAATGTTGGGATATGAATATGAGATAATTTACAAGAAAGGGCGTGACAATGTAGTAGCTGATACCTTATCTCACCAATTTCAGGATGAAAGCACCCTTCTATCAATCTCTCTTCCCATACTAGACTAGATTGAAGAGGCCGTAAGGAATGGTTCTTACACCCCTCTCTCTTCCAACTTGTTAAGAAATTGAGAGAAGATCGTAATTCCTCAACTGACTACTCTTGGAAGGATGATATTCTTTGCTAAAAGGATCGAGTAGCTATATCGCAAACATCCACCCTCAAAACCCACATTTTGGAAGAGTTTCACTCATCTCCAAGTGTAGGGAATTCAAGGTTTCAGGAGACTTATGCTTGTGCTCATCATTCCTTGTTTTGGACCGACATGAAAAATGACATTCTTATGTTTGTAGCTAAATTTGATGTGTGTCAATTCAACAAAGGAGAAACAGTCAAGTTACTAGGAACCTTACAGCCATTGCCACTCCCTGCTCCTATCTGGATGGATCTTTCCAGGGATTTCATCACTCGTCTCCATAAGTTAGGCAACAAATCCATCATCATGGTGGTTGTGGATAGCCTTTCTAAATATGCTCATTTTCCACTCTAGCCCACCCTTCTAACCCCACTTTGGCGGCTCAAGCTTTGCTCGACCAAATCTTCAAATTGCATGGCATGCCGACTTCCATTGTGTTTGATCGTGACCCCACTTTCTCTAGAAAATTTTGGCAAGAACTTTTCAAGAAAGAACGCACGAAACTCTAACTAAGTATCAGCTATCATCCCCAAACCGATGGTCAAACAGAAGGAGTCAACAAATATTTGGAGACATATCTAAGGTGTTTCACTTCAGAAAAGAAACATAAATGGGTACAGTGGCTACCTTTGGCTGAATGGCTGTATAATACTAACTATCATCAAGCCACCAATATGACTCCATACGAGGCAATGTATGGCCAACTCCGACCTTCACCTATTCCTTATATCCCTGGATTTTCTAAGGTGTAGGAATTCGATCAACTACTACACAACCATGCTACCATGATAGCTCATCTCAAAGATAATCTACATCAAGCTAAAAATTGAATGAAGCAACAAGCATACTAGCATCGTTCTGAGTGCACATTTCAAGAAGGGGATCAAGTATTCCTGTGACTACAACCATATAAGATACATCTCTCAAAGAAAAGGGTTGCGAGAAACTAGAACCAAAATTCTATGGACCTTATTAGATACTTCAGTGCATTGGAGCAGTCACCTACAAACTGGCCTTGCCACCAACTTCAAAAATCCATCTAGTCTTCCCTGTATCATGCCTCAAGAAAGTGCTGGGGAAAAATTCCATAATTCAAACAAGTCTACTTGAATTGGATGAAGAAGGCTCATTATGGCTCCTACCAGAATAGGTCCTTGATACTTGTGAAAGACATCTACACGACTGCACAATCAAGGAAGTTCTCATTAAGTGCAAAGACACCTCTCCAAAAGATGCAACTTGGGTGTTAGGTCCCTATAATACTAGTGATTCCCCCATTACTATTGTCGTTGTATCCCTTATTGTTATCGTTGTACCCCTATTGTCCCATATTGTTATTATTGTGCCCCATAGAATCCCTCTATTGTTATTTTTTTGTCTTTATATTATTATTGTTAGGTCGGCTTGGTTATATTGTGACCCCTTAGACTCCTATATATAGAAAGGAGGTTCTGTCATTTGGATCATCCAATAATTTTTCATTTTTGTAATGTAAAGGAGGTTTCCCCCTCGAAGAGGCTTATTTCTAAGGCATTGATCTATCTTTTCTATCTTTTTGTGAGCTGGTTTCGTAACATTTGGTCTCAGAGCTTTGGATTCTAGGGTTTCGCTGCTCGAAACAGGTCATCATGGAAATTTTGCTATAACTTTTTTTTTTCTGTGATGTTTCTGAAGCTAAAAAAGAAACCCATTTGGGAAGCAATCTCACTGAACCTCGAGTCTGAATTTTGTATCTTGTCTCGCTATATTTTCGGAGATATGATCTAAGGAAATTAGGGCTTTTGCAAGCTCGAGAATTTCATTTAAAACAGGTCAGCGTAGAATTTGCGCTATAAATCTTTCACCACAAAGCTCCAGAAGCTAAAAAAAAACCCATTTGAGAAAAAATTAGCCTGAACTGTGTCTCCGAATTTCAAATCCTGTATCCCTATATTTTCTGAGATATAATCTGAGGAACTTAGGGTTTTTGGAGACCCTAGAATTACATTCCAAATAGGTCACCTTGGAAAAATTGTCATAACTTTCTCGTTGAGTGTCAGATTGAATTTTCGTAAGAGTATACAGAAAGAGGATGGACTGTAGTTTTTTGGGTACCATTTTCAGATCTTAAGGTTGAAATAGTGACCCATACCACGTCGTACAAGTTTGCTCTACTGAACAAGTCTATACTCAGGTCATCGTGGGAGATTTGGCGTAACTCTTCATTGGAGAATCCAATCTTGATCAGACTTCCGAAGTTAGAAATATTACTCAGAGGGTTACTGCAGGAAGAAATTTCAGACCTTGGAGATCTAAAATTATAGAAATACATCAAATTCAATATCAAGCTCCTACAAAGTGAAAAAAAACGTGTGTAATTTTTATTTGTTTTTTATTTTTTTGCATAAGCTCGGTTTGAAAAATTAGTTTGAAGGAATTCAAAAGGCATAGTGAAGCATTATTATTGGTAATTGATGCCCCGAAAAAAGAAAATGGAGACACCTAGTAAGCAACCTGAAAGCTCTAACATGACCCATAACAAAATGATAATTAGATATCAATGGGAAGCTATCGCTCTAAGCACAAACAATGCCATCCTACCCAATAATGGCCGTCACGGTGAGCCAATTTTCCTGGGCGATCTCACACATGAGATGGTCATCAACGTAAGTCTGCCATTACATCTTCCCTTCTGCGAAAATTTAGCAAGATCCCACAAAGGCAAGCCCGACCAAATCTGAGACAATAGAAAAGAAAATCAGGTTCAAGATTGCCCAAGAAAACTGATAACTTGTAGCAAATTACAACGAGTAACCCACGTGATCGAATCAAGTACCACTGAAACAAATATAGAACCAATAACTAACCATAACAAAAGTATGGCAACTTATAGTTTATGTTGAAAGAAGGGATCAATAAATTGCATATTTAAAGTTTTAAATATGATTTTCTTGAAATTGAGTGGAGGATTGCTTATATCCCTTGATTATTTCATTGTTTTATTAGGGAAATAAGCTGCAGAAGCATATCAAGACGATTTGAATGGGTAGATTTCCTGGAAAAATTGCAAAAATTTATTTGATTTAGGTTTATAATAATTTGCGCGGTTGTTAAAAAGCATTTAAAAGGTGCAATTTAAGCATATACCATAGAGTCATCAAAGTCCTTCACCACGACTATCGATTGATGGAGAACACAACTATCAATGATTATAGGGCATAGTAAGAAGATGAGCAGACCTAATGCACCCACTTGTCCCATCCTCCACTCAACCTAGCATGCATCCAATACTCGTCTTAATTGATAGAAGACCAAGCGGCACATATTGTTATCACACATGGTTTTTATGGTTAATCGTCCATTATAATCCACATAAGCAGAAAAATGAGCAGGTTTGACGCACTCACTTTTGTCATGCTAGGCGAGCATAGTCTTGTGCAATCTACAATAATTTGAAACCATAAAATGTAGTTTATTCCATAACTAAGATAGTGAAATCACAATGAGATTTAGTTATGGCCATGGTGGTCTTAGTTTAATGCAAACAGTAAACCTGAATGTAGCCACTGTATGGTTACGACCATTGCACTATGGGATTTAACAGAGACAACAAACCCAAATCCGATCACCTTTAGTTGCAACAAACGATGAATTCAAACATAAATCAGCAAATTTATGGTGTGTTTCAGTTGTCGAGTTAACCCATGAACAAGCTCAATTGAATCCAGCGGTAAAGGTCATAGGAGTAGAGACAGTAGGTCAATTGAATCGAGCTTGACAAGTGTAGATACAATTTTTGTATTGCATCTAATTGAATCGAGCTTGAAGGTGTAGATACAATTTTTTTTTGCACTAAATATTGTTAAGGAAAAGTCTGCTAACGTTGAGCTTCAGAGAGGCATTTAAAGTCTGCTAAGGTTGAGCTTCAGAGAGCCATTTTTTTGCGGAAGCATCCGAGTAAGCAGTGATGGGAAAACTACAGAGGCAGAAGCCTAAAAGGCAATTCACAAAGGCAAAGAAGGAAGTTGATCATCCTTAGCAGCATCAGTGGTAGAGTTCCAGGACTCAGGAAAAAGTCGGCAGCTTCCTTCGCTCAGCTAGATTCACCAGATTAATACCCAGTGGCTTAACTGCTCTTCATGCAGGTAAGAGTAAACTAGTAGCAGGAGTTGAATTTAAAATCAGATGTAAATAGATGTTACTATTAATGCTATCTCATGGTGAATTCTCTATGCACCTTCACAAGGAGGGTGAAATCAACAACTTAGGAAAAGTGGTAGAAAAGACCTATGTAACAGTGCAGCAACCCCTTCACCAAGAGGATGAAATCTTCAAGTCAGGAAAAACAGCAAAAAACAACTATGTAGTAGCGCAGCGGAAGACAAAGCTATAGACCAACCGAGGTAGGGGGAAGGTAACTATCAAGGCTCAACCCTTTTTGATTCCTTCGCCCATCTTAGTTATACAAAAAAATATAAAAGAAGAGAAGCATAGCGGAAGACAAAAGTTGCAGACTGGCCGAGGCAAGGGAAGGTAAATATCAAGGCTCAACCCTTTCTGATTCCTTCGCCCATCTCAGTTATAAAAAAAAATATAAAAGAAGAGAAGCATCGCCTGCAAAATCTTACACTCTTTTTTCTGAACAATGAACAATGAACAATTTTTAAATAAGTTACTTGAAGGGGAAAGTTGTGGAGGACGTGCCACATAAACGAGAATTGTATTGAAGTGTCAGGTTATGTGTATTGAAGTGTCAACCTGCTAGCTATTGAAGCTATTGAAGTGTCAGCCTTCTAGATAAGAAGTCATCGATGTCGAAGGTTGAGGATGTATCAAAACTTTGGATATTAACTTTTCATTTTTATTAAAACTACTTATATGTATTCAATTTTCGGCGGGTATGTATTGTTATTTCAAACTTAGGATATTGCTATTTCCCTATTTTTTTTGGAACTTTAATTTTAACTTGCTCTGAACATTGTTTGGAAAAACTTAGGATAAATTAAGTTGCCCACACTGAAATAACATCGGGGCAAGTGATGCTGGAAATAAGAGGGTAAATTGAAAAGTTAGGTTAAGAGGGTAACTTGAAAAGTTAGGTTAAAATTTTCTTGCAGGAAAATTGGAAGCCATAAAATTTGGTTAAAGAGGAGTTAAAAAGTAAAATTTACGGTCAGCGCATGAATTAATAGCTCATCCACGAGCCCTAGACAGCGACTAATAACCGTAAATTGTTTTTTTTCCTAAAGTTAGAATAACTAAATAATAACTTTATGTTTAACATTTTCTAAGTTTTCCCAATTGTCTTCATATACTTAAAAACAATCGATAAAACTTTATCACACAATTGAAATCATTACATCACAATTATACTTTTATGTAAATCCCCATATACAATTGGTTACATGATAGTATATTTCTTTTACTTTAAAACGATAAAACATTATTTAAAAGAAGTTCAACCCTCACATCAATTGTTTAAAAAACAAGAACATGAAATGTCACTACTACATGTAGGGGTTTTAAGACAAGATTTAAGACAATATTTGAGTCAATTGTCTTAACTTAAGACAAAAAGAAACTCAAATATTGTCTTAAATATTGTCTCTAAGAAGGTGTCTCAAAATATAATGTTTCAAAAATTTGTCTCTATAAAGACAATATAGAACACATTATTATTGTCTCTATAAAGACAATTTGATTTGTCTCTCTAGAGACAATTTCATTTGTGTCTCGCTAGAGACAATTACATTTTTGTCTTTTTAGAGACAATTCCATAATTCAAACTATTGTCTCTCTAGAGACAATATAAAAATTTATTTAAAAAAAAATAAATGTCCATAATTAAAACTATTGTCTCTCTAGAGACAATATAAAAAATTATTTAAAAATAAATAAATGTCCATAATTCAAACTATTTTATCTCTAGAGACAATATAAAAAATTATTTAAAAAAAAATAAATGTCCATAATTCAAACTATTGTCTCTCTAGAGACAATAAAATTTTTTTTTTTTAAAAATAAATCTGCTCAAACTATTGTCTCGGATTTGCTCCTGCCAATCTATCTGTGTATCCATCTCTATCTATCTATCCATCCATCCATCCATTCAACTATATGCATGTCTGGATATACATATGTAAGCCTGCAGATCTATGTTTTATAGTGTGTGCTCTCCTAAAATTTGGGATATGAGTGCACATTGCATTTATAGGGTGTGCCTTGGGAAGTATGTATCATAACTGCCATTTGAGGTAGCCAGCCTATATGCCGTCTATGTTCCCCATGGTCACTCGTCAATCTATGATCTGGAACCGAGAAGACTTGGCATCTTAGTAATACTAGTCATTCTATCTAATGGGAATCATACTAACCAGGAGACTAATATGTTTGAATCGTAATAAGATAGCCACATATTACTCATATGCCACTAATACAGGGTGTTATGACCTATCAATAAGCCTAACCTGAATCCAAGTATTACGGTAATTACAACACATGTATTACGACGTTCATAAGCAGATAAGAGTACTTATAACAATAGACCCAACCTATCGCTATCTATCCCTATTCAATAAGCTTAAGTATAGCACTAACTATGGTTTAGCTAATAGATCTGTAATGATTGAGCTTTATATTCACACCTACTCCATATGTCCTAGTTGGAACCATTGTTCTCCATCTTATTTGCAAGGAGAAAAGATATATCGAACTGGTTAACATTAAATAACAAGGACTTGACAATTACTGTGCAATAAATAAACCATGCTCATCTTGATTCAGGGACCAAATAAATTCCCTGGTCCATTAAATCAGAGAAACATACACCAGAGAAAATTCAGGAAAACAAAAATATTCGATAATACAAAAATTACAAGCTACACAGGCAGCATCCTCAAAACTACCCGCGCAAAATATTCGATAATAGAAAAAATTACAAGCTACACAGGCAGCATCCTCAAAACTGCCAGTGCTCTAGTTGCACCTCTGCTTCAGTTAGGACTTTCTGAGCTTTCTTCCTACGATAAAATATTGGGCAGTAACGACTGCAATAAGGATAGGACATCAATGTAAGTATAAAAGAGATAGTAATTGTAAAAATTAAAAAAAAAAAAACATCCTATTAATTAAAAACAAATACATGATCACACAAATGTTACAAAATACATCCATAATGTAAATTTAAATCATGTTATGAAAATGTAATACTATGTAATACTCGAAATATAGCATTCAAAAACCTTGTGCAATGAACATCTTGGTGCAGAGAACCTTGGCACCGCTGACATTGCGTCCATAGTTTACCAAAGAGCATTTCTAATTCCCTCACTGACATTGATCAAATATTAGTGTCATATGATAAAAATTCTAGGTGAGAACAATAGACACAAGGCCTACTTTAAATTCTCCAAATAAAGAGTAATGGTATTAGAATACCAACTTACCATTTGCAACTGTTTTCTGATACAATTCTGCTTCTCTTCCTTTGCAATGTGAACAAAGTGTCTGATCTTCTTTGCTGCAGTGGCAACATGAAATCATGTAACATCATGAATTTCAGTATGAAGCAACCTAACCTGACATTCTTATTATAAGAAAGCTACACAGTTTCTTACAAGGAGAGCAGGCATGGGATCATGCAACCTCATAGATTTTTCCACATCAAAAAGATGAACCCTAGTAGCTTTCTAAAGCACCAAACTGAAATAATAGTTACTCTCAATTGTGCACTACTATAAGCAAGGAAACCACATGCAGGAAACCCTCTACTTGTATTAACTAAATACCTGATAAGTGTTTTACAACCAATACAACTGAGTTGTTTCTTGACAAATTTCATAATTCCACTATTTGAAGGAGTTGATATGGAAACTGCTCGTGTGTGACTACCATGAAGAAGCTCCTTGCTTGCATTCTTCAAAATGGGCTCAAATATTCTCAACAGCGGCTATAGAGCAAAAACAGGCACTAATAAAAAACACTTAGCTAGAAAGAATTACCATCTATCAAGATGTATTTAAAACACAGGTGAAATTTTCAAAAAGAGCATAAACAGCGAGTGATGATGCTTTGGTCCTTCACCTTGCTCAGTTGATTCTCCAAATAATATTGTGGATCAATAGGGATGTTATTCTCCAGTACATAAATTGGATCCTCAGATTTCTCATATGCCTGAGCCCAAGTAAACACATTAGTCATTATATCCATAATCCCTCTGTAAATTACGCCTCCAAATAAAACATTACAAAATAATTAAAATAATCATTTTTTAGTGCAATATCGAGACTTATGCTGAGCATAAAAGGGGTTAATTATTACCTTGCTAACTTTTGCAGCCTTTATGATGACATATGGAACACGATCACCCACAGTTGGAGCAGTTGCAGCATCCCTCTGTAAACCAAGGGCAACTTGGCTTTAAAACACAACAAAATAATTAAAATAACCATTTTTTAGTGCAATATCGAGACTTATGCTAAGCACAGAAGGGGTTAATTATTACCTTGGCACCTTTTGCAGCCTTTATGATGACATATGGAACATGATCACCCACAGTTGGAGCAGTTGCAGCATCCCTCTGTAAACCAGGGGAAACTTGGCTTTAAAACACGACATCAATTTAAAAAATCCAACAATGGACACATTGTCAATAAAAAGAAAAATATTACAAGAGTCTTTAGATGCACTGTAGTAATAAAAATAGAGAGATAGGATTGAAATGGAACCAGAAGGAATTGCACCATTCATTATACTTGTTCTAAGAAGTTATTTCCAGTATTTACCTTCTGCATGCGCTCAGCTAATTCCACGTCTGCTGCCTTGACTGCATTGTCTTCTCCAGTCTTTGTCAAACCCTGACTCAACAAAGAGATTGTTAGTACAGGAAAACAACAATGCCCTTAAGAATATGTTGATAGCCTTGATAAAGGATATGACCTGCAAACATCTGTTTCTGCCGCAACTAAACAGTAATCAATTTTTCTCAACATGAGATTAAAAATGCAGATATATCATATATTGTCATGTTTTGATTCTCTTCAATTGTATAAGAGCCTCCCTTGACACTTCTTCCTCCCATTGCTAGCAATAAATATTGACTCAATCTCTTCCAATTATAGAATGTAGTGAGAAGAAACATGACAGACTTAAAAACGAAACTTCCATGGCTTGCCCCAACTAGTTATATAGTATATACTTCTAACACTTGAAACCAGGAATATGTAATAAGTGACTTGCTCGCAATGTAAATCTCCTCTTCCCCCTATCGTATTTTATCCATTTAAAAAGTAACAAATGGTCAAACAAATTTGGTCATAAACATGCAGAAGGATTCATTGTTCTCACCTTAGTTATCACCAAAAGTGACAAATCCATTTTGTTCATTAACAAGTCAGAAATAGTGTTCTTGACATACTGCACTACACCAGGTATGTCACGATCAATGAGTATTTTGTGAAGGCACTCTGTAACCAAGTTCTTCACCAGCAGGCAATTGTCCCTTTGCACTGTTTCAATTCCTGTTGATATGGAATATTTAAAAGATCAAGAATATTTAATAATTAAGAAGGTATCAAATAAATTATTTTTCTAAGAGCATTTTGAGCCTTCACAAACACTAAGGCCTGTCTTTGAAACAAAAAGATCAGGTTTGTCACCTTTAGTATCCATTTTGTCATAAGCATCTGGCTTTGTCCACAACAACCCAACATATCTTTTCTTGCTGGTCAACAAGAATGGGTAGTATATTTTTTCAAATTCTAGTTTAATAGGCTGCATAAAAGCATATGTTAAATAACACACTGATTAGATGCCAAAGATGCACCAAACAGATGCAGATAAGCCACAGAAAAGCATAATTGATCATCTCATCCTGTGCATATTTACAAATATCTCATGGAAGTGGAATGTCAAAAGAAGATTAGTTTTAAAAAGAAAGGTGATATTAAAACATTCATCCCTTTAAAAACATCATTAACAACTCCAGAGGCTTCACAGATATTTAAAATTCTTGACACTGTACCTTTGTAAATGTACCACTAATATAATCTGAGGCTTCCCTCCCTACCATCATGGCCACTTCTATATTTGGTACACCAAACTGTATCATAACTGAATCTATATCTCCATATACAACCTAGATTCAAATATAAAAATATAATATCAAGATTTATGGTAGAAATCTTGGTTAGGATCAGATCACCCATTATGATTTCAAGAACTTGGATTATCGCCAATACAACAAGTGTACTTCCTGTCATTACTGATCCAGTTCAAAGGTTACAAATTCCTTTAGTTGCTAAATAATAGCCTACCTCGGCATTGTACTAGTAACCAACAACTATTGTGAACCTTTCTTCAACTAGCTTCTTTGTATGCTCTATCATTTGACGACCTGACAGGTGGAAAAAAAATGAGATGATTAATGATATGAAATTTTAAAACAATACGTAAAATCGATATTGTCTGATGGAACAAAGAATGTGTCAAAAGATCAAACTGGACTTGTAATCAAAATATAATAAGAGGGCCTAATCATATCATCTTAGTTGTACAAGTACACATGACTAATTAATGCAATTCAATAACTTGATCTTATTTGTACAAGATTGTCAATTACAGTTCATACCCTTAACATTAAGCCAGGAGGAAGAAAATAATTACATGGATATAATTGATTCCCAAAAATAATCAATGTGAATGGCTGATACATGCATATATAGAATAAGAGAGGACTTCAAGCATCTCTATCTTGTAAGTAAAAGAAGCACCCATAACATTACAACTAGGAAAAACAAGGGGAGAATCAAGGTGTCCATGGATTTAATGTTTTTTTTCCATGGAATAACTGTGAAATTACCATAGCTCATCACACTCAATGAAATCTTCAAATAGGGCAATTTCCCAATAGTGGCACAAGTAAACCCATAAACTGAATTCGCACTTATCTGCAAGTGCAAACAGTCAAAACTATTTTATGCGTTTCACCAGCATACCTAGTTTTACTTTTATTCCATGTCCAAGCCATAATTAATACAGACTTGAAAAAGCTGTAATTACCTTCAAAGCCAATTGTCGGCCATCCAAGACAGCCTTTTCAAAAGGATCTTTAGCCTCCTAAACAAGATTACAAAAGTTAAAAACTGAGATGCTAAGTGGAAAAAATACAAGCATGTAACATGAACATAGGAAGCACTTACTTCACCACCTTTAGGTCTGCCTTGGTTCTTTTCCTGGCAGTCAGTAACTCTTCTAGGATCTCTGGTAATATGCCCTAGGAAACAGGAAAAAGAGCATTCAATTTAGCATCATCGAAAATGGTTAGCATATGATGGTTAAAAAGTAAATAATGAAATAAGTATCAGCATAGTGTTTGACATGCAAAGACATTAAGCTCGTAGCATCCTACTTTACTTTTAATCCTTTCTAGTAGCATAACTTCTGGTGCCTATGTTAGTGTTACAACGGTACAACTGTGCATTATACAGCTGGGATGACTAGGATAGTGTATGGGGATCTCATCCACATAGAAATTTGATTGCTAAAGTCTACCATACATGTTAGGGAACCTATCTACTTTTTGTACATTGACGAATCAACCAAATCTGAATCTGAATCTACTGAAAACTTCAAAATATGTATCATAAAAGTAGCCTAGGGTTTATTGTCCATTATCTGAAACTTCTTCAGAATCTCAATTTCTTACTTACCCGTGTTCGAGGACCAGCTCACCTCAACTCAGCCAAACCTCCATGACCAAGAAATAATACATGTCAACTTCACTTGCCAGTTTCTTATTGCACCATGGGATAGAGTTTTTTAAACTAACTATTAGGACCAGGTAATCTACATACAACACAAATATAAGCATATCAAATTTATCATAATCAAAAAAATAATAAAATTTAGGACCTACAACAGTCTTAGTGATGCCCATAATCTGTAAGTACTCATAAATCCATGAGTACCAAGCACAAGAGGCTACTTTAGCCCAGAAAGGGACTTATTCAACTTGCACACATGGGTATCCCATCCTAACAAAGATATTATATTTGAACCCAAGCTGAAACAAAACCATGAATCACTCTTCCTGCCACCTGCATCTTTGGCCCTGTCAAAATCCACTAAAGCATGTAGCAGCTCAAAGCACTATGCTAGTGTGCCCTTTAAGTACCTCGCATACCTCAGACCATGGAGCATATTTGCAGCAACCTTAGCTCAACCATATACTAGCAGCCAAGCTGGACAATAAATTGGTGTCTGAGCCCCCCTTGTTTGTGAGACAAGGGATCTCATGCACACAACAATTTGACTGCTAAATTATACCAAATATGTTAGGGAACCTATATACTTTTTGTACGCTGACGAATCAACCAAATTTGAATCTTAATCTACTGATAAATTTGAAATATGTATCATAAAAGTAGCCTACGGTTTTTTGTCCATTATCCGAAACTTCTTCAGAATCTCAATTGCTTACTTACCCCTATTTGAGGACCACCTCACCTCAACTCAGCCAAACCTCCAAGACCAAGAAATAACACATGAGGTGTATATCCTTCATGTCAACTTCACTTGCCAGTTTCTTCTTGCACCATGGGATAGAATTTTTTTAACTAACTAGAAATTTTTTAACTAACTTTTAGGACCAGGTCATCTACATACAACACAAATATAAGCATATCAAATTGATCATAATCAAACAAATAATACAAGTTAGGACCTGCAACAGTCTTAGTGATGCCCTTAATATGTAAGTACTCATCAAAAAAAAAAGGTATCTTCAAAATTTGTTTTGTTGCACAAATAATTAGTTTATGTTTGGACCCTCACAACCTAGTGCGCTCCTTAGAAGCTAGAGCGATGCACGTTCAAGTTATTAAAATTTAACACATATCAATCCTTTTTGTCCTCTTTTTGGGAGGCTCTACATTAATTGTGGGTGTGGAATGCTCATCACATTGAACACCCTCCTCATTATTTCTATCTCCCATTCGCAGAAATTCAACAATCTACCAAGGTTCAGGAATGACTATTGGATGATTTTGTGCAACAAGCAAATCATCATGTGCTTGTATCTCCTCCCCATGCTCACTCCCAGATGTTTCACCTGATTCCGATACACAACACACTTTAACTTGTTATAATAACATTAAAACCTCCGATTGATTTATTGCATTATTCATATGATATTATAAACAGCTAACCTCAGATCCATAAACAATAATTATTTTTTCCCCTCGATTTATCATGTGTTGATGAAGACCTTGGGAACCATGTAATACAACATATTTTACGTCTTCCTCTGAAGCTTCCTTTTGAAACTGGTGAACCTACATTAACAAAGATAATCATATCTATAAGGTAAAATAACTAATAAGATACAATTAAATCAACGTGACCATGGTTACTTTGCCTAAAATAGAAAATATAATAGATGGAAATATCACTTACCATACCACCACGAATACTATTATATCCACCAGAGCCTAATTTGTGAGATCCAATTTTTGAAACCCTAGCTTGGGTTGCTTTTATTGTATCTCGTAGGCGTCTCTTAGCTCCTCCTTGTGCAGATGGCATATAGTTTGGATTTCTAAGGACTTTCCTCTTAAACTTGGCATCTTTCATAAGTTCATCCCATGTCACTTGGTCTCTTATCCAAGCTGAACGTGGATACATCAAGTTTTTTGTCAACTTTTTCCTTAAATTGGACCTCTTTGAGTGCATGTATTTACTTGCAATATATAAAATAAGTTCCTTATCAAATCCAGGATTACCAAATTCTATTACTACATCTTTAAATAGTTCCTCCTTTTTGGCATTGACTTGTTTCCTCCAATCCATTTGGATGGTATTTCCAAATAATTCTTTTGCACAACGAAAAATAAAGTGATAAAATTTTAGCCTTTTTTCATCCTTCAAGACATTTCCTTTTGAAGTGAGCAATATTGTAACTTCTTGCTTTCCTTTTGTGGTCACCGATGATATTGTTGTAGTCTTGGGGATTGAGGAAGGTTCCCTTATAGATACATTAGGCACGGTGTCACTTACTTCCTGCATTTACAATGAAATTGCGGAACTATTAAGAACCCAACCAAAATATGAAACTATTTTTGATATCTAAAATAATGATCCTAAACATAACAAATGAAATTATAAAAAAAAATAAAATAATTTTACATGTTGGTCTGTTGCAGGAGCTACACTCTCCAACAATGACAGTTCCCATAACTGAGTTTGTTTAATTATTTCTTGTCTGATTTGAACATTTGCAGGAATATCTGGTAGGAGCCTTAAAATTCTTGTTTGTGAGTCTATAAGACTCCTCAAAGAAACTTGTTGTGGTCCTGGTGGGAGAATGCTGACTAGACCCACATTTGATGTAGAGGGAATGTTATGGGGTTTTGGTCTAGGTGTAGATGGCATAACATGACCCTCTATACCAACGGATTGTGTAAAGGGCATGTTATGGGGTTCCGGTCTAGGTGTAGATGGCATAACATGACCCTCTATACCAACAGATTGCATACATGTTGGAGTCACCCTAGAAACATCCTGCAAGGCACAAATATAAATAATAAGATGGAATAACATATGAATAATGTTGAAATATGTAACTAGGTTCGGCCTTCATAATGACATATCTAATCACAATTCTATGTAATTTATGTAAAAAAAGGAAAAAGAAGATTATTTTTGTTATGACTGAGGCATGGGTTTCATGAACACATGAAGAAGCAAGTCCCATTATAGAATAACAATATCTGAGAACACTCATTAAAAGAAGGTCATGAAGGTGGCAAATGATCAATGAAATGTAGTGTAAAGCTGCAAATAATCATGGCAACCAAAATACTAATCAGTACAGATAGGTGTCCATGAGGTATGTATAATAATTTTATTTTAAAGGGTCCATCATAAGATGTAGTAGGGTTGAATTTATGGGTTTATATTTTAAGAAATACCCTAGTATTTAGAAACCTTAATCTTAAGGTATTTGTTCCCTATGATTTGATTTCTAGGGCATGGGATAAACTCTAGAATGAGATAAAGGGAAAAGAGTATGATCTAATGTTTGAATTTAAGAAACCATAAAAAGGCCTCTTGATTACATAAAAACCCTAAAAAGTAACTTGACATCATGTTTTGGAATAACATATTGCTTGGGTTACTTGTTAAAATAGTATTGTATGTACAAGAAGAAAAAAATAGATGGGGTGGTCCACTTGAAGGCATGATGTAGCACTTCGTAACATCTCATAAATCATCGAGTCGTTGTGAAAAAACTTTATTAAATATATTCCCTAGATTTCTCAACAAATAACATAATCAAACTCACATAAATAAATGGTTGAATCTTACATCTTGCATAACATTAGATGTATATGGGGGCATTAACGATCCCTGCATGCCAACATTGGTTGTATTGAGGGGCATAAATGAATCCTACATGCCAACAAAATGCATGCTTAGTAAAAACACAAATATTAATAAATATATATAGTGAAATAAGTTAACTAAATGCACAAAAATATTGAACAAGTTTTACCACTATCATTACCTTAGATGTTTTATAAGGTGTTATAGGGGCTGGAATGACTTTAGCAATTGCCTGCATTCCACAAACATAAATTAGCATAATATAATAAGGAATATAAGATAATTGAAAATATAAAAGACAATATTCAAGCTTACCTCATGCATCATCATAGCGGTGTCTTGCCCTCGTGCATTTGTTAACATTTCCATGAAAGTAGTGAATATCATTGAACCCCCATGGTAGCATCAGTAACACCCATGGGTACATTCTTAAAAAAACACATAATAACATAAAAATAAGAAAACCTTGATCAAAAAACCGATAAGAAAATAGAATCAGTAACACCAAATATGTGTTGAGTGAGCATTGAAGATCTGTCCAACACTTTGAGGCAAGCTTATCAGAGTGTTTTGACAAGCATTTAACTAGTCACAAAAAAACTTTTGAAGTATCATTTTAAAGTTAATTTCTAAAAACAAATCCAACCTCTAACTAAATCAAAAACATAAATAATACAAATACCAAAAGAAACATAAATAACTGGTCTGCCATTTTGTATAGAATAATGTAATAGAAATCTACGAAGAAAAGTTTGTGGACACTCGTTAGGATCATTACATAAATAAATGTTGAAATATATGACAACGTGTAAAACCATAAAATTATTATAAAATATGTTGTTTTAAGGTTCTATGCATGTAATACTAATTTCATTGAGGAGTTCTCTGGATTATATTACAAAGGGTAATGCACTGTCTTAAATTGTTGTCGCATAATGCAAAGTAATCTCTGTAGAATATCTCCTTGTTGCCTATAAACATTACTTCACTATCTCATTGCAGCCACAATCAACTCCAAACCAGACCTTTCTTGCCTCAAAACCCCAGACCATACCTCAAGATGATTTGCTGCCACATAAAAACCTTAGGGGTGATTCGTTGCCACAAACAATCTGTGAAATCAATATTTTGTTGGAAATAATACTGAGAGGGGGGGTGAATCAGTATTATCAGATCAATCAAACTTTTTCAATGCTCAGAAACATATACGCTACTTCAGTTAGGTGAACCAGCGTGTACACGCTACTGTGACTAAATAAAACAGCGTATAAGAAGAAAACTCATAATTTAGTTAGCTTATTCTTCAGTTAAGTTCATCAGGACATTATTCACCACATTAGCAGTAAACAGGTGCAGTATAACAGAACAGATCAAAAGCCACACACATGAACACCAAGATGTAAGGTGGAAACCCAATGTGGGTGAAAACCACCTGCTGCAAGTTGTCTCTATCTTTCTTTAATATGAAACTTCAGTTTACAATCTTTTGTACTGGTGCAGCCTTATACCAGTACGCAGGCTACAACCTGCAGAAGGCTACAACCTTCTCTCGTTCTCCAAACTTCCTTGGAAGGGAGCTCCAACCCCCTTTGCTCTTGTACTAGCCAAGATACTAGTACGTAGGTGCTGACCTACAATCTTCTTTTCTTCAGGTACCACCTTTCATACATTTTCAGACTGGATATTCCTGAAGCACAACATTACAATCTGTAGACCCCAATTCATTCAACTTTCACAACAGATCATTGAAGCATAAAACAACCAATACTAGTATTATCAAACTTTGAATCACTGAACCACTGAACCCTGTCAATCACCAGATACCAGAACACAGAGCAGTCTACAGAACTCTGTAATAACAGTCAGATCCAACTGCAAACCCAAAAATCAAGCTTTAAGAGATATACGCTACTTCAATGAGCGAAACCCGCGTATACACGCGCTTTTACCTAAGCCAACCTGCGTACAGATCTAAAAATAAATTCTCTCAACTTGCAGCTGTACCAGACATCAGTTAGATTCAGAACATAATATTGCGACAGTATGCAGATCTAGAAATACGCATAATCAACCATATCATAATAGTGCATTTCAAACCATTAGATCCCGATTTATCCTTAGATCTAGTCTTCCATCCACCGATGTGATTTCTCCTTAGCTCATATCAAGCAACCCAGACCCTGCATATCAGATCTCTTTCTCTCTTAGATATTCAAGCCTTGTCGAAAGATGATTTTGCCTAATGATCTTCTTCTCCTTATATAGCCTTAGGCCTTGCTCAATACCAAGAGCCAAAACCATAGTAACACAATACCATCAACTTCAAAACTAGGGATCGACACGCCCGTCGAGACACAATGGTCCGAAATCATAGGCACAACTTCCAAGGACTAACCACCATGGACCAAAGGTATTTTTCCACATACACGCGCTTTTTCTGAATCCAACTAGCGTGTACACGCGACTTGGGCTTAACGAACCTGCGTATATGAACTTCCTTGGCATGCTGTACTAAGATCTGTCTTCTGATTAAGTTGCCATCACCTGTACCAACCTCTGAGCACCTGTACCAACCTCTGAGTGAGTTGCCATCAAGGACAACACTTGAATCATAATGCCAACAATCTCCCCCTTTGGACTTGATGGCAACCACCACACCAAGTCACTCTCCCCCTTTGACATCAAGGGCAAAGGGCTGTGCTCCCCCTGAGGACATGCTGATACCTCTGCTTGGCTGTGCTGACTCATGCTCCCCCTGACAGTAGGCCAGATCTGCAAAAGATGTTCTTCAACAAGAACCAAGACTTATACACCATAAGGGACCTTCCAAAAGACTCAATACATACATCCATACTCCCTACCAAGAGGGGACATATCAGAAACAACCAATTATATTACAGCATTCATCCCAGGCATAGTGGGGAAACCAACATAGGCCGTTACATGACCTTGACACCATAAAAGAGATATGACAAGAGAGATACATGACATAGAGACAACAGATCTAGACCAAGACTTATGAAAGTCACCAGCAGCATATGATAAACATCTTTTTAGATCAGCAACCAGGATTTCTTTCTGAGCTCCTTTTCCTGAAATCAACAACCAAAACATCTGAATGCCAACAATGCTTTATGAGACTTTTAAGCTGCTCCCCCTGAACCTGTGCCTGCTGCACCCCCTGAAACCGTGCCTGAAGAATTCTGACATACCCATTGCTGTTCAGAACTCCAGAGTTTTCCTTTGCTGTTCAGAACTTCATATACGCGATTTATCCTACATGAAACGGCGTATGGACACGGATATAATCCTGCAACAAGCGTACACCATACACGCGACTTTCCCAGCATAAATCCGCGTGTATACGCGTATATACCTTTCGTAACTTGCGTATACCAACTTTTCTGTAGAACAGACAAGCTTCAACAGCAGGATGAAGCATCAACTACTCCCAGCTTTTGTCTGAGATATTCAAAAGTTTCCCTGGGCAGTGGTTTTGTGAGAATATCAGCAACTTGTTCCTTAGAAGGAACATACTCCAACTTGACCTTCTGCTCAAGCACTTGTTCCCGAAGAAAATGGTACTTGATTGGTATGTGCTTGGTCTTTGAGTGCATGACTGGATTCTTTGAAATGCTGATTGCACTTGTATTATCACATAAGATAGAGACGGGTGGAGTGCAAGTGATTTGAAAGTCCTGCAAGGTCTGCATCATCCAAAGAAGTTGTGTGCAACAAGATGCTGCAGCCACATATTCTGCTTCAGCTGTAGATAAGGCAATCGAACTCTGTTTCTTGCTGAACCAAGATACTAATCTGGAACCCATGAAGAAAGCACCACCACTTGTGCTTTTCCTATCATCCACACTTCCAGCCCAATCTGCATCTGTGTAAGCATGAAGAGTGAGATCTGTATTTCTAGGATACCATAAGCCATAGTTTTGGGTCCCTTGAAGATATTTGAAGATTCTTTTGACTGCCTGAAGATGAGTTTCCTTTGGGTTGGCTTGAAATCTTCCAACCATTCCTACTGCATGTGTAATATCTGGTCGAGTACCTGTCAAATAAAGCAAACTCCCAATCATGGATCTATAAGTGGGTTGGTGAACTGCTGCTGATTCATCATTTGCACTGAGGCTGCATCCTGTAACCATGGGTGTACATACTGGCTTTGACTCTTCCATGCCATACTTCTTCAAGATCTGCTTGAGGTATTTGGTTTGAGACAAGAAGATACCTCCTTCATTTTGTTGGATTTGCAATCCAAGAAAATATGTCAATTCTCCAAGAAGTGACATTTCGAATTCTTTCTGCATAACCAAGGCAAAGTTTTGACTCATAGTCTCTTCATTGCTGCCAAAAATAATATCATCTACATAAACAACAAGAATTAGCAATTTGTTATTTTCAACTTTTATATAGAGATTGCTATCTGCTGATCCTTTTGAAAAGCCTTGTTGGTGAAGATATTTGTCCAACCGATAGTACCAAGCCCTTGGAGCTTGTTTGAGTCCATAGAGTGCCTTTTTCAATCTGCATACAAGGTTTGGATCATTCCCAAGAATGAAACCATCTGGCTGCTCAATATATACTTCTTCTTCTAAGTCTCCATTCAGGAAGGCTGATTTCACGTCCATTTGAAATACCTTGAAGTTTTGAAAGCTTGAGAGAGCAAGGAACATTCGGATGGCCTCAAGTCTTGCCACAGGAGCAAAGGTCTCTTCAAAATCTATTCCTTCTTGCTGTGCATACCCTTTACAAACAAGTCTGGCCTTGTTTCTAATTACTTCTCCATTTTCATTTAATTTATTCTTGAAGACCCATTTTGTTCCTATTACATTCTTATCTTTTGGTCTAGGAACTAATTCCCAAGTGTTGTTCTTTTCGATTTGCTCAAGTTCTTCATCCATTGCTTTGACCCAACATTCATCTTTGCATGCCTCTTTCACATTTTGTGGTTCAGTGGAGGAGAGTAATGCCAAGTAGCTTGAAGCTTCTGCAAGTGTCCTTCTTGTTTGTACTCCTGCTTCTTTCTGCCCCACAATCTGAGTTTCTGGATGATTCTTTTGAACATATCTGGATGGAGTCTTCTCTTCTATTCTTGTCTGCTCCTCTGGTTCTTCTTGAGATTCTTCTTCTTCTTGAGGTTCTTCTTCTTCATCATTTCGCCTTTGAGAGTAACCTTCATCTTCTTCAATGTCTTCATGATGAACTTGCCTAGGAATATATCCCTTCTCATCAACCACTATATCAATACTGTCAACAATTCTGCCAAGTCTTTTATTGTAGCACTTGTATGCTTTGCTATGTGGAGAATAACCAAGAAGAATGCCCTCATCTGCTCTAGGTTCAAGTTTGCCAAGTTGCTCATCAGTATTCTTAATATAACATTTGCTCCCAAAGATTTTGAAGTGCTTCACGGAAGGAGTTTTACCACTCCAAAGCTCATGAGGTGTTTGAGTGCTGTTTACTCGGACATTTGTTTTGTTAAGAATAATAACAGCAGCATGTGCAGCTTCACCCCAGAAGGTTGCAGGAGTACCTGATTCATCGAGCATAGCACGAGCCATTTGTTGGATAGTTCTGTTCATTCTTTCCACAACCCCATTTTGCTGAGGAGTTCTAGCTGTAGAGAATTCTCTTCTTATCCCATGTTCATCGCAGAAATCGAAAAATTCATTTGATGTGAACTCCCCACCTCTGTCAGATCTGAGGCACTTAATTTTGTGTCCTGATTCATTTTCAGCCAATGCTTTGAAGGATTTGAATTTTTCGAATGCTTCATCTTTGTGCTTCATAAGCCCTAACCAAACAAACCTTGAGAAATCATCAATGAATAATATCAGATATTCTTCTCCTCGAGGTGTCCTTTTCCTAAATGGACCACATACATCTGTATGGACTAGCTCAAGAGGCAAGCTAGCTGATCCTTCCTTCTCTGGAAAGTTAGTTCTGGTTTGCTTTCCAAACTGACAAGATTTGCATATGGTGTTGTCTGGAATTTTGATATCTGGAAGATCGCGAACTGCCTGATATTTGCATGCTTTCCTTATTTGTGAGAAGCTTAGATGTCCCAACCTTCGATGCCATAACCAGTGCTCTTCATCCTTGCTAAGATAGCATTGTTGTTGTCCTTCTTCAAATATGTACAGATTATTTGGAGTTCTTTTGCCTTTGAGAACTGTTTTACCTGTATCAAGATCACGAACAAGACATCCATTCGATCTGAAAATAACCTCGGTTTTTTGATCACACATCTGGCTGACACTTAGTAGATTATGCTTCAATCCATCAACATACAAAACATTTCCAGCCTTGACCTTTTCTTTCAAAGGAGCAATACCTTTTCCTTTTATAGTTGCAGGAGTATCATTTCCAAAAGAAACTTTCTTTCCCTTTTCTAAAGTAGAATAAGATTCAAGTTTTTCTTTATCACCTGTCATATGTTTCGAACATCCACTGTCAATGTACCATAGATTTTCCTGTCCTTCTGCATAAAAAGCTATCCCACATCTTTCTGTTTGAGGTTCCTTTATTCTCCATTTTTGGTGCTCGTGGCTTGTTCCTTTTTCTCCTGAAACCTGCTCCTGCATTCAGAGTCTTTATGACCAAAATTATTGCAAATAGAACATTCAACTTCATTTTCAAGAACCGAAAAGTTGTTATAGGTCCTTTTTGTAATCCCTGTCATACTTCTTTGTTTTTGAGCTTCCCTAGTCATGATTGTTTTATATGCAACACATTGAGCTGCTTTGTGACCAAAGTTATGGCAAGAAAAGCATTGTCCATTGAAGAAGCTTCTGCGGTTATTGAATCTACCAGCCAACTGATTGTAATTTCTATTTTCATCTATTCTTGAGCCAAACTGAGAAGATTTTACCTGTGGTTGGTTGTAGCTTTTGTTCACCCTTAAGAAGGATTGTCCCTGATAGTTTCTGTTTGTAATTCGTCCCTGCTTTACCTGATTATCTTCATTGTTCTTCTGCTCATTTCTTCTTGCTGCATCAAGATAACTTTTTGAGGTGGATGCTTGAGAGGTTTCTCCATTATAGCCCAAACCTGTCTTGTTTAGAGGAGACCGCTGCACATTGATAATCTCATCCAAAGTTTCAGATCCTTTGACAAACTTAAGATTAATAGCTTTTGTTTTCTCAATTTCTTTTCTGAGACCAACAATTTCACCTTCTAGTTTTTCAAGATGTTTTTCCTTTTCATCAATTTGAAATTGCAAAGTATCAATGATCACACTCTTTTCTTCTATGCATCTCTTGAGTCTAGTAATTTCATTATAGAGATTATCCACATCTACAGCATCCTCATAATCATCATCTTCAAATGCCATTAACAGCTTATATTTATTACCTTGTTCATCTTCATCACTGTTTGATAAGCCATCACTATCTTCATGGGTGTAGTAGCTTTTCTTATTTGCACTTTGTTTCTTGTTCCATCTAGCAGGTTCTTTTCCTTTATCCTTATAAGGACATTTTGCAGCATAATGACCTACTCTTCCACAAGCAAAGCATTTGAAAGGTAGCTTACCTCTGAACCTTCCAGAACCCCTTTGAAGATTTCTGACAAAATTTGATTCTTCTTCCTCTTCTTCTGGAACATGGCTTGCTTCATAGTAATCTTCTTTTCCTGATGCCTTAAAAGCAGCTTCCCTTCTGTCAGATGGACCTCCCTTTCTCATTTCATAAGCAGTTAGAATTCCATGTAGCTGAGACATAGTGAGAACACGGAGATTTTCTTTTTCTTCTATTGCAGATACTTTAGATTCAAACTTGGGGGATAATGATCTTAGAATCTTTTGAACTACTATAGTCTCTTTTATTTCTTCACCCAAATTTTTCATACAATTAACAATCTCATCTACCCGAAGAAAATAATTAGCCACACTTTCATCATTATACATCTTGAGAGTCTCATATTGAATCCTGAGAGTTTGAAGTTTAGCTTGCTTTACCTGTTCATCTCCTTCATAGCTAGTGATCATTTTGTCCCATATCTCTTTTGCTGATTTGAAGTGCATGACCTTCATGAATTCTGTTTGGGATATACTTCCTAATAGAGTACTGACTGCTTTTGCATTTGTTTCATATTGCTTTTTCTCAGCTGGATCTGTAGGAGTAGCTGAAGGAAAAGCATAGCCTGTTTCTACAATGTTCCAAACTTCTGTACCAAGAGATTGAAGATATGCAGTAACTCTTACCTTCCAATAATTGAAATTTGTCCCATCAAAAATCGGTGGCCTGATTGATGCTTCTTTCTCGTAGTTGCTCATGATGAATGATCTACCTTCAAGCGATCAAGCTTCTCTGAAGGACCTGCTCTGATACCAATTGTTGGAAATAATACTGAGAGGGGGGGTGAATCAGTATTATCAGATCAATCAAACTTTTTCAATGCTCAGAAACATATACGCTACTTCAGTTAGGTGAACCAGCGTGTACACGCTACTGTGACTAAATAAAACAGCGTATAAGAAGAAAACTCATAATTTAGTTAGCTTATTCTTCAGTTAAGTTCATCAGGACATTATTCACCACATTAACAGTAAACAGGTGCAGTATAACAGAACAGATCAAAAGCCACACACATGAACACCAAGATATAAGGTGGAAACCCAATGTGGGTGAAAACCACCTGCTGCAAGTTGTCTCTATCTTTCTTTAATATGAAACTTCAGTTTACAATCTTTTGTACTGGTGCAGCCTTATACCAGTACGCAGGCTACAACCTGCAGAAGGCTACAACCTTCTCTCGTTCTCCAAACTTCCTTGGAAGGGAGCTCCAACCCCCTTTGCTCTTGTACTAGCCAAGATACTAGTACGTAGGTGCTGACCTACAATCTTCTTTTCTTCAGGTACCACCTTTCATACATTTTCAGACTGGATATTCCTGAAGCACAACATTACAATCTGTAGACCCCAATTCATTCAACTTTCACAACAGATCATTGAAGCATAAAACAACCAATACTAGTATTATCAAACTTTGAATCACTGAACAACTGAACCCTGTCAATCACCAGATACCAGAACACAGAGCAGTCTACAGAACTCTGTAATAACAGTCAGATCCAACTGCAAACCCAAAAATCAAGCTTTAAGAGATATACGCTACTTCAATGAGCGAAACCCGCGTATACACGCGCTTTTACCTAAGCCAACCTGCGTACAGATCTAAAAATAAATTCTCTCAACTTGCAGCTGTACCAGACATCAGTTAGATTCAGAACATAATATTGCGACAGTATGCAGATCTAGAAATACGCATAATCAACCATATCATAATAGTGCATTTCAAACCATTAGATCCTGATTTATCCTTAGATCTAGTCTTCCATCCACCGATGTGGTTTCTCCTTAGCTCATATCAAGCAACCCAGACCCTGCATATCAGATCTCTTTCTCTCTTAGATATTCAAGCCTTGTCGAAAGATGATATTGCCTAATGATCTTCTTCTCCTTATATAGCCTTAGGCCTTGCTCAATACCAAGAGCCAAAACCATAGTAACACAATACCATCAACTTCAAAACTAGGGATCGACACGCCCGTCGAGACACAATGGTCCGAAATCATAGGCACAACTTCCAAGAACTAACCACCATGGACCAAAGGTATTTTTCCACATACACGCGCTTTTTCTGAATCCAACTAGCGTGTACACGCGACTTGGGCTTAACGAACCTGCGTATATGAACTTCCTTGGCATGTTGTACTAAGATCTGTCTTCTGATTAAGTTGCCATCACCTGTACCAACCTCTGAGCACCTGTACCAACCTCTGAGTGAGTTGCCATCAAGGACAACACTTGAATCATAATGCCAACATATTTGAAAAGCAATGCATATGGAGCATATTAAGCATGCATGGAAACTACTAATCGGAGTCCAAAGAATTATTATGGTAGATGAAGCGATATGGTGTGTTGCCTTAGAAGAGCACCAATATGCAATAAAGAACCGTAAAATATGCTTGGAAAATGAAAATACATAAAATAATGTAGAGCACTGGTGGCAGAGAGGGTATAAAAACTCAGAATTATGTTTAACCCTCCAATATAGTTAACCACACATGGAATAAGTGAATTCAAATAAATGACAATGCAGTGAATGCCCATGAGCTCTAGTTTCATCAATTCATGAGTAAATGTTGGTGTTGGAATAAACCAAATAATGCCAATTTCATGCCTCATACTTCTCAAAGACCCAAGCTACAAATATCATGGCTTATACCTATGCGCAGATTTATGCAAATTTGAGATGTTCATAGGAGAATCAATCATATTTCCATAATACCCCTCTCGAACCTATTTCATGCTAACGAATTAGAGTCTAGTGCCAAACACATGATCACATATCCAAGCAAAAGATCATCCGAGTGCATCTCCTAGAATGGTGGATATCAAGTGACTCAAACTAATGAGGAGAAGACACGATTTGACTCCAAGACTGTTGAAGATTGGAGAAATTCACTTTTTCGTGTTGCAGACATTAGTGGTTTCGAGCTGGAGGCGTGCAATACTGGGTGAAAACTCAACCTTCACTATCAGTGATAGTATTTTATGTTTGATAAAGAGTAATAGAAATTTGTTTCTCACTGTTATATTTATTTTCTTCTGAATAACTAGCAAGGAGCTGGAGATGGAGTTGCTAGATAAGGTGGTTAAATGTCTGTCGAAAATAGTGAAAAAGCCAGAGTTGCCCGTGGCCGACTATCCAACAGGCTTGAATTTTAAGCTTCAAGATTTTGAAGAGACAGTCCTATTGCAGCAACAACAAAGGGGGAAATCTCAGATATTGGCGATAGTGGGGTTAGGTGGCGTAGGAAAGACAAATTTTGCAAAACATTGAAAAAAGATGAGATTTTAACCCTGTTTTTCATGTGCCCCATACCTTTTAAAATTGACAAATATATTTGGTGTAAACATGCTGAAAACTTTGCACTACTCTACTAGGAATGGAAATGAGTATATATCAAGACTATTACATACAAAAATTCTAGTACCAAAATGATAATGTTGATGTCACTAAGTTCTAAACATTGAAAATAGATACAATGAAAAGACAAGCACCTAACTCAATCAATATTTCCATACTATTGAAATATATGTCCCCCAAATCTAGACTAGATGACCTAAATTCACTACCCAGTGATAGATAGAGAAATAGGTACTTCGAGGCCAAATGTTTTAAGAAAAAACTAGATGATAACATGGGTAAAAGTATGGAGAATATTGTGAACCCATATGTTAGAAAACTGAGATAGGGAAACATGTAGTAGAATTAGTGTTGGTAATCTTCCAGTATTAATGTCACTAATAAATTTAGCTCCGATTGTACTCAAATGTTTTTATAAATATCCTCCATAATATTCCAAGGAATTTAATAAAAAGTTTTGAGATCAGAACTAGTTTCAGAAATCAATTTCAAGAGACAAAATCCAATAGTCCTAAGAATAAAAAAGACAGTCCAATTCCTTCCTTGTATTTGGGGATTAACACTATCTTCAGGTTGAAATAAATTTACATTTTTCCAATTCCCAAGTAAAATTTCATATCCATGTTAGAAAATTTGTAAACTCAAATACATCTAACCAGTATGATGTTTGCACCAAAAGAGCCTAGGTTCCTTCTACAACATTCATGGAAATGAGATGAGCCATCATCTCTTTCATGGCACATTAAATAAGGAAACCAAGACAATCTCATGTAAATCAAGATCTAGAATGCACCTAGTGTCATGCGAAAAGAGTCAATTTTGCGGACAAAACCGACCTCCCTAGAAGTTAAGGCTTTCTAGTGACAAACAAGACAATTAAACACTATCTTTCCCTAAATATGCATTTAGAATACAAGTAATCAGGTGTTTAAAACATACCTTTAGTCCCACGCTGTTTGTAGCAGTCCAGCCTCTCCGATCTGGATGAGCTCCTCCTTCTCTTCGAAACCTGCATTCACTAACAAGCAAACGATTAAATAGCACCTGAATAACTCATAAAATAAAACATATTCATCATAAAGACCAAGGAGTATATGAAACAAATTATGTATAACAACATGTTGAGAAAAATGAGTTTAATTGTATTAAGTGGAAACAAAAGAAACCATTACAACCAGTGCCTTAGTGTTGTGCAGGTCCCTCCAAGGGTCCAGCAAGAGTTCTCCTTTACTTTGATCAGCTCACCCACTTCCAAATGAAGCTAAGAAAAGATGGGAATCTCTCCTCTCAAGCTCTATAAGGGAGTCCTAATTTCAACAGCATCTTCCCTTAGGAATGTTCAACTTTCAACCTCCCCTCCCTCTGGCCCAATTCCTGTATTTATAGTGCTTTGGAGGAAGTTAATCAGGTCCACCATCAATGGGATAAGCCCCTCTTTTAATGCGATAGCTCCCCTCTTGATGGGATAAGTTCCTCTTTCATAGGGATACATGAACCATCTGGAGGTGCTCAATACACGCCAAACCATCTTCTAGAATGCTCTAGATTCGACCACAAGTAACTTTTTTGAAGTAAAACTTGTGGCTTTTGACCTTTACAGGAGTACGCACCCACCTCTTTATAGACAGAGCGTACAAGTAAGCAGGTATTTTGAACTTGAGGTGCGTACACGCAGGTAAGGCTAAGAGAATCTGCGTACCCAGAGTTATATAGATTTTTAAAGACTTTCTCTCTTTCTTGTAGTTTGACATGAGGAGCAGAGGTATGAGACTTGCCAAGGAGGATAGTATGACAGTTGATGGAGCCATACTCACTATAAATAGTCATGGTGACAAATTTTAGTGTAACAGATTTCCCCCTAAAGTGCGAAGCCTATAGTAGATTAGGGTTTCATATCATCTAGGAAGGGTGAAGTACTTTATCATTTCAAGGATTATCTTGTGGAGAGCCTAGTTGGAACCTACAAATATTCAACACAAAATACATATATAAGATCATATCATCGTTGAGGTAGGCATTCCCATACTCAGATTGAAAACTTTAACTAACAAACTAACTACTGCTTTGATATAGGAATGATTTCGCGGTACATCATAATCATAGACTCATGTAGACACAGTATGGACGCAGCCATCTGTTTATGATTAGTCTACTGTATAATGAATACAAAACTCCTTGCAGCCTGGATGGTGGAAACTAGATCCAGGGTTTTCATTTCTACTTACCGAAATGGTACGATTCTATACATGCGAATAAATGAGTTGATGTCGAACATGGTAGAAACCACTTGATTACCAGTCGATGATGTAAACTTTTAACAAGTGTGAGAGAGACCACCAGTGATGTCAATGGTTCTCAAAGTACCCAGTACAATCCATGAGATGTGAATGAATGTGTTGATGTCGAACATGTCACGGAATCCTTCGATCGAAAGTCAATGATGTAAACCGTTGTCAAAGGCGAGAAACCTGCCATTGATGCATGCAGATTTCAAGGTACTGACGATTTCTAGGTCATCTTTCTAGATAATGTGCTGATGTCGATAGAAAGCGACCTGTTGCAGGCAAGCCCACAACACGAAATCATAAATCAAGTTGAAGAAATGTAGCTGTAAGGACTGACTCAGGGATGGTCGAGATGGATGACAGGTATTTTGCAGATGAATGGTTTATTTGCAGTGACCTCTTGAACACATAACGACACGACATATGGCTTGGTGACAATTGACCCAAATTTAATACCCAGAACCGGTTGAAGATTTTCAATGTGGTTTAATTAACTGTCAGGAAAAGGATTTCCCAACCCAGGTGAATGAAAGGTGTCATGTTCAAGAGTGGTTATAAGGTTTCTTCTGAGACAAAGGATAACAAATAGGCTCATTTTCCTCTCTTTTCCCCCACCATTTTTGGCAAGTACCTCTTTAGTTTTTACAAGCTTGAGGAGGATAACATATGCTTGATTATAAGCTCATCCTTCGGATGAGTCCAACTTAGTTTAGATTCGAACCCTAAGAAGGAGTGGTCCGTTCCTGTTTGTAATCGAACAGGTCCTGTACTGTGAAATTTTAACGAGTCCAGTATAGGAGAAACTCGGTGTTTTTCAATTTTAGAGAGTCTGAAAAACTTAAGAAGACTCAAGGTTTGAACTTTTTCGTGAATTTGTGTCTCCCAAGCCCGAAAAAGTATAAAATAATACTTGAGAGAACCGCTTGATCTTTTACGACCAAGGAGTACTTTCATGATTAGTGTCTTTGACCTGAAAAGTAAAAAGCGATCAAGGACACGTCGTTTTATTTTCAGTATCGAATTTGAAACGACAAAAATCCGCCAATCTTTTCCTGTTTTTACGGTCAGAAAAGGGCTGTAAGAGGACCGTCTTTTAATTCCATTTTAATGAGCGTAAAAGAAACGCTCGGCAATATTTTCACGTTTTAGGAGTCAGAAAAGGGCTTAAATATGACTCTGATGTTTTTGTTTGTGAAAAATGACAATTTTCCCTAAAAATCCTTTATCCTGCACAAAAACTAGCACATTACTCATACCTGTTTAAGATAGATAAAAAATACTTTGAAAAATACCTTTTCATGGTGAAAAATAAACAAACTTACCATTTATTTACCCAAAAAACCTATAAAAAGGGCTTTTACCAATTCATTTTTACCATTTTACTGTTGAGGAAAGAAAAAGGGCTTTTGGCAAGAAACTTCCCGTGGAAATTGCGGAGAATCCGACCATCGAAATCGAATGATGTCTCATCAGGTATTCTACAACATCCTCCTTTGCATTTTCATCAGTTTAGAACTTGATTTTAGGCCTTAGTTTCATTTTTTGGAGGCTTTGGGGTTTCAAGGTCTGCCTTTCGGGGTACGCAGGTTCTCCACTGGTGACCTGCGTACCCCGACATTTTCTCAGTTGGGAAAATGGCGGGCGTACGCAACTTGCCTTTAAGGAACCCACGTACCCACACTCTGTTCCTAAAGGCGGGGTGCGTACTCCGTGAAAAGGGCTTACAAACCCCAAATTCTCCAAATTGGACCAATAAATTTTGATTTTATGAATTCTAATGGATGTTTTCTGGTGTGTAGATTGCCCACCATGCTTTATTGGCGCGAAAGAGAGCACGAACATGTTGATTTGGCCGCCATTAATCATCAACCATCCATTGATGCTTTGAAGGCATGCGACCTTTACAAATACTGGGCCATACCTGGCATGAGGGCCCAGGTGCGCTTTCTAGAGTGGCTGGTAGAGAGATGGAATGTCCAGGACCAGTGCTTTTACATTGGAGGGCACCAGCTCGAGATAGAGCTCTCAGATATTTACTTTCTCACTGGTTTGCCCAAGAGGGGCGAACACTTGACTCTGTCCGGGACTAGGGTGACCAGTCCATTGCTAGTCTCCGACTACAGTGGTGCAACATGCAGAACCAGGAGAAGGGGATAGAGATCAAAACTATATCCCGCCCTGAACTTATGGTCATTGCTTTTACAGTTACCAGACTTTGCGGGGCTACTGCTTTGCACATTTCCACTAGATCCCAGATGCGGATGGCGATTGATTGCTATCGAGGCACCATTTTCAACTGGTGTGATGCTGTGTTGGCTAACGTAAAAAGCCAACTGACTAAAGCCAAAAACGGACAGCTGAAGACCTTTAGTTATGGGGCTTTAGTTGTGAGTTTTGCTTTAGAGAGGGTTCCGATGCTGATCCCACAGCATCTCACTGTTGAGGCTGGGCTTCCCCGAGAGCCCAAATTGACGTGATGGGTTGCGGTTATAGCTCGTCATCCTGGCGAGGGCACGGAGGTTCTCCGATTTAGACCGGAGTACTTTCACTAGTTCGAGGAACAGACATTTTCTATACAGGATTTTCCTTATGCTGGAGTTGATTTTCGTGGAGATCCAGACATGGTTCTTCCACCGGGAGAACAGTGGGATGACACAGGTACTTCATTTTTCACAAGTTTTTAAATTATTTTTTTATTTTTTTATATCGTCTCAAAATTGACAGTAATAATTTTCAAAATGCAGATGTAGGCCCACGTCATCCAGCCAATCTCCGGCCTTTCGAGAGGAGGCTACCAGTTGCAGCGGCACCGACCCCACAGGACGAGGCCACAGAGACCTTAGCTGAGTTGGAACAAGACCTAGAGCGTCTGACGACAGATATACCAGAGACTACTATAGACGATATTCCTATCAGGCTTCAGCGCTATGTAGTTGCAGTCCCAGGACCTTTTAGAAGGTTCTTGTGTAGGGTAGCTCGTGCAGTGGTGTCGTATAGAGAGCATCACCAGTGATTGGATGGTCGTTTTCGTAGATACATGCAACATTTTGGTTTTTTGTACTTATCATTTTTGCCGATCATAAGGTGTTTTTCAACCTATGATCGAAGACGATGTATTTTTAAGACACTCCTATCTATATATATCATTATTACCGGCTTATCCTTTTAAACATGTGTGATGAAATGTTTTTAAATTTACATGTATGATTATCGCAAATGTCTGTTTAACATTCGAGAAGCAATTTCATCTGCTAATGTATTTAAAGACCTTGGAATATGTTGATATTCAATGTAATCAAACTCACGTTCCAAGAGACGCACTCGCAAAAATAACCTTAATAACACTGGATTTCTAATGGCATACACTCTATTAAGCTGTAGTACGACGAGTTCAGAATCTAACCTCACTATCAAACTCCGAATCCCAAATGAAATAGATTCAGATAATAACTCAATCACTGCACTGTATTCTGCAATGTTGTTTGTTGTTTGACCGAGGCTCACCGCATGCATAGAAACTAACTCGTCAGAGGGCGAATAGATAACCCAAGCTGCGGAAGAGATATTCCATGTACTACGACAAGCACCATCGGCAAATCCAATGTATGTTTGGAGAGGCATCGACATCTGCAAACATCAAGGGTAAAACCAAGATAAGCAGAATAACGACGAAAAACACACTTTCTAAGCTAAGCACACTGTCTAAACTAACAAACACACCAGCTAGAAAGAAAAACCTAACCTAACTAAAATCTCCATACCCATCTTTTAAGCATAATACCTCTTTAGCTAAAGTCCATTTCTGGGTTTACCCAAAGAGTCCCCGTCAAAGTCTACCAGCTCATAGGCCCCTTTGGCAATCTTTCACTTGACAATGTAGGGCCCATGCCACATAGGAACGAATTTTCCAGCACCTAATTTATCATTAGCTTGATCATATAATAACACTAGGTCACCTTCCAAAAAATTTCGAGGGGTCACATTTCGATCATACTGAGCTTTCATTCGTTTTGCGTGAGTCTCGATCGCCAATGCAGCATCACGTCGAGTCTCATCTAATTGAGCTAAGTATAATAAATTCTTCTCCTCTTTGGAAGTAGCCGGAAGTAATTCGACAGCCATTTGAAGTGACGAGATTTCGCATTCAATGGGCAGCACAGCTTCCAAACCATAAACTAGTTGGAAAGGAGTGAACCCTATTGATGTTTTGACTGAGGTTCGGTACGCCCAAAGCCCGGAAAATAACATGTTTTTCCAATTCGACCGATGAATACCAATGATTCGTCGGATCATGATAACTAAAACTTTGTTGATGGACTCAACCAGACCATTCACTTGTGGATAATAAGGAGTTGAGCTATCGTGACGCAAACCAAGCTGGCCTGTAAGTTCTGTCATCATAAAGTTTCGAAAATGGCGCCCATGGTCAGTGATTATCGCTTGTGGGATACCAAACCTAGCAATAATGTGATTGAATATGAAAATTGCAGTTGTCTTGCCGTCTGCCTCGAATGTAGGCATCGCCTCGGCCCACTTAGTAAAATAATCAACCGCAAGGATGATATACGCATGCCCCCCCGGCCGAGTGAGGGTTACATGTAATAAAATCGATACCCCATTTGGCAAAAGGACCAACGAAAATTATAGGGTGGAGAGGAGCAGGTGGTGTGTGCATCTTGTGATCAAACACTTCACAGTTGTGGCATTTCCGGACCGCAGTAATACATTCTTTAAACAAGGACGGCCAGAAATAGCCAGCGCGCAATATCTTTTGGGCTGTGGCATACCCAGACATATGACTGCCACACTCTCCAGAGTGACAGTCATTCAAAACCCTTTCAGCTTCTTCGTGAGTTAAGAAACGGCGAAAAACCAAGTCCGCCCCACAGCGATAAAGAGTATCTCAAATAATTTTGTATTGTTGGGAATGCAATCGAATTTTCCGACGTTCCTACTTTGAAACTTCGGGCCAAAAGGATCGGGTCTGGAGATAGACGATTATATCCCCATACCACGGATCTAAAGTGCTGATGAGAAACAAAGATTCATCCGCAATGGGCTCCTCTGCCACAGTTTCCGTGTCAGCACGCGGGAAATCACACATCAACTCTGCAAAAACTAAAGATTTCTTAGACTTAGATTTTTCAAACTCCAAGTCGAACTCCTGCAGGATAACAATCCATTTGGAGTACATTCCCCCTAGCAATTGTTTAGTCAAAATGTAGATCATAGGGTTGCAATCCGAAAAGACTATAGTTTTACGGAGTAAAATGTAGTGACGAAAACGTTGGACAGCTTGAACGGCTGCCAATGCCAATTTCTCCACATGTGAATATTTGAGCTCAGTTGGATTTAACGTCCGACTAAGGTAATATATCACATGTTCCATTCCGAATTCATCTTCCTGTACTAAGACCATTCCAATGGTGGAATGAGCGGCGGCGAGGTATAAAAAGTAATCCTGGTTGTAGTTGGGAGGATGCAGCAACGGTGCATGGGTCAACGCGTGCTTGAGTGCATCAAAAGATTTCTGAGCTATCTCATCCCAAGAGAATTGAGCATTCTGTTTCAACAACCGGGTAAAACCCTTTGTAATCTCGGCGTAGTTAGGAATGAATCGGTGTAAAAAGTTTGCTTTCCCCTGCAAACTTTGGAGTTGGCGAAGACTCGAAGGAGGAGGAAATTTGATGATAGCTTCTACCTTCGAGGGATCGACGCGGATGCCGGCTTTTGAAACTACAAATCCCAGCAATCGTCCCACTTCTATACAGAAGACACATTTGTGTGGGTTCAACCGAATACGATAATGCCTACACCTCATGAAGATTGCACGTAAATGGACAAGGTGATCAGCTCGATGTAAGGAGTGGGCGGGAAAATCATCGAGATACGGTTGCACAATGTGTTTGATGTCATGAAACACATAAGACATCGCCCTTTGAAAAGTGGCTCCGGCATTATTAAGTCCAAAAGGTAATTTGCAATAAGAAAATGTCCCCCATGGACAAATGAAAGCCGTTTTTGGTTGATCGGCAGGTAGAATATTGATTTGATTGTAACCGGAAAAACCGTCCATAAAGGAAAATATTTCACTGCCGGCACAATCGTCAATTATTTGATCGATATAGGGTGTTGGGTAGTTGTCCTTGGGACAAGCTCAATTGATATCCCTATAGTCGATACATATTCTTATTGTTCCCTATTTTTTGTTAACCGGAACAATATTCGATACCCAATCCGTTAACGGGATCGGATAAATGAAACCTGCTTTCAACAGCTTCTCAACTTCTGCTTTAATTGCTGCCGCTTTTCGTGGGTGAATCTGACGCAAACGTTGCCGGACGGGTTTAGCGTCCGGGTAAGTCTTTATCTCATGGACAACAATCGCGGGATCAATTCCTGGCATTTACTCATAGGACCAGGCAAACACGTCGTGGAATTCTTGAAATAGGGCCTTCTATGTCTGAATTTCGTCATCTGAACATGAGGCACCTATATGAATGTGCTCAACAATTCCGAGCTTGACTGAAATGTCAATGGGAATAGTACGAGAAATGTTTCCCAAATTCAGCTCTAAATCAGGATGTTTCATTGGACTCTGAGCTTCCTTGACATATTCAACTATAAAGATTGATGAGAAATCGTTTTCAAAACGATCATCCTCAGGTAAAAACGAAGATCTATGATGGAGATCTTCCCATGGTGAATCGTCTACACACAGGACTTCACAAAGTTGTTCGTCAGATGACACAACTTCGGGAAACGCTATTATCTCTGAGGTTGACGTGAAAAGTGATTCCTCACGGACCACATTCATTTGGTCGATTTTGGTTGAACTCGGGTCGGGAAAAGACTACACGGCTTCATAGGCAAATTTCATATGGACTCAAAGGCATTGCATCACCAAATGAGTCTATCTCAGATTCAGAAGGAACGATCCAAGGATCGTCATAAACAATGGTGTCTGAAGTAATCATATGAATAGATGCAAATGAAGACAAGGCGTTGATTGGAGGAAAAGGAAAAGTTCCCAGTAAACTGACATCTTTAACTAATCCTACTCCAACATCCTTATAAGGGATAGTCGTTTTACCGACATGCTGGATACTCTCTTAAGAGGCTGGGTCGGATGAAAGGTAAGCCAGCTGGTCTATGGTTACGATCTTGCCATTATGTGGAAACTTTATTACTCTGAAGACTGATGAAATGACCGTTGTCATAGCGTAAGACCAACTTCGATCCAAGAGAAGGTTGTAGTCTAGAGGGGCATCAACCACCTCCACATCCAGACTAACGGTTTTTCCTTCAACCCCTATAGGCAAATCCTGTAGAATGCTAAACGGATGGAACCCACGGCCATCAAAGGCCTTAAGAATTGTCAGGGATTGATTTAGTGAAGGAGAACCAAGCGATCTCCAGCACTGTATCGACATAATACACGTGGAAGCGCCCTCATCAATTACAGTCCGATGAATAGGCCTGTTTTTTACTATCACTGGGATCTGGAAAGCCATTTGATGAGGTAAACGCGGTGTACTATTTTCTAGATCAAAGATTATTAGGTTCGGGTCCTCAACATCAACAGCTCCTATAGCCGACAAAAGTAATTTGCGTTGTGCTAGGCATGATTGCAGCACTTCCAAAGCCAACATTGCTGAGGGTGAAATAGCTAAATCCTCAACAATGTTGTAATTCTGGGCTGCTCTCGCATGTGGATTGAAAGCAGACCTTCGAAGTACACCCTTGGCGGGTGGTTTGATTACTAAGTCTGGGTTAGGTTTCTCGATCTGTAGTGGATCGGAACTGGGAGCTGAGATTGATGGATTAGAATGAGAAGATTCTGCTTCTTTGCCATCAACAGGACTTTTACTACCATAATCTTGCGATCGTGTTGCAATCCTTACATGAGACATCATCAATATGGGTTCTTCACTGGCACTCGAGGAAGAACCTATCATCTTACTCTCCTGCTTTGGAAACGGATCTTTCAAAACAGCAGGAGTTGGGGAACCTTTGACGATTTTCATAACCTTAGCCCGATGAGGGCAATCTCTTGTGAAATGATCCTCTTCACAAATAAGACAAGGATATCAAGGTTTGCGCTTTTCGTCATTGGTTTCCAACTTTTCAGTTTTCTCCTTTGGAGATTTGTCTGCTTTATTCTTCTTCTTACCTTTCTTTTTCCCACCAGATTTTGATTTAGCCGTAGATGACTCTACAGCGTGAATATGAGCGGAAACTTTAGTAAAAGATTCTCCTGTCGGGGAGTCTGGTAAGGTTATAATAGGAGAAGAATTCTTTGAGGATTTCTTCTTGCTTTTAGTATTTACTGTACCAATCATGCCATCAACGGCATGAGACCCCGAAGGAGCAGCAGCGATTTGATTCGACTTAGAAAGATCTGGGATCTTTTCGTGTAACGTACCTGACTGAGTATAAACTAAGTCAAGGTATTGCGCTTGAGCAATCACTTGCTCCTCAGTAACTACTCCGGCCTTAGCTACGTCTTCAGTAATCTTCGGTAATAATCATTTAACAAACCATTCAGCTAAGATTTGGTCCGGGATAAAAACTTTCACTAATCGCCTTTGACGTCTCCATTCATGAATATGATCGGAAATATAAGTGGACGTCGATTGTTTTAATGAAGTTAATAACTCCGTGCCATTATCATATCTAACCGAAAATTGAAAATGAGTTAAGAACGAGGTAGCTAACTGGCTAAAATTATAAAAAAAGACCCGTGGTAACTCAATGTACCACTTGGCCGCGAGACCAATGAGAGTACGCTGGAAAAGACGTAAGCGGATCGAATCATCCGAGATGAAATTAGAGGCACACCAGAGGTGGTAAGTCATCACATGATTCGACGGGTCCTCTCCAGACTTACCTTCGAACTTGGGTATGTCACTGGGCAACTTATTTGGCATTGGCGGCCAAAACGGAAGATAATTTATTGGATCGTTCGTTAGGAGCGACAAGTCTGGTAAATCCAAAGTTGCAATAAACGGTAATTACCGATTAGGATCCCTAAAACTGTGGGTCACAAGACCAGTCCCAGGAGGAGGATATCCGGGATAACTTGAAATAGGAATCGCATTTGGGATATTGTATCCTCCAGGAAAACCAGGATTAACCGGACCGTACTGGGGTTGTTGTGGTTGTTGATAAGTGTACCCAGGATACGGTTGATACTGGTAAACTGGCTGCTGGACAGCAGGCCCGTATTGGTACTGTCCCTGGTACGGTTGATAAGTGAATTGTGGTTGAGTAGTGACAACCGTACTTAAACCAGGTTGTCCTACAGGCATCTGAACCGTAGTTTGAATCGTAGATCCAGACAATGGTAAAGATGTCTGAGGAGTAGTCACAGAGACAGTAGAAACCGGAGCTGTCAATACTCCAGAAGTAAGTGTGGTAGACTGAACAGATGTTGCGGTAGTTGCAGCAGTCGTTTGAGATGGAGTACTAGGGGGAATAGGCCCAGACTGAGAAACTACCTAAGGTACAGAAGTTTGAACATTAGACTGGACTGGTTGCTGAGGTGAACCAGAAACTAAGGGTTGTCCAGCTTGGGATGACAACTGTACACTTGGCTGCAATACCTGTTGAACTTGCGATGGATCCCACACTATGTTCATTCCGGGGTATTGACCCATGACAGGTTGAGGATATTGAGATCCATAACCTGATTGAGGGTAGGATTGATAATTGAAAGGTACATTTCCCGTACCTTGAACATAAGATTGACCTTGGGGTGGTTGATAACCTTGAGACAAGTATTGACCTTGGGGTAGATACCCTTGAGGTAAGTACTGATACTGGGGTTGACCTTGAGGTATAAATTGATACTAAGGTTGACCTTGGGGTACATATTGAGGCTGGGGTTGACCTTGAGGAATGTATTGTACCATGGGTACATACTGTCCCTGAGGTTGCCCCCCAGACGCAATTTGTGTACCTTGAGGTTGCCCCCCACGGGTTAATTGAGGCTGCCCCCCAGGCGGTAACTGGCCACCTTGAGGTTGAGAACTGGGAACTGAACCTGATATCATGTAAATATCTCCTACGCCCAACGGTTTATTACCATTGTTTCCAATTAATAACCCATGTTCAATGGGTTGAGGAGATGCTCCCGCAAAAGTACCAGAAAGTGACTGATACCCAGAGGGAACAGAAGGACCGCCGTACAAGAAAGATTCAGGAGATTGAGTAAACATAGACGACTGACCAGACATATTTACAGGAGTATAAATACCTCCGGGTGGATAAGGAGTACGAGGTGGAGAAAAAATTGACCCTGAGTTGTCCAAATAATTAGTTAACGAAAGATACCAAGTAGTACTTCTAGGTGGACTGTAAAAAATGGATTCACGCTCCCTTAGATCAATAGTAGGTTGATCTTCAGGGATAGGGACGCCTATTTCTTCTTCTGGAGCAAGTTCTTCAATAGCTATCAAACCAGAAGGAAGATTTTCGGTGATTACTATTTCTACCCTAGGTGAATCAGGAGCACTAGAAGTTGGAGTAACAGGTTCAGATATCTCAGGTTCTTCGCCTATATCACTAGTGGATGAAAAACTACCAGCAAGCTCGGAAACTGCAATAGCTTCAGGATTATAACATGTTTCTAGACTTTGGTAATCTGGATGGACTACCAACGAGGACTCTCCTTCTTCAGGTGAAACTACTTTACTGCCACTAGGAGTTACAAGGACTTTCAAACCTTCGTAATGACCCGGGACGTCTTCAAGAGGTTTGCCCCGAAGTCTACGGGACTTCCTCAACAAATCAGCCATGGTTACAATCTCAGGAGACTGGCCCCGAAGTCTACGGGACTGTCTCGGTAATTCAGCCACTGCTAAAAACTTTTAACTACTGCACACGCAAACAAAGTAAAATCTCAAATCAAACCACCTAAAGTCTCTAAAGAAAAAACAAATTCGAATCACACGCCTAAAGAATCTAGGGCGTCAAACCATACACAAACAGTAGCCTTCCGGACCGAAAACACTAGTTGGTGATGAAGCCCAACATCGCCGAATTCAGTACAGAAGTGGCGGGTGGAACAGTTACCCCGACAACCTGCTTAATGAATAGACTGGACCAAGTTCCTCCACTTTAACCATCTCGAGTGAAGTGAACCCCCCAGAAAATCCAAGTGAGTCTAGTTGACATCTGCTCCAGGTACAGTGGGATCTTCCCTCCACTGTCACCTTGGGTAGAACCCTAAATATAATGGACACTAAGGTCACCAACAGCAACAAATACACCTAGGGGAACAGTCTACGATCCGATAGCACGCAAGGGCAAAGTATCAAGCTCAATCCCCTTGCTGGCTCCTTGACAATAATCCAAGGTTTACTGACAAGTGAGCCCAAGCTCCTCAACAATAATCTGAGGTTTACTGTTTGTAATACGTGCGTATCTGGCGTCGTTCCCAAAGAAGGAGGATTGATCCCCTCACTGGTTCGGACACGATCTCGTGCTTCTCCTTTAAGAGGAGCTTTCCCAGACCATAAATGTAACAGCTGGATTTATCCTACCACAAGATGAGCTACTTCTTTGGTTTTGCTGTCTTGGAGAGTTAATTACTCTCCTACTCCAAGACACTAGCCTGATCTATATTGGTGTTTCAGAGCCCTAGTAAATAAAAAGTTACTAAGTTGATTTTACTTTAAGCGTTAATTTTTATGGATTTTCTTTAGGACAAAAGGTAGCGGAGATGAAACTGATGGTGTGTAGACTCGACTCAAATCCACTAAAAAGATGCACCTAGGATGATTTTAAACTATTTTTCTTTTTTTAATGAATTCCCTAGCTAAGAGAGTTGGAGAATCCAAAATTGATATAAAGACAACTTTCTTGGCAACGAAAATCAAAGAAGCAATCTCTTTATCTTTTCCAAAACGTACAACACATGACCACGAATTATTTCATGAAAACTCCTTTTTCTTTTCAAAGACTTCAAATGCTACTAAAACAAACTTTTCTTCAAAAGAGATTTTTGTATTTTTTCCTATATTAACAAAGCATGTAAAACTACTTAACAAAAATCAATTTAAAAAATCTATGACAATCAAATCAATTTTACCTAAAAGCAAATCTAATGAGGCAAAAACCTACAAAGTATAATTCCAAGATGTTTTACTCAGTCACAATTCAACCAAGGACTAGTTCATGCAGAATCATAAACCAGTCAAAAACAAAAATCAAAATCTTTTGTTCTTTTTCTTAAGAATGAAATTCACAGCTTAACCAACAAGCTTTCTCGAAATTCCGCAAAGAGACAACACAAAGGTAGGATTCTCACAAAGGTGGATTTTATGAAAGGTCCAACTCCTAAGAAGACTGAAAAGACCAGGGATATCCAAGGTTTTACAACTTCTAAAGCCAAAGTCACTACAAGACCAATGCAAAAATCAAACCCTAGGGCTAGAACTTCTATGAATTTCACTAAAACCCTTGATACTAATGAAACAAGCTTAGATGAAGACCTTTGACAGGTAACCGGTGGATCTGGGCAGCAAAAACAAATTATAAACAAAATATAAGAGGAAAAAAGGAAAAAATTGAAATTTTCTCAACTTTTGACAGGGTACGCAGGCAGCCTGTTTGCACAGGTGCGTGTACGCTCTGTGTACAAAGCTGCAGTGCGTACAGGTATGCACTGTGCTTAACGCAAAGGGTGCGTACTGCTAGCAAAACCAAGAAAAATAAAATCTAACTTAACCCTAAGCTATTCCACCCAAATTCACAGTCAATCAGCCAAAAACCATAAAGAAAACGACTTTTCTCAAATCAAAGTATCAATCAAACGAGAAATCAATCAAATCCATGGATTCCCCAACGGAGTCGCCATTTTGTCATGCGGAAAGAGTCAATTTTGCGGACAAAACTGACCTCCCTAGAAGCTAAGGCTTTCTAGTGACAAACAAGACAATTAAACACTATCTTTCCCTAAATATGCATTTAGAATACAAGTAATCAGGTGTTTAAAACATACCTTTAGTCCCACGCTATTTGTAGCAGTCCAGCCTCTCCGATCAGGATGAGCTCCTCCTTCTCTTCGAAACCTTCATTCACTAACAAGCAAACAATTACATAGCACCTGAATAACTCATAAAATAAAACATATTCATCATAAAGACCAAGGAGTATATGAAACAAATTATGTATAACAACTTGTTGAGAAAAATGAGCTTAATTGTATTAAGTGGAAACAAAAGAAACCATTACAACCAGTGCCTTGGTGTTGTGCAGGTCCCTCCCAGGGTACAGCAAGAGTTCTCTTTTACTTTGATCAGCTCACCCACTTCCAAATGAAGCTAATAAAGGATGGGAATCTCTCCTCTCAAGCTCTATAAGTGAGTCCTAATTTCAGCAGCATCTACCCTTAGGAATGTTCAGCTTTCAACCTCCCCTCCCTCTGGCCCAATGCCTGTATTTATAGTGCTTTGGAGGAAGTTAAGCAGGTCCACCATCAATGGGATAAGCCCCTCTTTCAATGGGATAGCTCCCCTCTTGATGGGATAAGTTCCTCTTTCATAGGGATACATGAACCATCTAGAGGCGCTCAATACATGTCAAACCATCTTCTAGAATGCTCTACATTCGACCACAAGTAACGTTTTTGAAGTAAAACTTGCACCTTTTGACCTTTACAGGAGTACGCACCCACCTCTTTACAGACAGAGCGTACAAGTATGCAGGTATTGTGAACTTGAGGTGCGTACATGCAGGTAAGGCTAAGAGAATCTGCGTACCCAGAGTTATATAGATTTTTAAAGACTTTCTCTCTTTCTTGGAGTTTAACATGAGGAGCAGAGGTATGAGACTTGCCAAGGAGGATAGTATGACATTTGATGGAGCCATACTCACCGTAAATAGTCATGGTGACAAATTTTAGTGTAACACCTAGACATAGGAAACTCGAGACTGAATATCTATCTTGAGTTCACACAAATGGTCGATGTATGCATTATTGTAACTCTAAATATCCAACCTAAATTTAAATAGATTTGGCTAATGTATATGTTAATTTATAGAAATGTACTTCAAAGAAAACCCAAGTGCCTAGAGAGGGGCTGATGACATAAAATTGAAAACCCAAATCATGGTTACAATACTTAAATATAAAATGCTATGTTGTTTAGTTTGAACATATAAAGGAACTTACAAGCATATCTTCCATGAGAAGTGTGGGAAGAGGTTTGAAAGAGGGAAATATGGCATCATTTAAAACAATTCTTTTCTCAGAAACCACTACATGCAGATTGTTGCATCTTTGAAGCTCTCCTCCTTTCCATTGTCCAGAAAACTTCATAAACCATTTTTTCCATCTATACATAACCATCCTGAGAGATGACAATAAAGATGGGAATCGACCTTCCATGTACTACCAACTTCAATTCTGCCCATTTTGTGTTGAACGCAAGGAAGACCGAGAGGCCACAAAATTGGTGCAACCTAAAATTTTAAAATGAGCTTATGAGCAAACTATAGAAAAACCCACAACAGATTGAGAATGAGTAGTTATGTAAGTATAAAGGTCCCCAGAATACAAGGTTCCCATTGATAAACAAAATGAAACCTCAATACCCTTCGAGGGGCCAATAATAATGCAGAAAAGCCACCAAAAATTTAGATTGAGATAGTAAATTGGATTATCACAAATTTGTCTCGTAATCCACGATTCAACTATAGAAAATTATAAGTGTTTTCCATGGAAATAAATCAAGTACTGTTGGAAACATGAGAAAGAACTTGTTGAATCAAAAATAAGGTAAGATGAAAAAAACACATCCAAAAACAACCAACTCCATCGAAACCTTTCGCGAGGACACACGGGATTCTAGGGGGTGCTGCTAGTCTGTAGTAGCATATGTAGGAGGATCAGCCTCGTGACATTTTTCTAACATTTCCCTGAAACATTTCATGACCTCCTCATACTTATTAGGTGGATCAAAGCCGTGGAATTTCTCTAACATTTACCTGAAAATCCTCATGATCTCTTTATACCTATTGAGGTAAAATCGGCCATCATTAAATGATTAAAAGTCAATGTACTCAATGTCATCTCAACTTCGTAGATGGTTTTCAGCATATCGAACCAGGCTTCCATGTCCAACCTAACAATGAGTGCTCAAAACTATGTTATATGTAACGAGATTCCATATAACACCGGGTTATTTAATAAATTTACAAAGAGAAACAACATTATGCCCTAATAAACATTATTGCCCTAATAAACATTATTGCCCTAAATTTACACTCAAATTCAGGACGAAAGGGTTAAATTTTTGTCGGAAATAGTGAAAAAGCCAGAGTTTCCAGTGGCCGACTATCCAACAAGCTTGAATTTTAAGCTTCAAGATTTTGAAGAGACAGTCCTGTTGCAGCAACATCAAAGTGGGAAATCTCAGATATTGGGGATAGTGGGGTTAGGTGGCGTAGGAAAGACAACTTTTGCAAAACATTTCTTCAATATGAAGAAATCAGATTATCACAAATCCTACCTTTTATTTGAAGTTAGAGATAGTGCAGCTAAAAACTCTTAAAATTCGTCGCAGAGAATACTTCTTAAGGCCAACATCTTTGCAAGGGAAATACATCAAATTGAATGGAAAATACCTATGGAAAATAAACCCTTTGTTGTCTTGGTTGAAACTTCTAGCTCAGCTTGGAGCTCCTTTGCAAAAAAACAGTGAAAGCCCCAGCATATAAAAACTAAAACAATTTAGCGCCAAAAAGATTTTCGGCCTCTACACCAAACATGTTTCGGTGGTTTCAGCGGTCTTGTTTCCATTTTAAGATGGCCTAGCCCACTGTTTCCTACTATTTACCGCATATGTGTCCAACTTTTCAAAAGAATGAGGGTCTTAATATCTATCTCCCGCCACCCACGAACGAATAAATGAGTATGTACTCTGCGACCGTTGGGCCTCGTGCCCTTAATGCCCATCACAGAAACCTTAGTCTCATGGCTTTAATAGATCAATAACTTAACACAAGCGCATTCTTGGCAACAAGACTGTAATTTCATAACCAAAAACAAAAGTCTGAAAACGAGGAATTATTCCTCTGAGTTCAGCCCAGTCCCTCTGAGTTATTATAACAAAACCCTCAGCCTTAGGCCAGAGAAACCTTTTAAAAATACATTACAGGGATAGTATTCCGTCCAGTTCACAAATGAAGGATGTTAACTAATATTCCTAGCCTAGTTCGACAAACAAACACATACCTGGTAGTGGGCACCAAGAAACTGGTAGACCCAACCGCAATTCAACATGACTCCGAAGACCCACACCATAGCCAACCAGGGCTGCACATTCAAGTAGAAAAGAAGATGAGTATGTGATGACAAAACAAGAGAAAAGCTATAAAACTCAGAAACTATTTAAGCTTAACACCTAAAACGAATATGTGCTTACCTGAAGAGACTATACAAGTTGGAAACCCTTTCTGAAAACAGAGACTGTGTCTCAGCGGACATCGCGTTGTACCACTGAAAAGAACCAATTTTGAAGGCAACTAGAAGTGGGCAACTTGATCAAAGGCAAAATGTGGTGAGGTAAAGCAGCGGGTAGAGAACCATAACAGAGAAAGACAGAAGTGAACCATTTGAGGACTCGACAGACTAACACTCCCGGCTCGACAACCCTAGGAGATCACCTCAAGGCACACAATGTACCAGGATCTAACACCACGACTATTGCATTTGGAAGAGGCATCTGCGCGATAGAACCGATCCATATTCCCACGGAACGATTCCAACTGGAGGCTCCTTGCAGGCAGTCGAACCATGCATAACCCTAGGCATACGACAACCAGGGTACCAACTGGAGGCTCCTTGGCAGTCGAACCATGCATAACCCAGGGCTCTTAATACTTAATATGTTTTAATTTAAATCTTTTATGTTAAATTTATTAATAACAAACATATATTTAACTTAATTTGATTTCTTATAGGTTTAAGAATGTTAAATTCCATAAGAATTTTAAAATGTTATGTTATTTTACATAGGTTAAGGTTCCGTTTGAAGTTGCTTTTTTGAATTGACTTATTATTGATCTACTAATTGTTGTACTATAGGTAGTGTATCTATTTTATAGTAAGTAATCATTGCACTATAGGTAGTGTCTAGTAATTTTTTAAGGAGCATTCATCAAAACAAAGAAATCTAATGAACCATAATAAATATCATATTTATTGAAGGGATTTTATCATCATAAATTACCAAAATGTAATTTGGGTGACTAATAAAATTCTACTATTACAAATAGATAAAAAAAAATTCATTCCACATTCATAAACACTTCAAGGTGGAATGTGCTATTCTTTAGTAATTACACCTTATTATCTTGACATCTTTACTTATGTAATGACTATCAATCCTTCACTCTTTATTTGATTATTGTGATTTATTGTAATTGTTTTGCATGTAGGTAAATTATTTAAATAGAAATGCCTCCAAAAAGGAAGGGTCAATCAACTAATTTTTTTTTATGTATATTTTAAAACATCAAAGACTTATAATTTTAAATATATTCCATATATACCTCATTTGAATGATGATGCTAATGAATATATGAATGAAGAGTATTTTGTCGATATAGAAATTCTTGGCAATAAAAAGGAAGGACACAATGGTGGATCTAGTAGTTCGAGGAGCCTGCCCATATAAATGAGCAAGCCAAGAGAACCCAAGAGGTAAAACGGAACTAATTGATGTTCTTTTACAACTGTATTACAAAAATTAAAGGTAACCCCCACCGGTAGTGAGCAAGCTTGGAGAAGCTAACCAAGAAGAGGAAAAAAATAAATAAAAACGAAACCCTCTAGGTCCAAAACTGAAGAAACCCTCTTAAAAGACAGGACAAGGCAAAAGCACTGTTAACAAGCAAACCCGAATATCTCTCCACAGCTCAGTCTGTACAGGGGACAACATACCCTAAGAGACTGCTTGCTCCATATGCAACTGGAATGCTGCCCCACCTATACAATCGATAGCGCTTTCCGATCTCACCGCTTCCAAAACCTACGTGAACCATTTACCGAAGTTATGCAGCGAATTCCATAGCAAGAAAGGAAAACGAACTTCATAGAAGAAGTGCTAGAAAATATACAGGGTAAAGTTTATCCACCTCAAAGCGAGCAAAGTAGACCAAAATCCAAGGTTGAGGCAGCACCTGACTTCCTCAGTATTTGCAGACAGCGGTAGGCCTCCAATCTTCGACCCGAGTAACCCACATCCAGAATAGGAACCCCAAACAGAGCTCCGACGTCAAGGGGCGACAAATGAACCCTCATTCCTTGCCTAGGAGATTGATAACCCGCGAGGAGCGCCTCCAGCCGTTCGATGGAAGGGCATGGTTCCTCACCGTCAATGAGTGAGAGGATCCCGAGGAGGACAGACACATCTGCATTGCCCATTAAACAACTTCGCAAAGAGTATTATTCCCATGTGACAGTCGGGGTAAAGATCGAAGAGGAGAGTTGTGTTGTCACAATCTGAATAAGTGAGGATGCAATAGATTTCCTAGTGTTCACAAATATGTATGTTTATTACTTCATCTCATAACTAAAATCTCACAAGAAAATGTGACACATATGTATCTAAGTTGGGGCAAGAGGAAATAAAGAAATTGAATTAGCCAAGAGTAAAAAAGTTGCGACGATACAGTAGCAATAAAGGTTATTTTAGCGAACAATATAGTACCAATACCAACATCGTTCAACAACCTGGTAATTGGGTCTTTTGGCTGAAGTCTGAAAGAAGGAACCAGTGAAGTACATTGGTCAATTGGAGGAGCACCAAGGACCACACTTTTTGTCAATGGCACCAAAACTACCATTGAAAGTACATCCAAGAGAAACCAACATACCATGGGGAAATAAAATATCCATCTTGCATGTAAATAATATGTCTAGTAAAGACAAATAACATAGCGTGGAAGACAAATATCCACACAATCAAGTTAATCTATTGTGATAATTTGATAGTCATCCATATTGTCATCCAATATATTTCATAGACTTGTCAGTATAAATTGCATTAAAGGAGTCGAGAGGGGTCTCCCTTTGTAAACAAGCATCCATAAGACAAGTCATGACCCAATGTCTACCATGATTGAGTGGGTCATTGCAAAAATCAAGGCACAATTTTCTTACATGACGAAGTTGAGATAAGTTCTTATTAGTTAGAGGAAATTATAAGCATGAAAATATAAGACAAATAAATACACAAGCTTCTACTTGAATAAAGGATTTATATTATGTAACGCCCTCCTCCCACATTTACCCTAGATAATCGGTCCACCGGGGTAAACATGTGATGAAGAGTTACTATGATATGATTAAAATCCCTAAGTGCAGTTAAGGAAGTGGAACCGACTAACCAACTCTTTATAGACCTCCCTCAGGTGCTACAAGACCCCCAGGAACCAATCCACTAGTCTCAGCGCCCAACCCTTGAGTTAACCTAGCCTTTCAACCGTATCCTACATCACTTGGTCTATGTGACACTATACCCTACATCACTACATAAATGACACTTCAAGTGATACCTGTAGCCATTATTGCAGGGAAGTTAACTTTTAAAATGATAATATCTCTCTCTCTTTGTGTGTTTTGAGATAAGTTGATTGTATCGCTTCAATAACACTCAAGGTGTTGGGTTCATCTCAAGTGATACCCATAGCCATTATCATAAGGAAGTTAACTTTTAAAGTGATAATATCTCTCTCTCCCTTTGTGTTTTTCCAAAGAAGTTGACCCCATCGCTTGGATAACACTCAAGGTGTTGGGTTTGTTACAGATGATATTAGAGCAAATTACAACATTATCCTAGTGTTGGAGATAATTAGGCTTAAAGGTAAAAGTTGCTATGGTTTTTGTTATGGTGATGACTTGTAACTAAACGCTAAATTGATTGCATTACAACAATGAAGAAAAGACATAAGCATGTGATAAGAGTACAAACGAAGTTATAATATTGACAAGGTTATTTTGATTATTTGAAGGTCAGTGTTTCATTTCATTAAAATGATACTGCAAGTACCAAAAACAACAACATGAAATAGGATTGGTGCATGGAATCCACCATCCAAGACACCTTCATTTCAACATTTGCATGAGCTCTAGTCTATTCCAATTCACTTGCATGAGGATACGTTCGATATATCAGTGGACTAATCAATATGCGAGCTAGTCTTGAGTCCAATAGATGCATGAAATCAGGATTGACACCTCCAATGGGGTGGGTTTAGAGATTCCCATATAGGCTATGATGCCTTATGGGAGTGGATTAGGTCTAGATTTGTTTTAAAGCTTGATTGCATGAAGACCAAATTGAAGGGTTAATAAAACTAGAGAGTTAATAAGTGTGAAAAAGCTTTTGTTTTCTCTATTTGGACAGTTCCACATCATATAACTTGTTGAACTAGAATGGAATATCCCCATAATGGTATTTTGTTCCAGTAAGTGCTCTACTTAATGGATAAGTGTTACAAGAATCAAAATATGAAATTTTCTCAGCATACTTGGTTGAAGTTGGGTTGTCAAGCTAAAGTAGAGGAGAGGTCGTGCACCCTGCAAAGAAGTCTGAAGTTGCAACTAAATCTGAAGATAGTCGCTGATTTTTCTCAGGAGAAGAATAAGAAGACTAACAAGTGTCTTGTTCCTTATACACCACACTAACATGCACACAACCATCTGGCCCTCTTCAGCGTTTCTAGGTTATGGTCAGTGTTTTCATGGTTATAGGTAGCATTTAATGTTTATAAACTAATGCTAGCATTAGTTTCAAATCTTGGAAATATGAATCAAATAAATGAATGGAAAAAAGATATTGTATGAATAATATCAATGATATGGTTTTTCTACCTTGGGAAGAGGCCAAATAAGACCATCAATTATCTTATTGGTCTTCAAAGTTAAATTGATAAATTGATAGGTTGAGAACAACAATCATTTTATGAACATGGTAAAGTTCATAAGAACTTTGGATTAATATGCACAACTACAATGTATGTTGCACTACATTCTTTAGAATCAGTTAGTTTAGTAGAGAACTAGTCACTTTGGTATTTTAAGGTCAGTTCAATACAAGACCAACCTTAGCCAATCTGAACCACCAAATTAGACTAGGACAACTCTAAAACCATTGGGACCAACCAATTCCACTAGTTCTAGGTTAGTTCCAATAATAGTGTGCCCTTCTCATCTTCCTCTCAAGTCGTTTTGTTGGATACTTCCAAGAATGGTGATTTGGAGAGTGCAATAAACTGTCGCACTGTTCTGAGCACCTAAGATCATAAGTAGTTAAGCCTTGACAAACATGAATTTTCAAGGAACTAGTACAGACATCCCAAAACATATTTAGTGAGGACGTGCATGCAAGGAACTATTACAGACCTCCCAAGATAGTTAGTGAGGAGTGCATGACCAAAAAGTAATACTCTTCATCTTCTAAGTTATGTAATAAACAAGTGAAAGGGAGCAAGACATGAAGAGGAAACACATGGAATGACTTTCAGTTCTTGCAACCATGCATGTCATTGAAGACAGAATGATTCGACAATGATAAGAAATATTTTAAGCTACACTAAGAGGTGTATTTCAAAAGATGTGCTTTGTTTTCCATACCTAGCCTCCAAAGGTTATGCATTAGATGGATTCTTCATGCGGTACTGATATTCTCTCATACCTTTGGTTTCTCAGTCTTCTTATTTTTCTCCTTAGCTCCTTAAGAGTCATCTATCATGTCATCATTCTTCATGGCCCCTGAGAGACATAATTGTGTAGTTTCAGCGGGCAATGACTGTTGCGGGATGAGGCCCTGGGGGGACACATTTACATAATTTTAGGATGCAAGCCACTTCTATGGGATGAGGCCCTAGGAGGACACATCTACGCAGTTTCAGGATGCAAGGTAGACTAGGTAGTCAAGGGACAAAACTACATAATTTCTTGAGACAATGGGTTCCGGCTGAAGGAAGGAGATTGGAGGAAATCACTTTGCAGTTTTGAATGCTAAGGGAGGTTGGAATTTCGGTACATTTCACAATTCCAACAGGCAAGGGAAAGTCTTGAGGGTTACATATCTGAAGTGCAGAGTTCAGGAAAGTTGGATGAGGTTAGGTTGCTAAGGAAACTCCAAAATTTGGCGAAGTATGGGATTAATGAAACTGATGTGAACAGTGATAAAACTTGACTATAATCACACACTTGAAAACATAGAGATACAACATAGACCATCCAGAACATATAACGCATACTTCTCTTAATGCAACAACCTTTGTGGCATCTTACGATAAGTGTGACTCTGATGATAGACTTTGGGAGGATAAAGGCAACACTTGTGTAAGAGTGTGTGAAATGAGTGTGAAACACGTCTATGTAGTGAGGACAACCCATTTCCATAAATATTTCCCCTTGAAGAAAAGTAAACCTCCCTTTGCATGACAAGCGATAACTCCCATGCCCAAAGATGACACATTCTATGTAAATATAAAATCATGAACGACTCTTAAGATCGAAAAGGGGAGCTTGAGATCATAAACTTACCAATAAGTGACTAAGAAACAATCGATCACAATATCCATAGTAGGTTCCGATATTTAAGTGCAGGCCAAAATTTTGGAGGGTGTTGCAGTCGCTGCAATAGAGCCTTCACCTTCTTGCTAGCTTCTTTTTTAACCGATGCCTTGAATTATACGAACTTGGATAATGTGTCATCTTTCTTCCACATGAAGAAGATCCAACACTTCCGTGAGAAGTCATCAATAAAAATGACAAAATATTTGTATATGGCAGTGGAGGTTGTTGAGAAAGGTCCATAAACATGATAGTGGATCCTTTCTAGGACTGCATGTGCTTTGATGTCCCGATCATGGAATGTGGATTTTATGTACTTCCACAATGTACATCCTTTGCATACTGTTGGGTTGTGTTATATTCTTTCCACGACTAGCCCACGTAGTTAATCGGGGGGTTGGAGGGAGGGAGGAGCCCGCCTTCGTTGCACCGAATGTGTAGCGGGGGGGGTCACAAGGGGTTTGGGGCATACCTATAACCTCACTTTATGTGGTTCGAAGTAGCGCCCTGGAAAATTTTGGTTTTGGACCCTATGTTAGGATGGGCGGACCCACCTATGGTTTTGTGCATGATTTTCGCACATGTTTTTGGACGTGATGGTTTTCGGTCCATGGTATTGGATGATTCGGCATGTAGAAATATGTATTATAACATTGAAAGGAACATAATGAAAAAATCAAGTTGGTAGTCCCGGTTTCAGGATCCATGGGAAAATCTCTGTGTATATGTGTTTTATGTGTTATGCTCTCGCATTGTTTATTTTATGTGTTTTAGAATTCGTATGCAGGTAATTTTTGTACGGGATTAAAACCTACACATACATCCTACTACTTATTTGTTGTATAATATTCGAGGTGCGATGATGCAAATGGCCAAGTATTTTGTGCCAAAGTTCATCGACATTGTGACCTGCACTTTCTCCACCTTAATGCTTAATGCAACATAGTCTTCCACATCTAGATTATACAGGTTCTTCACACGAACCCTAATCTGCTTCACCTGTCCTGTGGCTATGTGTCTTAGGAATGTTTTTCCTTTGATTAATATCACTTCACAACCATGGTCTTCCAAGATTGCAACAACGATGAGATTTTTCTTTAGGCCTAGAACAAACATGACATCCTTGAGCCTAATGCAGGAGCATTCGACACTCTTAATCAAACAAGGAATCCAAAGTGGAGCAAGGAGGACAACGTGTACCATCGGAGTAAACATGGGACATTTCTATTAAAATAAAGCTAGTTTGATATAATGGATAAAGTCTCTAGAATACTTATTTAATGTAATCTGCCATATGTATGTATGCATGTAGAGAGAATTAGGGAAAGTTGAGTGATTCATGGAGAGGATTTGATCGGATCCTTTCAGTGATCCAATCCAATGTGTTTATAAATGATGAACCTACGTGTTCAATAGGAAAGAGTGAGAACAAAGTAAATTTGCGAGAACAGAGTGATCAAAATGCAGTTGAAGGGGAATTTGCTCCCAAGGCTAAAATGCCTTAGATCTGTAATCATATCGTGTATAATATAAAGTGTGTTCAGTGTTGATATTGTGTGGATTTTAGTGTGTGTATATGTAATAATTCCTTTTCATGTTATCCGTATATATATGCGATGATGGCTTAATTCCCGTGTTACGAGATTGTTGATCGACCATCGATCACTATAACGATCGATGGTGATCCATTGATTACTGAAAATATTGTTATATATGGTGTGTCATTTGTAGACAGAGTCGGTGGCAGAACTGTGTTTTAAGCGTAGAATCCATCAAATGCCAGACGAATGAGAGAATGCACAAGATCCGTTGGATCTCAGAGATCAACGGTCCAGATCAAAATACAAAGGAACCTGAAGGAACCATCAAAACCGTCCGATGAAACAGATCGATGGTCATCACATGGTGGAAGAGCACGAAAGTTATTTCGTGAAAAAAAGTGGTTTCGAAACAGTGGAAGTGGTATTTTGGGTGAGCAAAAAGTGGTAAGTGATATTGAAGGGTGAGAACCTGATTCCACTTAGTGATTGACATGTAGTAGTGAGGAGGAGAGAGGAAACCGCTTTATCGGGCAGTTAATCCTCGTTCTATTTGTCCACCTGAAATCGATGTGGACCATCGGATCCACTAAGTGCAGATCGACGGTGGAGGATTAATGCACCAATTTGAATATTCAGGGTGAATGTTTACCGTTGGATCCGGGAAAGTAATGGACGGCAAAGATTGGTGAATGGAGAGAGCAGTGGGATGCTGATGGACTGGATGTGGGGACCTGATGATTTATGAACGCGACTTCATTATTTTAGAAGTTTGGCCATGCTTTCGACTGTGTGTTTTCCCGTGTATTCCTGTGTATTTCCAATAAAGTGTTGTGGTCCTGATTTATAAAGAAAAATCAACTAAGTCATATGGTCCTCGTTTTTAAAGGCTAAGGCCACGAATAATTCTTCCGATAATTTTGTGGGCCAAAACCCACAGGTCTCATGGTTGAATATTGATATGAAAGGGGTTTTGGCCTTACCCCAAAATCATTTTTCATCATTTGGAGACAGTTTTTGGAGACAGTGGGTTACGGCTGAGGGAAGGACAATGGAGGAAACCACTATGCATTTTTTAATGGTAAGGGAGGTTGGGATTTCTACGCATTGCATGGTTCGAACAAGCAACGGAAAAGCTTGAGGGTTACATATGTGAAGTATGTAGTTCAGGAAAGTTGGATGAGGCTAGGTTGCTAAGGAAACTCTGAAATTTAGCTAAGTGTGGGATCAGTGGAACTTATGTGAATAATTATAAAACTTCACTACGATCACACACTTGAAAACTTATCGATACAACATAGACCATCTAGAACATATAACACATACTTCACTTAATGCAACAACCTTTGTGGCAGCTTACGACAAGTGCGGCTTTGATTATAGACTTCGGGAGGATAAAGGCGACACCTGTGTAAGAGTGTGTGAAATTAGTGTTAAACATGTATCATTCTCATAAATATTTCCCCTTGAAGCAAAACAAACCTCCCTTTGCATGACAAGTGATTACCCCCATGCGCAAAGATGAAACATTCTATGTAAGGATAAAAGCATAAACGACTCTTAAGATCGAAAAGGGGAGCTTGAGATCATCAACTTACCAATAAGTGACTAAGGAACGATTGATCACAATATCCATAGTAGGCTCTGAAATTTAAGTGCAGGCCAAAATTTTGGACGGTGTTGCAGATTCTACAACAAAGCCTTCACCTTCTTGCTAGCTTTGTTTTCAACTAGTGTCTTGAATTCTACGAACTAAAAGAATGTCTCATCTTTATTCCACGTGAAGAAGATCCAACACTTCCATGAGAAGTCATCAATAAAAGTGACAAAATATTTGTGTCTGACAATGTAGGTTGTCAAGAAAGGTCCATAAACATCATAGTGGATCCTTTCTAGGACTGCATGTGCTTTGTCGTCCTGATCATGGAATGTGGATTTTATGTACTTTTGTAATGTACATCCTTTGCATATATCCTATTGCTTAAGTGCTCCTTTAGAGAGGCAAGTGGTTATTTGTTTTATAATATTCAAGGTACCATGATACAAATGACCAAGTATTTTGTGCCAAAGTTCATAGACATCGCGACCTTCACTTTCTCCACCTTAGTGCTTAATGTAGCACATTCTTCCACATCTAGCTTATACAGGTTCTTCACACGAACCCCGATCTGCTTCACCTACCCCATCGCTATATGTCTCAGGAATTCTTTTCCTTTGTTGAATATCACTTCACAACCATGGTAAACCAACCACTCAATGAATGCTAGTAGACAGACCCCTAATCCTTTACCTTTACCTTTTTTTACTATCGCCTCATATTGAAATTTTGAAGACAAAATATTTCTTTTCTCTTAAAAAATTATCTTAAAGTTCCCCTCCATGTAGTAGTGCCAAATGCAACAATAAGCAAGTTGTCTCTAATCGTATCAGCATACATGAAAGGGACAGAAGAGGAATTGATGTCCGAGAAATCTTATCAGTAAAACTTGTCGCGTTCTTCTAAGTCGACTACCCCCACAAAACAAAGATCCCAACAAATCGTTGTCTTTATATAAGATAACGTGAATGGTAAGTAAAATAACAACCTCGGTATAGGCGCAAGACAATAGCTGTCTACAAGCTGGCCGACTTAGGGCACACTGTCACAATCAATTTTTTAGTTGTAATTAGATATTCATCTTAAATTGATATGTTTGTGTCTTAATTGTTAATTGTATTAAACATAGGTTTTTTTTTCTAAGTAGTACTGATCTATTAATATAATACAAAAAAAGTTAAAGAGAAACCTGATCTCAGAAATGTTAAGCATCAGTCATCATCACAAAATGCAACTGTTGGTATTAGACTGCCCCAACAGAGGGCAAACCAGTCCAAGAAGCTTTGAAGACTGCCCCTGTTATGGGGGAAACCAGCCATTGAACTAGAATAACTATTTCAAAGCAGACCTTGGTTTTCCAAAATGAACAAAGAGGAATGCAATCCTGAACCAAAAAAATAAGGACATAACCAAGTAATAGTATGCCATTTCCACCTAGCAGAGAGTCAACTAGAGAATTCAGGACACTTGGCATGAAGATAGAACACATCTAGACCAAAAACCCACGAATCATAGAAACATATCCGCTTGGAAGTCGAACACCTTTGCGAGAGACCAAAAACCACAAAAAGTGAGACGAATCCACATGGGAGCTAGAGACCTTTGCATGAGGCCATGTCTTAGGCTGGTGGTTCCTCCAAAGCTAGCTCTTCCTCAATCCGGTAGGCAAACTGATACCAATTGTCATCCACTTCAGACACACCCCGACCTTGAACATTTGGAGAATCTACAGTGCCTTCAGCATCCATCTGTCGCTTACCATCACCCCCAGTGTTATCTTTGTCATGCAGAGCCTTACTGCTTTCACCTTGCTGCTTGTTGCTGATTCCATGACTACATGTCTCTTCCCTATTCTGCTTGTTCCCACGACTGGACAGAGTAGCTTGCATCGCAGACTCTTTCTTGAAAGAAATTGTGATGGTAGCAGTGATTGTAGGCCTGTTGAGTGAACTGTAGAAATGAAATTGTGTGCTGTGAGGGCCAAAAAGAGGAGGGAGTGGGAGATCCACAGTGTGGACAACATTGTCCCTCCAACCTCTCCCACTTCTGGTATTCGAGTAGCTATGAGTGGAGTTAATGAGCGAGTTGGGAAATTCAGTAGTTGAGTCCAAGGAGTCAGAGGTGGAACTAGTAGAAGGTCGCGAGCAATTAAAACCTCCATGCGAACCTCCACGCCTACTGTGCATGTGGTGCCTAAGGCGATCCATGGCTGAATTGACAGCGGAAGAATTGGAATGAAGGCAATGATGAGCGGGAGCAGGGGTGGGTGAACCACAATCAAGAAGACAATGACAGGAATGTGAAAAATGAAAACCATTACCAAAATTCTAACAAGGGAGAATTAGGCAACGACTGCCTGTAGCAGTTCTGAAACATGGTTCAGCCGCTTGTGGAGGACAAACGCCATGGTGAAGGGGAGGAGTAACAAAACAGTTTGCAAGGGCCATGGTGTTGAACGAGGTGAGCTGATCACAACTTTCGGAGTCAATAAATGTCACTTGCAAGGTGTTTTTAATCCATCTGCGGTGAGCTCTCAGGACGAAGCACTTAGCCAGATGGCTTCCCAACCCGCCGGTGATCCATCTTGTCATTTAAATGCCATTGTTGACACTCGCATCCGGGTGCATTTCCTCTGCATTTTCCCTTTCCTTTTGCACTAGATCATTGAAATCCCACAATTGATGAGTATTGGCTATAGTGCTAAGAGCTCCTACATGAAGAGTCTTACCACTTTCAACGCCAATGTTTGCTAGGAGGTCTGCTACTTTGTTACCATTCCAACGAGTGTGCCTAACGGTAACTGCTCTATGAATGAGTAGCCACTGTTCAATCTGTTCGAGCCTTTACGCCAATCTCCAACTGCTACCCACTTTATGTGCTGGAGTTCCCTATAAGATCTGGTTGTTCATGTTAATTAATATATGAGAGTCCCCTTCAATTATGAGTGGGAAGAATCTATTGTTCTGAGCCAGGAGAAGTCCTTGCCAAATTCCTTCTAATTCGGCTGAGTTGTTTGTATCCCAACCTATTGATCCCATGAATGTTTGGAGAACATTGCCCTTGTGATTTCTAAATATTCCCCCAAATCCTTCTTTACCTGGATTTCCCTTTGAAGCTCCATCAAAGTTGAGTAGTACCATGTGTGGTGGGCGTGGAGTCCATTCGTTAGGTGTATCTCCAGAGGGAGGGATTTTCCTTAGGTGCACCTGCTCATGGTTCCATTGAAGGTTCCAGTTCAGCCATATATTTTGTTCCTGTGGTTTGGATGGGAAATCATAATCAAGCCACGTTTGGAGCATCAAGGTTTCTCATATGTTTTGACATATATTGATCCATAGAACTTCTATGGGAGAGGAATGGTCTTTGAAGATGCGGCTATTTCTCTCTTTCCAGATTGTCCACATGAGGAAACCTGGTATTAGCTTCCATAAGGTGTTTAAGATTTTTCTTTAACAAGGGTGAGGTGCCCAAGGAAAAATAGTGCTGGTTATATCCTCCGTATTTCGTCCATCTCTTTGACATCTGAAGCTAACCTTCTCCAAAAGCCAGGTTGCTAAGAGACATGAGTTTAGGAGATGTTCCTTAGTTTCTTCTGCCTATTTATAATTTGGGCAGACGGAAGGTCTATGAAAACTCTGTTTCCTTAGATTATCCCAAGTAAGGATTCTATTTTGGTACAACAACCAGAGAAAGGTGGAGATTTTTGGCCAAATTGGTGGTTCCCAAACTTTGTGACAGAGGCTATCCTTGACAGTATGGTCCCTTAGTATTATATGATATGCTTCCCTGGAAGTGAAGGTACCTCTCGTTTCATAACCCCATCTGATGATGTCTTTCTTATCTGATTGGAAAATTTTCTTGTTTGAGAGTTCCGTATCTAAGCTATCTTTGATGGATTGTGTGGCTTTCCCAAGAATGAGGTTCGAGCATAACCATTGCCTATAACCTTGGTTGTGAACATCCTCCCAAAGTTGATTTACTTTGATCGTCGGTTGCTCTACCCAACCCTGAAGCTAGTGGTGCGTGAGTAGGTCCTTCAATTTTGTTCTTCACTGCCAGGAGTCCTCCCAAAACCTCGCATTATCTCCATTCCTAATTTCCCGAAAACTGTGTTTTTGGATTAGATCTTTATGTTGTTTAGCAACATTCCAAATTAGAGAGCTTGTGCCAACTTCTTTGAGCCGAATTAAATCATCCACTAGTTTATTATGAGCATACTTAGCTGTCCAGAGGATTGCCTAAGGAGTATATGGATTTGAGACCCATCTCCACCAGATGCACGCTCCCATGACCTCTTTGTTGTGGTGAGGATCCCGTAATCCAGTGCCTCTAGAGGATTTTAGGTGAAAAACTGTTTCCCACATTACCAGAGCCCATTTTCTTTTTTGTTTCGTATTCCCTCGTAAAATATCTCGTTGAATATTTTTGATTGCTTTAAGAACCCATTTGGGTGCTGCCAGGACCGTGAAGAGGTAGAGTGGCATATATTGTAGCACTGCCTTGATTAGAACTAGGCGACTCACCATATTGAGAGCTTTGAAGGTCCATGAAGAGATACGAGCTTCCAGTTTTTCTAGGAGAATTTTCTAGGATGAGTGCTTTAAGGCAGAGGGTGTCATTGGAGCTCCCAAGTATTTGGAGGGCAGAGATGTAATCGAGAAGCCCAAAATTCTGGCTATGGAGGCTTGAGTGATGGGAGGTGTGCGAAAGAAGAATACTTGAGATTTTGATTTGTTAATGCAGGCCCCAGAGGCATCCGAAAAGTCAAATAAAATTGATTTCAGCTTACGGGCTTCCTGGACCGAAGCATAACCAAATAACATATTGTCATCCACAAATTGCTGGTGGGTGAAAACAGGGGTATTATGGAAAGAAAGGCCAAGTAATTGCTCGTTTTGAAGGGCATCTTTGATGTAACATCCAAGACCTTCCGCCATAATAACAAATAGAAAGGGTGAGAGAGGGTCCCCTTGTCGGATACCTCTGGACGGGTGGAAGGGGGTGGAGGGGGTCCCGTTGACAAGAATTGAGAAAAGGGTAGAAGTGATGAGACTCATAAAAGTATCGAAAGCTTTTGAGAGGTCGATTTTAGGAGCATACCTACGTTTTTGGTTTGCTTTAGGGAGCGAATGATTTCATGAGTGAGAATTATGCCATCGGTGATCCGCCTTCCTTCCATGTAACTTTATTGCTCCGGTGATATAAGAAGAGGAAGCAAGGGCTTGAGGCGTGTGGCGATCACTTTGGAGACAATTTTATACAATACATTGCATATTGCAATAGGTCGGAATTTTTCCGGAGTCTGACTGTTCTCCTCCTTAGCGATGAGGGCATTGAAGGTGACATTCAAGGATGGAAGCATCCATCTGTTAACTCTGGACTCCTCGACTACTTTCCAGACTTACTCCTTGATTAGATCCTAGAAGTTGTGAAATAAGTACAAAGTGAATCTGTTTGGTCCGGGTTCTTTCCCAACTTTGAGCTGTCACATAGTTGTCTCCACTTCCTGTAAAGAAATAGGCCTGAGGAGTATTTTATTGTGTTCCTCAGTTACGATCTTAGGAATAATCTTGATGATCTTCTCTATAGCTGGCAGCCAATCAATCTCTGTTTCCTGATGCAACCTCCGAAAGTGGGTGTGGAGTTCCTATTCTATATCTTCATGCTTCTCTAGATGTTCCCCTTGTCGATTTTGGAGGAGAGTAATGCTCTTGCGCATTCTCCATTGGATAGTGGTATGGTGGAAGAACTTTGTATTGCGTTCGCCCTCTTTAAGCCATCGGATCCTCGATTTTTGTCTCCAAAGAATCTCTGCCTGTCTTGCTCTTTCTGAGATCTACATTTGTAGTTGACGTTCCTGTTCTGCTATGGTTTCGGATTTGCCTTCAGCTATGATTCTCTACTGTAATTTTTGCATTTCTTGTTCAAGAGTGTTTTGCGCCTAAAAGATATTGTTGAAGGTAAAGTGATTCCACGGTTTTATTTTTTCCTTGATATGTTTTAGCTTTTGTTGGAGCTTGTACATTTTTGCGCTTTCTGGTGGTGTGAAATTTCTCCATGTCTCTGTTATCAGGTTATGAAAATCAGGGTGATTCAGCCAAAAGGCTTCAAAGTGAAAGGGCCTGAGAACATTATCTCCCGGTCTTTGCTAGTGAAGCCTAATAGGCCAATGCTCCGTGCCAGAGAGTGGCAATATAGAGGCGAAGAGATCCTCGCCAAGATGTATTGCGTTATCAGAGATCTGGAATATGTCTAACCGAGATGCAATTTGGTGGGCATCTACACGCTTGTTGTTCCAAGTATAAACGCCATTGTTGAATTCCATATCTATAAGCATGTTGTTATGAATGTAGTTTTTGAAGTGTGTGCTTTCACAGTCCAGCTTGATCTGTCGTCCTCTTTTTTCCTCCAATCTTGTAATCATGTTGAAGTCCCCTCTTGTGATCCAAAGTGGGTGGGATCTTTCTGAGTTGATCTGAGTTAGGGTGTTCAATGTGTCTACTTTTTTTGTTGCCTCCTGGGGGACGTAGACATTAGTTAAGTGTCCATGAACATTTTTCCCTGTTAAATGAAACTTAGCCTGAATAAAGTGCTTACTAGCATGTATGTTAGTAAGTGTTATAGCTCTATCATCCCAAATGATGGCTAGCCCTCCTGAGGCTCCCATGGCTTCCACTGCCAATTCTTTGCTTCGTGGCCATGCTTTAGCAAGGATCTGATCCAACGTTGTGGAATTACACTTGGTCTCCTGCAAGAAGAGAATTTGGGGCTTTTCCTGTTGTAACATGTTCCTTATTAATTATCCCTTCCCCGGGCTGTTGAGCCCTCTGATGTTCCATGAGATGAGCTTCATGATTCCCGATTGGGAAGGGGATTGTCTATAATTCTTATTCTTAGAGTTTGATCCTACCTAACTTACATTGAGATATATCACCACCTTCCTAGAGAAAAATGCATATGCCATATCTAAATGTTGGTATTTTTGTATTCAAATGCTCCACCTTACTGTGATATCAGAGATATTATTTTATTTCTTCAAAGATTCACTTAGCTCTCTCGAGACACTCATAACTTATGAGTAACAAGTATACTTAACTACCTGCTTAGAGATTAACATACACCAAGTTGCTTGCCTCTTACATCCAATCCTCCAACACTACTAGGAAGAGGCCCCATGGCTAACTTGAAAGGTTACATAAACAAAATTTCAAAAGCTTAAATTACTCCCTTAACATCATGATCATTACACTTTTCTTTATGGCCTTAAATGTTAGAAATGCATCTCTTAAGCAACAGGAATACCTCTTTCTTTTCAAGCTTCATTATCATTACAAATATGTTACCTACTAATATACGGCTAATGATTTTTTCTTCATATTTCTTCTTTTAAATCATTTTTTTCTTTATTTCTAGTGTATTTTAATATTCACATTCTCATCTCCATATGTTCATTCTTAATAGTTTTTTTAAAATTCACATTCTCATCTCTATATATTCATTCTTAATACTTTTTCAAACCAACAGTAGTTCTTATAAATATTAAATATAAAAGTGGTCATTGTATTAAATATAAAGTTTTGTCTTAAAATATTTTTTTCTCAAAATGCTTTTGTTTTAAATATAAAGTTTTGTCTTAAAATAATTTTGTCTTAAATTGTTTTTGTCTTAAAATAATTTTGTCTTAAACCTTTTTGTCTTAAATATAAAGTTTTGTCTTTAAATTTTTGTCTCAAACTACATTTGTCTTAAATATAAAGTTTTGTCTCAAAATATTTTCGTCTTAAATTAATTTTGTCTTAAATATAAAGTTTTGTCTTAAAATTGTTTTTGTCTTAAACTATTTTTGTCTTAAATATAATGTTTTGTCTTAAAATATTTTTGTCTCAACCTATTTTTGTCTTAAAGTTATATTTAAGACAAATTAATTGATATTGATTTTTAATATAAAATAACTAAAATAAAAAAATGATTTTCTGAGACAAAAGATTTTTGTCTCAAAAATGCCCTTGATGTAGTAGTGTGTATTATATAGAGCTGTGAATAATTGTGACATGTATGACCCTCGAATGAACTATATAGAAGTGTCAATAATTTTGACATGGAAAACAAAATTAACAACTTAAGTTTGGTCTATATTTCTATAATTCTCTTAATTTAAAGTAATTAATTGATAATATGTATTTTCAAACGTGTACGAAAAACCCCTCTGAAGGTTCCTCCTTGTTTAGAGCACCTCCTTTACAAATAAAATAAAATCTATTTGGATTTACTATTTATACAAATCCATATTATGAATACTTTGTGTCGTAAATTATATACAAATCCATATTATGAATACTTTGTCTCATAAATTATATAACCTGAATGTTTTGAAAGTATTTCTTTGATTTTCATATATTTATTTTTATAATCTATTCGTGTATGCTTAAAATTTTACACTAAATTATTGATTTATGTCTAAAAATCGACATTACCTTGCATAATCATCCCTCGGCTGCTGTCAGTACCAGAAGATGGATGCAGAAGGCAAAATTTCAGGATTTGGATGTAACCAGTTCATTGAATAATCACATTGCTGGATTTTAAAGTTGACCGAGTTATTTACATATCTTTCCGCTGGGAAAGCGCAGCGATCAGAGATATGGGATTTTAAACCAATAGACTCTTTTGAGTAACAATATTTTCAGTGTCCATGGAATAACTTGAATTTACAGGTAGACTAGTTGGAAACCAAAATGGCCTCTACAATTTTCCTGTTAGGAAAAAATTGAGCGAACCGTTTAAGTGGTGTATTATACTTATAACTCAGAGCAAGCTTGACATGTAATTCGGATCAAAATCTGTACATCAATCAGACATGCGACTCATTCCTAGACTCCCCCACCCATATCCAAACTAGAATTACCAGTTTGTGAAGTATTTTCGTGTACCTGGGTTTGGCCTTTGTCATGAACAAATACAGACTCAAATAACGGTCATCTTGTAAATCTGTTCTGTGGCCAAACACTTAATGAGATGTTGAAAACCGTTAATGTCCGTCTCCGGGGCTCGGACTAGAACCCAGCTTGCGCTTATTACTGTTTTCTTCCTGCACGTGATGATCTCCATGGCTGTGATGGGATACGATGATCTCCTGAGATTTTGGCCGGATCATCTGCATGTGACCAACCCCGGGGCTATTACTGGATGTGGAGAGCCATGGAAATTATATTAGGAAGGCGTCTAGATGGTGTTTCTGCGCCCTTCGGTAGTAAATTGAATTCGCCATCCTCCTTGTTCGGTGCGGAGGATTCAATTTCCTTCGTCGTTTGGAAACTCGGGCTAGGGCTAGGCATGAACGATAACTTCTTGTTCTGGTGATCGAAGGCCGATGGACTGTCCGGTGCGATAAAAAAGGCATTCTTCACCAGTGATCTACTGCAGCTACAATGAGCAGGAACGAGATCATAATCACGGGAGACATTATACACCTCGTCATCATAATTCTCTGCGTTAAGAGATGTACGGTGTGATGCGAGAACGAAGTACACTGTTAACAAGCACGATATGATATCCGATGGAATAATTATTAATTATTTAATAATTAACTTAATAAGTAATCCAACTAAAATTCTCACAATAGCTACCGGAATACCAAGTAGGTCAGAGTTCATTAACCAACTATCCATCAATTAAAAGGTGATAATATCCATACTTAGATATGTTATAAAACCATGATTATATCCAAAATATAACCAGATAATTAACAATGATAGAACAACCATTAAATTCACATAATAACAAGTAAATTTATTCATAAAGTGAAATAGGAACTTAGCTCTTATTAACCATATGCAAAGCCAACCAAATCAAGGACTTCCATGTACCTCCCAACCATAGATTCGACTAAACCAAATCTTTCTTTCAACCAATCATCCCTGCGCCATATTCTAACCGTGAATGTGGGATCTCATGGGAGAAACTTGTCCATCAACAAACAAGGGAATACTGAGTTTAAACCACCTCCACCCTCACAACATTTTTATCTCACCTAAACCTGTCTCGAGATCACAAAACTAAACCAAGCTTGGATACCTCAGAATTCCTTCACTATCCCTTGAGGAATTTTCATGTCTCCACCGATTTGTTGAGGGCTTCCTGAAAAAACAATCTCCACCCCCAACCCTTGGGATTTTCTTGAGACCACCTCACCTAGATCCAAAACCTTATAGCAATCCAAATCTCAACCAAGAATGAATCCCATAACATCATCTCTGTCTAGAAATGGCAAGGCAAGGCTAGAACCACTGTCGAAACCCAACAAAACCGATGTTAATGACAAAAAAAAACCAAATACACACATCATGTACCTGGCATGCCAAAACAAGCTAGGAAATTATGCATGCAACTTGTTACCTCGAAGTATTCCAACTGAAGCCACTTGATGAAACATTTCCTTGCTTCATATTTGTTTTCCTTTGCTTTCCTTGCCTGTCCTTTTCTTTATTGTTTTCCAGTTGAGAATAATTAATATTATTTTGTTATTAATGGAGAAAATAGTTACGTTGTTGTAAATTTCTCCCTAGTTTAGGATTAGTTCCTATAATTATGGGGTTTGGGTGCAACTTCCTATTTCCTAGTATTGTATTTATTGATGTAATCTTTGATTAATTGATGAATAGAGTGGACGAGAGTGATCTCTCAAGTTTTGTGAGTGTAGTCTCCAGGTGCAGGCCACACCTGAGAGCTACAACTCTTTCTTTTCAATTATGTTCACATTTTATCTTGGTATCAGAGCTCAGATTGAGTGAGCCTGATCTTTTGTCACCTGTGAGGCTGAAGTGCCTGTAGTAGCTAGCTTGCCTGTGTGGCTGGAATAGCCTGTGTGGCTTGACGTGCCTTTGTGGTTGTGTGTACACGAGAGGTGTGTGCTCGATTGAGCAGGTGGACTGCAGAACACCTGGCACGGATTTTTCACGGATTGGCGTGGATTTTGCGCTAACAGTCGCGCCAGAAGAGGAATTAGCACGGTTATTGAGGAATAAACTGCGCCAGAGCGCCAAAAAGCCCGATTAGCGCGGGATTTTACCGGGAAAGTCGCGCCAATTGAGGTACTCTAAGCGATTTTCAGTTAGCGCGGATTTTTCGCTTGGGGTAGCGCCAAGGGGATCTGTGAATAGCGTGAACTTCGTTTGGCGGTCTGCAAACGGTGCAGATCGGCGGAGTTGTAGATCCGTCCGGGAGAGACAGATCGAGAAAGCGCCAAAGGAGATCTGCTGGAAACCTTGACTTCGTTTGGCGATCTGCAGGGAGAGCAGGATCGGCGAAGTGGCAGATCAATCCGGGAGAGGTGGATCGGATCAATAGTGATCAGATCATTGTTTCGGCTATGTTGGAAACGCCGAATTTGCTTATTGGAGCGGGAGTGCCAGACACTGCAGATCGGTGGCAGAGGTGACAGATCGATCTGACAGGTATTGTTTTTTGTTGTTGTTAAGAAGATTCACAATGAGTAATACGATGGAATCTTATCTTAACGAGTCTGGTAAACTCAACGGGTCTAAATTTACGAATTGGAAGTTTAAGATCCAGACCCTGCTCGAAGGTGCAAACGCTTGGACTATAGTGACAGACGATGAGCAGAAGCCGACTGCGAGCACACAGAAGGAAGACTGGGAAAAACGAGAAAACAAGGCCAAAGTCCTGTTAAAGATGTCGGTGAAAGACAATGTCATTGCACACATCAGAGACTGTAAAACGTCCGCAGAGATTTGGACGAAAGTCAATAATCTGTATGAAACCCAGAATACAAACAGAGTTTTGGCTCTGAAAAGCAAGCTTTTTTCAATGAGGATGGACGAAAGGGAGTCTGCTACTACATTTGGCGTGCGAATTAAGGATGTTAAAGACGGATTGGTGGCCATTGGAGTGGCGGTGGCTGATGAAGATCTTGTTGCAATTACAATGAATGGGATGCGTGATGATTTCCAAACCTTCATCACTGGAGTCTCGGCAAGGGAGAAAACACCCACGTTTGATGATCTCACTGCGATCTTGTAGCAAGAGGAAGAGCGACGGCAGAATCTGAATCTGAACCCCCAAAGTGACGATCTTCCGCTGGTGGAAAAACGACGACTATCCAAAGGGAAGCAGTCACAGCAGCAATCAGTCCAGAAAGGAGGAAAAACACATAAAAATCACTGTCATAAAGGTATTCTTGCAAATCATTCTGAAAAGAAATACTTTTATTGTGGAAAGAAGGGTCATATACAGAGAGATTGTTATTATAAGAAGCAGGCTGATGAGGCAAGGAGGAGACAGGTAAATCCAAAACACAGAGGATATTTTGTTGAAGAAGAAGACTTTAGTCATGAATTTCGACTGTTCACAGTCGACTGTGCCCTTTCTGCATCAAATGAAGATGACATCTGGTATGTCGATTCCGGAGCATCCTCTCACATGACAGGTAATAAAGAATTTTTCGACAGTCTTGAAGAAATTATAAATGGATCAAAAATATATCTAGGGGATGATAATGGATATCAGATTAAAGGTCATGGGGTGATTTCAGTTAAGTTACCAAATGGAAAAATTAGTCACCTTTCAAATGTTTTATATGTACCTGGAATAAAAAAAAACCTGATATCTGTATCCATGATGGCTGACCAAAATATGAATGTCGAATTCTTCAAGACTCACTGTGTGATAAAGGATTGCAGGAATGAAATTGTTGCAACAGGCATGCAAGTTGGAAGCCTATACAGATTGGATGCAAAAAGTATATCAAAGCAAGCCATGGTTGTAGAAGAGTCGACAGCTGAACAACTCTGGCATCAGAGGTTTGGTCATCTGAATCTGCAGGATCTCATGTTGTTACAGAAGAAAGGTATGGTTGAAGGTCTCCCCATCTTTCGTAACATTCAGTTAAACTGTGAAGGTTGTGCCTTAGGAAAGATGCACAGAGAACAGTTCCCTGTGCATGATAGGAGGAGGCAAATAGAAATCTTAGAACTAGTGCACACTGATGTATGTGGTCCCATGCAGACAAGGTCGCTAGGGGGAGCATACTATTTTTTGTTGTTTACTGATGACTGCACTAGGTATTCATGGGTTTATTTTTTAAACAAGAAAAGTCAGACTTTCCAATGTTTTATAGATTTCAAAACTCTGGTGGAAAGACAGTTTGGAAAAAGTATTAAAATTCTCCGATCTGATCAAGGAGGAGAATACAAATCAAAGGAATTCATGAAATATTGCAAATCTCACGGGATTGTTCAGCAGTATACAGTGCCGCACACACCACAACAAAACGGAGTTGCAGAGCGTAAAAACAGAACCCTGGTGGAATGCGCAAGGAGCATGCTGCAAGGTAAGGGTATATCTAATACTTTTTGGGCAGAAGTGATAAATACTGTTGTATATTTGAAAAATACAAGTCCTACTAGGTTCCTTGGCTTCAAAACCCCTTTTGAAGCCTTGTATGGATTTAAACCAGCAGTAAATCACTTAAGAGTCTTTGGGTCAAAGGCATTTGCACATGTACCCAAAGCTGATAGAAAGAAACTAGACCCTAAGGCAGTCAAATGCATCTTTGTTGGTTATGGCACAGAGTTTAAAGCATACAAACTGTTCAATCCTGAGTCTCGTAAGACATTTGCAAGTAGAGATGTAGTCTTTCATGAACAGGTGCAGGAAAGGAAAGCTGATGTTGGAGATGATTGGCACATTCCATTGCTATTGGAGGAAAGCAGCGAGGATGAAAGGGAGCAGGAACAGGAGCAAAAAGAAGAGAATGAAGAAGAACAACAAGAAGGTGAAAGAGCAGGCCCAGTTATTGCAGAAGAAAACAAATTTGAGGTAAGTCCCCTACCAAGAAGGTCAGGTAGGAAGACTCAATTACCATTGAAGTTGAGAAACTATGCTTTGATGTCAAAAGTTTTGAACATTGTAGAACCCTCTAATTACAAAGAAGCTAGTCAATTTGAGGAATGGAGAGCTGCAATGAATGAAGAGATGGAATCAATTCTTAGAAATGATACTTGGGAATTAGTAGAGCTGCCTAAAAATAAAACACCTATAGGAAGCAAGTGGCTATTTAAACCAAAAATGAATGCAGACGGAAGTATAGATAATTTAAAAGCTAGGTTGGTTGCAAAAGGATATTCACAGAAGGAAGGTATAGATTTTGATGATACTTTTGCACCTGTAGCAAAGCTAAATACAATTAGAATGCTTATTGCTTTAGCTGCTAAATGTAATTGGGAATTACACCAGCTTGATGTTAAATCTGCATTTTTAAATGGTGATTTAAAAGAAGAAATTTACTTAGTACAGCCCGAAGGATATGTAAAGCAGGGGCAGGAACATCTTGTTTGCAGATTGAAAAAGGCTTTATATGGTATAAAGCAAGCACCCAGGTCTTGGTATGAAAAGGTTGATTCTTTCTTTGTAGAGTATGGTTTCCATAGAAGCTTAAATGACCCAAATTTGTATACCAAGTACAATGATCAGGGGCAGATTATTTTGATTTCTCTATATGTGGATGACATGATTATAACAGGAAATGCAGATGATTTAATCAAAGGAATCAAAAGGCTCATGGCACAAGTTTTTGAGATGAAAAATCTCGGAAGCCTTAACTATTGTCTGGGATTAGAAGTATTCAGAGATACTGGGCAAACTTTCCTTACTCAAGGGAAGTATGCGAGAGATCTGTTGGAAAAGTTTGGTATGGATCAGTGTAGAGCAACAACAACACCTTTGCAGCAGAATTTGAAATTGAGCAGTGACGATGGCACTAAGGAGGTTGATGCCACAATGTACAGACAGCTGGTTGGCAGCCTGATATATCTTACAACAACCAGACCTGACTTGGCATACTCAGTTAGTGTATTAAGCCAATTCATGTCAAAACCGCGTGAAAGTCACTGGACAGCAGCAAAAAGCATGTTGAGGTATCTTTGTGGTACTGTTCATTTTGGTATTTTATACACTGATGTATCTGATGTTACTCTAGCAGGTTTTTCAGACTCAGACTGGGTAGGTAACCTGGATGATCGGAGGTCCATCACAGGTTATGCATTTAACATAGGTTCCAGGGTAACTGCATGGAGCAGTAGGAAACAAAGTACTGTAGCTTTGTCGTCATGTGAAGCTGAATATCAAGCATTGTGTGCAGCAACATGTGAAGCGATCTGGTTGAGGAGACTTCTCAAAGATGCAGGAAAAGAACAGAAGCAACCCACTTCCAACAAAAGCGACAACCAGAGCACTATCAAATTAGCATACATTCCAGTGTTTCATAAAAACACCAAACACATAGACACCCAGTTTCACTTTGTTAGAGAAAAAATACAGTCAAAAGAAATTGCTGTCGAATATTGTAAAACTTGTGACAATGTGGCTGATATTTTTACAAAACCTCTTGCACGAGTGAAATTTGAATTGTTTAGAAAGATGCTAGGAGTTCAGTAGAACCCTTTCTCCATTAAGGGGGGGAGTTGAGAATAATTAATATTATTTTGTTATTAATGGAGAAAATAGTTACGTTGTTGTAACTTTCTCCCTAGTTTAGGATTAGTTCGTATAATTATGGGGTTTGGGTGCAACTTCCTATTTCCTAGTATTGTATTTATTGATGTAATCTTTGATTAATTGATGAATAGAGTGGACGAGAGTGATCTCTCAAGTTTTGTGAGTGTAGTCTCCAGGTGCAGGCCACACCTGAGAGCTACAACTCTTTCTTTTCAATTTTGTTCACATTTTATCTTTTCCTTCTCCTCTTGGTGCTCTTCTCCTTTCTCAAGCCAGATCTAAAACTCAATTGAACAATGGTTGAACTGACAAAAACTGTGAAATGATCCTCAAAAGCCTTTTTATTATTGATGCCTCTAATTTCTTCGTTTTTCCTTAATTTTCCATCAATTTCCTCACATGCAACCTATGACCTTTCACCTCCCTTTTCTCTTTTTTCCTTTATTTTCATAAATAAAATGAAAATAATATCTTATTTCCTTTTCGAAGCCTTTTTCCTTACCTTTTCCAATTTCTCCTTAGCAATAATAAACGAAATGAACACCCACTAGGATGTTTTTCCCAACATTCAACTTGGAGTACGTGTCCGATGACCTTGGTCATATTTATCGTTTATTAGTTTTATTACATGATGTTTTAACCCAGGGCAGTTACACCATGCTAGGTATTTTCTTTATGATAAATAACTTTATCCACATCCGGTTGGAACCGATACATGAGAATTGGATTGCAGAAAATAATATACTAAGATATTTTTATTGGGACTTTTGAGTATTGTTTTTTATATTTTTAAATGGTGAGATACAACTGCAAGGATATATGGACTCTGGCTGGGTAGGGAGTGTAGATAACTGGAAGAGTACATATGGTGTATGTTTCAATTTGGGTTCTATTATAATATTATGGATCAATAGGAAGCAAATCTCTCTCACACTCAACATTGTTGAAGCAAAGTATATTGCAACTTGTTTGGTATGCTATGAGGGAGTATGGACTCAAAATATACTCTTTGGATTGTTAGACCAGGTAATCGAACCGATTTTGTTGTTTTGTCATAATCAATATTGTGTGAAGATGATAGACAATCCAATGTTTCATGAAAAAGCATATTGATATTAAGTACCACTGCATTCATGATATGGTATATAAGGAATAATGAGGCTCCAATATATCTCCATTGATGAGTAGATGATTGTCCTTCTCATAAAGCATACGTCTCAAGTTAAGTTTGTATACCTTAAAGACAGGCTTGGGCTAGTGGAGAACTATATTAGTGAGAGGGAGTATTAATGTGACATCAGTAGGAGTATTGCTCAGACTAATGGTGATAACGGGAGCATGACCCAAAATATTGATGGATGGAAAATAGGGGTATGAATCGGTCTGTTGATGACAATAGGTGCATGAATCATATTGTTGATGGATAAGAAACAAGGGTATGGCTCAAATTGTTATTCACAATAGGAGCATGACCCATATTATTGATTGATGAACAAGAGGGGTATGGATCAAACCATTAGTGCCAATAGGATCATGACCCAAAATATTGATGAATGGAAAACACGGGTATGGATCATACTATTAGTGACAACAAGAGCATGACACATAATATTGATGGATGGATAAAAGGGTATGGTTTAGACTTTTAGTGACAACAAGAGCATGAGCAAGACTATTGATGGATGGAAAATAAGGGTATGGATCAGATTGGTGACAATAGGAGCATGGCACAAATTGTTGGTGAGATAGCATGAAGGACGAACATTATTGAAAGGAATTGTCTTTAATGCTCAAACACCCATGACGTGAGTGCCTCTTTAGCATCGTGGCCTAGAGTGAGGCCTTCAGATTTGGGACATCGGTTTCCCTATGGTTTGACCGTGGGGGATGGCAACCTTGAACTAGTTAAAGTACCATGAGGTGAGGAATTCACTCAATCACGGACACTAATTGAGTAAAGTCCCATTGATTAGGAGAGATAACCTAGGTTACGACACATATTGATGATGATGCTGATGTAGGCCAAGGGTATGTACCTACATAAATATGTTATCAATTAGATTTATCTTTTTTCTTAGAAATATCATGGATACAAAAAACATTCGGATAGACATTTTCATGTGTCATATATTGTGACTAGAATTAAGGAGATTATCCTCATGTCAAGTACATTGACTAGAATTGGGTAGAATGGTCTGGTGAAATGAATTTCTCTCAGTTTCAATACTATGACCAAGTCAAGGATTTATCCTTGTGTCAAGCACTTTGACTAGATTAGGGAAAATAATATAGAATAGGATATTCAATTGGAGCCTCCCGAGACATTACTCGGATCTCTATCTAGAGAGAGCATATTTTGGCATGTACACATGGGTTGAGGTTGTTTGGAGTTTCACTTGGACTATGTGCACTAGTCATGTGATGGTGAGCAAGGACTAGTCTAGATACCATAAGGTTGAGATGTCAACCGGTTCATGGTGACTACTTGATATTAATGTTGTACCATAGGTAGTGATTTGATGCCATGACTATTATAGTTCAAGAGCGTTGACCTAGATGATCATGACGCTAGTAATATTGAAATTGATTTGTTCATGACAGTAATCTAGTGTTTCTTTAGTAAACATTTCCATTACTTAACATTTTTTTAGGCATTATGAATACCTCCCTAACTAAAAGAGAGCATTGAAGAAATTAGGTATGGTCAGTCTTCATAATCCTTAGTGTGTCTATAATACTATGTAAAAACACCAAAATAAACTAATTTTAGATTAGAAGAAAGAAAAATTAAGATAAAGGAAATAAAAAAAAACACCAAAAATTAATATCCTTGAAAATAGCTCATACTCACGTAAATAACATATTTATCGTTAGTTGCTACCTACCATTATTTATGTGATCTTTAACACTTTTTCAAATATGAGTAAAAATGTAAATGTGCAAACTTACTAGAATTTAATTTACAAAGAGACATGTCTCTTGGGCATCTTGAGTATAAAATACACTTGAAACTATTCACTTAACACATACATATATATCTCTCTTACACACACATCTCACATATCCTAAGTTTTTAACATTAGTGATATTTAATTTCCTTTCATGGCTATTTGTTGAATTTCTAAAGTGTGATTGATTGATGAAGACAAAACAACTATAATACATATTCACGAGTAATTACCATAGTCTGAGAAACTTGTATCAATTTTACTAAAACATGAAGATGTTCACTACTACACCAAAGGAACTTTTGAGACATTTTTTTAAGACAAAAGAAATATTTTGTCTCAAAAACTCATTTTTTATTTTAGTTATTTTACATTAAAAACTAATATCAATTGATTTGTCTTAAATATAAACCTTAAGACAAAAATAGTTTGAGACAAAAATATTTTAAGACAAAACTTTATATTTAAGACAAAAATAATTTAAGATGAAAATATTTTGAGACAAAACTTTATATTTAAGACAAAAGTAGTTTGAGACAAAAATTTAAAGACAAAACTTTATATTTAGGACAAAAATAGTTTAAAACAAAATTATTTTAAGACAAAAACAATTTAAGACAAAATTATTTTAAGGCAAAACTTTATATTTAAGACAAAAGCATTTTGAGACAAAAATATTTTAAGACAAAACTTTATATTTAATACAATGACCACTTTAGATCAAACCTATGTTTAATACGATATTTCACTTCGAATGAAAATGGAGGGCAGCGCTGAGTTTCAGGGTGATATGCGTGTGCGTTCTGAACTGGAGCTCCTGCGCCCCTACTTCCTCGGCCCCTGTGGCCCTCTGCAGGCCCCATGCTTTGCAGCCCCTGCTACTGGGCTCTCAATCCTTCCTGGCATCCCCGCAATCGGGCTCTGCCTCCCTCCTCCAGCCAGTGCTACTGCTGGCACAGCGTCCGCGTCTGGGTTTTGCGATCGCAGAGGAGCATAGCCGCCGCCATGAGTGCGCCTGGGGGTGGGGAGCCTTCTCCCACCCCATCAATATCTTCAGAAGAAGCATTTAGAAGATTGCTCTTGTAGAAAGGGAAGAAACATTTGATTCCAGAAGTCCTGAAATTCATCAAAAAACTAGAGGAAATTCCTAAGGTCGCCTTGCCAGAAGACCAACCAATAAAAATTGCCCTAGCCCTGGCCGAGAGAGGATTGGTAGGACAATTTATGGGATGCTTGCCCTCTACAAAAAGAACAAATGACTAGATCCAACGCAACTGGAGGCCCCATCTAGAAAACAATGTGATCTGCTATGTTGTCGGAAGAAGGTATTTCATTTTCCTGTTCACCTCCAAAGAAGATCAAGATTTGGTTTTCAGAAACGGTCTGTATTTTATGGGAAATCAGGGTCTGTATCTTAATAAGTGGACCCCCGACTTTGATCCCTCAATCGATACCCCTATGGAGGTCCCAGTCTGGGTCTGGCTTCCCAATCTTCAGATCCATTGCTAGAGCTATCACACCTCGCAGAAGATTGGAAATGGCCTAGGCCATTTCATTGACAAAGCAGATAACAAGGGCCAATATACCTGCCCAAGAATCTATGTGGAAGTCGATTTGGAAGCTGGACTGCCTAAAGTGGTAAAACTTACAGTCGGAGAATGGCATCACTATAAAAAATTGGATTACGAGCAACTGCCTTTCAAATGAAGAACCTGTCACAAACATGGACACTTCCAACGAAATTGCCCAAAAGTTCCAACCGGAGACAAAGTGGGCGAATAAGGATGCAAAGAAATAAAAAAGGGCAAGGCAGTCCCAAAACCAACTAAGAAGAAAAATTCAGGGCCATTGGTGAAGCCCCGGCCTAAACCAAAAGCCAAAGAGGTTCCAAAAGAGGGTTCTTCCTCTAGGGTAAAGACAGATGCCACTGGAACCCAAGAGGAACCAGAAGACCCATCAAAGAAAGTGAAAGAAGTAGAGGCAAAGTCAACTCTTCCTTCATTAGAGGATGAAAAAGGGGAAAAAGAATAAAACGAGGAGTGCATCAGTCTGGGCTCCAATTTTGAGGGACATTTAGAAGATGGAGTCTCAGATTCAGACAGCTCGCAAGTCACTCCTATCAAGTCGACCAGGGGTCGAAAGTCCAAGAAGAAATAGAGAGAGGAACAAAATTATCTGGATGTTCTCCAAGGCTCTCAGAAAACTCTCAAAGGAATGATGAATACCAGATCTAGGCGCAAGCATGGTCAGGCTCCAAAAGGAGCCACAACCTTCCAAGCCAGTAAATAATGAAATACGTCTCCTGGAATTGCAGAGGGTTATGTAGCAGGTTGAAAGAAGAAGCTCTGAAAGACATTGTAAGGATGTACTCCCTTGAAATCCTTCTCATCCAGGAGACAAAACTGGAGGACCTTCTACTCCTCCAAGGAAGCAAAGCATTCTAGCATAAAGGCCAAGGGAGAGCAGTCAGCGCCAAAGGTGCCTCTGGAGGGATTGCCTCCTTTTGGGACAACTCCAAATATGGTTTGATTCCTGAAGAATGTTGCCCTTATTGGCTACTCATTAAGCTCCTCCGTAAAGAATCTGGCCACCAAGTAAGTATGTTCAATCTTTATGCTTCAGTCTTACCATTTGAAAAAAAAAAATTGTTGGGAGTTGCTCTAGTCCTATCTTTTCTTGCACAACCCAGAAAATATTATTATTGCAGGTCATCTGAATGTTATGCTAGCTACAAAAGAGTAAAAGGGGGGCTCGCTGGTCAAGGAACCAGCTAGAGAATGGGTTGAAGACCTCATTTTAGATTAGGAATTAGAGGATATCAAGCCCACATCCGGGAAATTCACCTGGTCAAACAAAAGTATATGCCCCAGCCACATTTTTGCTCCTCCGGACATATTTCTAGTCCAATCCTCCTTCTTGACTTGTGGTCTGATGGCCACCTCTAAAATTCTGCCGAACTACACCTCTGACCATAAACCCATTCTGCTTGATCTCTCCTTGGATAGAAATCTTGGCCCCATTCCCTTTAGATTCAGTTCTCTATGGATTCATCAAGAAGGATTCCAGGAGGTGGTCTCCGAGACCTGGAACCGGCAAGTTCAAGGATCCCCTTTCTTTGTGTGGGAAGAAAAAATGAGGAGACTTAAAAGGGAGCTCAAGGAGTGGGCTAAAAGGTTGAAAACTCCGACCGCCAAAAGAAATGAGATGCATGACAGTTTAGAAGGCCATCAATTAACAATGGAGAATTCCAATGTAACTCAAATCCTTCTTCAAAAAGAAGTAGAGCTACAGAAAGATCTCCATAAGAAAGTAGGGATGAAGAAGAGTTCTGGAGACAGAAGTCTAGAAATCTTTGGTTATAGGTCGAAGACAAAAATACAAGCTACTTCCATAAGCAAGCTGAAGCACGCAAGCACTTCAAAATAGTAAATGAAATTCACTATCAAAACACTGTGGTTAAAGATTTTGAAGGGATAAAGCGAGCAGCCTACTCCTTCTTCAAAGATCTTTACTCTACCCCGGAAGACCCTCCTATCGATTCTCAAGCCTATCCAATTGATCTTATTCCTCACTCTGTTCAAGATTCTGACAATATTATGCTGACTGCTCTGATTAGTATGAATGAGATTAAAGAATCTTTGGATTGCATGGATCCGGATAAAGCCCCGGGCCCCGATGGGTTCACTGCAAGGTTCTACCTGACTTGCTGGCCTACAATTAAAAAATACCTTCTAAGAATGATCTGTAAGTCTCACACCTGGACCAATATTGGAGGCAGTACCAACTCGGCCTTCCTTGCCTTGATTCTGAAAGACAAAGGCGCCACCGATTTCAGTAGATTCAGGCCCATCTCTTTGTGTAATACAAGTTATAAGCTGATTACAAAAATAATAGCCAACCGTATTAAGAAAATTATGCCGGTCATCATCCCTGAAAACCAAGGAGGATTCATAAAAGGGAGAAAGATTCTTGACAATATTGTGTTGGTGCAAGAAGCAATTCATTCAAGCTGTCATCGAAAAGAGAAAGGCATGGTGATTAAGCTAGATTTGACAAATGCCTTTGATAGGGTGAGACATGATTTCCTGTTTTCTGTGATGGAGAAATTTGGCTTCTCAAAAGTTCTCATAACTTGGGTGAAAGCCTGCATTGCCTCCCCTTGGATAGTGCCTCTGGTTAATGGTTGTTCAACGGAATTTTTCCAGGCCTCAAGGGGGCTAAGATAAGGTTTCCCTGTGTCCCTACTTCTTTACGCCATTCAAGCTTCGGTGCTCAGCTTCCAGCTAGACTACTGTCAACAGATCCAAACTCTGCCAGGCCTGAGAATGGCTCATAACGTTAAAGACATAAATCATGCCTACTTTGTTGATGATACATTATTGCTTGGAGGAGCTAGCATAAATTTTGCTAGAACCTTCAAGAAGAAGCTGGACATTTATAGGGAGGTTTCGAGCAGCAAGATTAACTATCTAAAAAGTATGATCTATGGCTAGAATTGCTCGATCAAAGATTTGACAGACATAGAAAGGCTATTAGAAATGGAAAGAACCCTGACCTGGGAGTCATTTAAGTATCTTGGGATCCCAATCTTCAAATCAAATCCTAAGGTAGCTCATTGGATGCCCCTGCTAGACAAGCTAAAACTCAGGATACAAGCTTGGGGAGCCTCATGGTTGAATAATGTTGGGAAGGTAACCCTTATGAAATATATTCTCATAAGTCTCCAAGTTTATCAGAACTCCATTCTAATAGCCCCTAAAACCTTTATTAGTAAAGTGGATGGTCTCCTGAGAATATTTTTCTGGGAGGGAGGGAAAAATAATGAAAGAAGGCTCCATTTAGTTAACTGGGACACTATTAAGAAGCCATTCTTGGAAGGAGGTCTCCAAATGCGGGATTTGGTAGCCCAAAATCTTGCTCCGGGCTCCAAGCTCCTTTGGAACATTGTTTCTTGGAATCCTAGTTGGAGGAAGAGAGTTCTATGGAAAAAATATTTTCATGGGCATCGTTTGAGGTGCTAGGATTAGCCTCCTAGAATTTCCAAAGGATCAGCAGTTTTCAAACTCTGTCTCACAGCTTTGAAACCTTTCAGTCATATGCTTTATTGGATCCCAGGTAATGGGAAAAAAATAAAAATTTGGGAAGATTCGATTCTTGGAGATCAGCCCTTGAATCAGATGGTAGAACTGGAAAGTATCAGAGCTTGGCTTAAGGCCAGCAATCTGGAAACCCTTTGGGACATCTCCAATTCGACAAATGATGCAGAAATTCTATGGGATGGTTGGAATTTTGGGGAGGTCCGTCATTGGCTGGATTATGAAGCTAATTTATTGTTGGATTTGCTCCAAGGAAAATCTCCCTTAAAGGCCTCTTCTAAGGACAAAAGAGGGTGGGGTTCTCTTTCAGGCTCTTACTCAGTAGTAGAAGGTTACAAAAGTATGATGGTTGTCCCTAGTGTCCCCCCAGAGCCAACTCAATGGAAACTTATTTGGTCTTTTCCTACTCTGCCCAAAATTGACTTCTTTTGCTGGACTCTGGCGCATAAAAGTATCCTCATGAGAGATAACCTGAGGAAGCGTGGAATGGAAGGTCCCTCCAGGTGCCCTCTTTGTGCATCAGATGAAGAAACAACTAACCACTTGTTCTTATTGTTCCCCTTTTCTCAAGAAGTTTGGAAGGGTGTCCTGATGTTAGGACATGACAAAATAGAACTTCCAGGAAATATTCAGGACCTACTAAGAAACTGAGCCAAGTTATCCCTATTCTGTCTCTCCAAAAAAAGCATTCTCAAGATTGGTTGGATGTGATCCCCAAATTCACATGCTGGAAACTGTGGTTGGAGAGGAACAACAAAATATTTAGGGAGGAGAGTTGTAACCCGGTCAAAATTATCACTAAGATCAAATCTCTATTTGGGGAGGCCTTAGAAACCAAACCCACCATAAGAAATGGCATGATTCTGGACAGTAAGGAAGATCAATGGTTAAAAGAGCTTGTTCCAAATCATTAGAATAGATCCATTCCTCCTGCTAAAGCCCCTTCTCATTGGGAAATTTGTCTGGAAGAACAAGAATTCATCAAATGGAGATCTTCTACGGATGATCACTGCCTATTCTTCAATGGGGCCTCTAAAGGTAACCTAGGAAAGGCAAGTGGTGGGGGAGTTACCTTAAGCCCAAGTGGCTCAACTGAGCTGCACTTTGCTTGGGGTCTGGGGCATGAAACTAATAACAGAGTAGAGGCTCTTGCTTTGTGGTAGGGTCTATCTGGCTATCAAGAGGAATCTCCTCTCCATCTCAGTATTTGGAGACTCTAGACTAATTATACAGGCGATGAACTCTCAAAAGATCCCTTCTCAGGTGTAGTTAGCCCCCATCCTCAAAAAAATCAGACTACTATTTCCCAAGTTCCACAAAATCTCCTTCTATCATGTTCTGAGGAAGTTAAACTCACAGGCGCACTTGGCAGCCAACCTAGGCTCTCTCAAGAGGTGGAGATCTGTGTTAGTAAATGATGTTGAAGCGGACTACAACATTCCTTAATTTTGGAGTTGTCTGGGCCTTTGTTCCTTTGAGCATTTCGCTGATTCATATTCTCCAGACTTCGGGACCGAACCATTTTTAGTTGTTTGCTGTTAGTAAATGCGGACTCATCCACAAGTGAAAATTCAGAATGCAACCATGGCATTTTCAATCTCCATTCGTCATTGGAACTCATTGCTGCGTCTGGGTAGGTGTTGGGGAGTTCACGAGGGCCTCTTCAAGGTGAATTTACCACTCTTGGCATTCTTTAACACTATATAACAATCCACCAGACATTTCAAAAATAAAACGCAGTGATTCTTGGGATGATCTAGCACTCCGGCACGTTGGATCTCCTCTCTGCAAGCTAGGAAGCAGAGCTACGTCATACAAAGCAAAAGCAACAAAATTTCAAGGCACCATTCTGAAACAAAATCAGGTTCTTTTTCAAGCCTCTATCTACATTCACAGTGTAACTCATTCAGCGGAATATTCAAAAGCAAAATCTTCTTTCCCTGCCGACTGTAACAAGGAAATACAGGGTTTCGATGTTAAAGTCCTGGGCAGCTGATTTACTAAATTTTAAATAAAAACTAACTGTTCATGTCAAAAAAAATAAAATGGAGAGTGGAGCGCTTAGGGTTTGACGTTGCTCTGCAACTGGCAGACCTTCACAGACTGCGTCGTTCTGCCATTAACCTTCAGCCATAAGGCAGCTACAGCACAATAAGGAACAACTATCACACAATGGAATCCCCTCCGGGGGAGGACATGATGCCTCCCCCGGCTAATATGGAAAATGGCCTGCGATAGACTGAAAATGTCAGGATGGACCATCTAGAAGATATAACAACAAAGAATGAAAATAAACCAAATAATAACAACACAAATGAAGAACCACGAGTGACCTCAAACACCTGCAAGCTGGTAGTAGTTGACAGACCCAAAATCGAGCTCCCAAGTCAGCGCATCAACACTTAGATCCAGTTTATGAGGGATCATGCTTTGATAGGAAAGTTCATAGGCCTTTGGCCAACAGAGAAAGCTTTGCACGGCTGGATTGTAGCCAAATGGAAGCCAAAAGGGCATATAACACTATAGTTAGGGCCTAAGGGCTTCTTTACTGCCATTTTCAATTGTCTAAAGGACCTAAATAGGGTATTGGATGGTGTACCATATTTCTTTAATGCAACAGGGCTATACCTAAGAGGATGGATCGAGCGCTTTAACCCAAAAAAAGAAGATTTGAGCCAAGCCCCTGTGTGGTTGCGCCTTTATTCTCTCCCTCTGGAGTATTGGGACGAAGACTCTTTGCGAGACATTGGGAATGGCTTAGGCGAATTCATCAAAGTGGCAGAGGAGACAAAGCCTAAGCGATACACCTCCTATGCACGAATCCGTGTATACATGCACTTCAGAAAAGCTCTCCCAAACGCGGTAAGCCTCTACCATGATCATTATGAATGGTTACAAACAATAGATTACGAGCATGTACCATTCTGCTGTCGAAAATTCCACACCCTGGGCCACTTATTCCGAGACTGTCCCTCCAATATGAAATCCATGACCACCCCTTCAATGGACAAATCCGACTCGGATGGGTTCACAAAAGTTCCCAATCACAAAAAGACCCATAAAAAGACCTCTACCTCAGTCAGAAAACCTGTCACCAGCACCTCCTTGCCTTCAACAAGAAACAGCTTTGAAATCCTGCTCTAGCCAGAGGTTCATATTTTAGGTAATCAAAAGCAACCTGAAGCGATTCCTAAGACTTCCACCCATTCTACTCCATCAAGCTCAAAGAAAGCCCTCACTTATAAGCAACCCATGGACACCAAAACGCCCTCTCCCAGTAACATGCAGAAAAGGACTGCTCAAGGTATGGAGGTAGATAGCACTTAGATGCAACCCACGATTGTAGATGATACAGAGGCAGAGCAGGAAATAGTATAGAGCATGGAAGAGGAACCAGAGAGCTTTGACATCTGATATCTAGATATACTAGGACTTGGATAGGCTTCTAAGAAAAAGGAATATGACAAAATTCCTGAGCGACGGCTAGATAACTTAGAAGTAATTCTATTAAGAGCACAGAAGCAAATATCATTAGGCATCCAACAAGAAATATCTTGAAAGACAACAAGAAACAAGGACATAAACTGATCTTCAGAGAACCATCCGCATAGGGGAGATTCTGGTGGAATTTGGAAGATACTCCAAGCTCACCAAATACTATAATCCCCTTCCCTATCATGAATCATGAAGCTCATCTCATGGAACATCAGAGGGCTCAACGGCCCGGGGAAGGGACGATTAATAAAGAACATGCTACAACAGGAAAAGCCTCAAATTCTCTTCTTGTAGGAGACCAAGTGTAATTCCACAATGTTGGATCAGATCCTTGCCAAAGCGTGGCCAGGAAGCAAAGAAGTGGCAATGGAAGCCATGGGAGCCTCAGGAGGGCTAGCCATCATTTAGGATGATAGAGCTATAACACTTACCAACATACATGCCAGTAAGCACATTATTCAGGCCAGGTTTCATTTAACAGGGACAAATGTTCATGGACACTTAACTAATGTGTACTTCCCCTAGGAGGCAACAAACAAAGTAGACACATAGAACACCCTAACTCAGATCAACTCAGAAAGATCCCACACACTTTGGATCATAGGAGGGGAGTTCAACATGATTACAATATTGGAGGAAAAAGGAGGACGGATCAAGCTGGACTATGAAAGCACGCACTTCAGAAACTACATTCATAACGATAGGCTTATAGATATGGAATTCAACAATGCCATTTATACTTGGAACAACAAGCGTGCAGATGCCCACAAAATTACATCTCGATTAGACAGATTCTTGACCTCTGATAATGCAATACATCTTGGCGGGCATGTCCTGGCCTTTATATTGCTACTCTCTAGCTCAAACCATTGGCCTATTAGGCTTCACTGGCAAAGACTGGGAGACAATTTTCGCAGGTCCTTTTGCTTTGAAGCCTTTTGGCTGAATCACCCCGATTTTCATAACCTGATAACAGAGACATGGAGAAATTTCACACCACCAGAAGACGCAAAAATGTACAAGCTCCAATGTCGACCTTTTGATCGCACGTGAGATTTTGAACCAAAGCTCCCGTTCTCCTGCAACCTCGCCTCTTGCGGCCCTCTACAGGCCTCCCGCCTGGCAGCCCCTGCTGGGGCCTCCAGTCTTCCTCCTCGGCACCCCTGTAGTCGGGCTCTGCCCTCCTCCTCCGACCAGTGCTGCGACTGGCTCCCTTCTGGCCTTTCCATGGCTGGGATCGACCCCTCCTAGATGTAAGACAATGAATACCAAGGTGAGATCTTCACCTCTCTTATTTCTAAAAATGTTACCATCCGAAAAAAACCCACAGCTTCAAAGTTCGTCAAGAAACTAGCTGACATCCAAGAAATCTCCCTTCCCCCTAGTCTCCCAAGGAAGGAAACAATCTCTATAGTAGAGAGAGGTCTTGTTGGACAATTACTGGCCTGTGGCCCTCTCCCACAGCTATACAGAAATGGGTGGAGCGAAACTGGAATGCAAACATCTAAGGAAAAATCACGATAAGATTCTATGGAAGGGGTTACTATACATTCCTCTTTGAAACCAAAGAAGACCAGAATCTCATCTTCAGAAATGGTCCCTACTTCATGGATTCGAGAGGTCTCTTTTTGAACAGATGATCCCCTGACTTTGACCTAGAAATGGATATACCTAATGTAGTCCCGGTTTGGGTTCGCTTGCCCCATCTCCCTCTTCATTGCTGGGGAGATGAATCGATCAAAGCCATTGGGAACCCTGTCGGAAAATACATTAACAGATGCGAACCAAAGGACAACATGCATGCATGTGCAAGGATCTGTGTTGAGGTCGACTTAGGAAAGGGCCTTCCGGAAGCAATCAAGATCAAGGTGGACCAATGGACCCATATTCAGCAGCTGGACTACGAACAAATCCCATTCAAATGTAAGGTATGCCATGAATATGGTCATTTTGCTAATAGGTGTAGTAAACTAAAAGAAAATGAAATCAATGAAAATGGTGAAGCCAGCGAAGACACATGGGAACAAGTCAAAAAAAAGAAAGCAAACCCCAAACAGTCTAGCCCAAAACCAAAGCCTCCACCAGAAATCCAAGCTGCATCCTTCTCCCCCCCCATCTTGAATCAGCCATTACCCTCTACATCAAACCCCTTCAAATATTAGGAGGAATAAGACCCGTCATCCCCCCACTCTCCTCCTGATCCCCAGGAGCCCCCTCTCCCTAAAAGCCAATGCTAAGACACTATCGAATCCTCATTGTCTCTTACTATTTCCTCTCAGCCTCTTCTTCATCCTCCCCTCAACAGAATCACCAGAAGCTCATCTAAAGATCACGAGGGTTCTAGTGAACCCTCCAAGAAACCTAGCCCAGGCAGGAAATTTGCTAAGGATCACATGGATGAGAACACGCAAAATGTGTTATGAAACCATCTCAAGAAAAGATAGAAAAGATAGATCAACGCCTTAGAATTCAGCCTCTTCGAGGGGGCAACCTCCTTTACATTACATAAATGAACAATTCTTGGATGATACAAATGACAAAACCTCCTTTCTATATATAGGAGTCTAAGGAGTCACAATATAATCCAGCCGACCTAACAATAATAATATAAAGCCACAAAAATAACAATAGAGGGATTCTATGGGGCACAGAAATAACAATATGGGGGTAATAGGGGCACAACAATATAAATAAGGGGTATAACTACAATAGTAATGGGGTAATCACTAGTATTATAGGGACCCAACATGCCCCTCTCCTTCAAAAAAGTGTTGTCCTCAACGCTTGAGTAGTTCTGGATACTTCTGCATAAAATTCTCATCCTCCCATGTGGAATCTTCAGCGGATAAGTTCTTCCACTTGATAAGATACTCTGAAATTGATCGATTTCGTAGCTGTCGAGTTCTTGTTTCTGTGACTGCTTCCGGTTCCAATATAATTTTTCCTTCCTCGTCAAGTTCTGGCAATATTGTTTGAATTGGGAGCTTGTCACCTATAACCTTCTTTAAACATGAAACATGGAAAACTGGGTGCAATCGAGAAGCTGCAGGAAGCTCCAATTTGTATGCCATAGTACCAATCTTTTGCAACACCTTGTACGGACCATAATACTTTGGTGATAATTTATTATCCTTCTTAGCTTGCTTTAGGGACATTTGCTTATATGGTTGTAGCCGTAGGAATACCCAATCACCTACATCAAAACTTCTTTCACTGCGATGTTGATCTGCCTGTTGTTTCATTCTATTTTGTGCCAACACGAGGTTATCCTTTAAGAGTTGGAGGACTTGTTGTTGATGTTCGATGTGATGTTCCACTGCCTGAACCTTAGAATTTTCTCTTAAATATGATGTGATGGATGGTGGTTGATACCCATAAAGTGCCATAAATGGGGTCATTTTTGTTGTTGTATGGAAGGAAGTGTTATACCACCATTCAGCCAGAGGCAACCATTTGACCCATTGTGTCTGTTTATCAGATACAAAGCAACGAAGATATCCTTCCAAACATTTGTTTACTATCTCAGTTTGCCCATCAGATTGAGGATGATAAGATGAGCTATGAGCTAACTGAGTACCAAGACAAGAAAATAATTCTGTCCAAAAATTTCCAGTGAAAATGGGATCTCTGTCACTTACAATAATCTTTGGGTTTCCATGTAGCTTTTGAACTGTTTCCATAAATGCAGTAGAAACTGTACTGGCTTTAAATGGATGTGATAATGCACAAAAGTGTGCATACTTGGTAAGTCTGTCAACTACCACCATGATGACACTCTTTCCCTCAGACTTGGGTAAACCTGTGATAAAATCCATTGAAACCTCCTCCCAACGTTGGCTTGGAATGGATAAAGGTTGTAATAGACCCGGTGTCTTAATTGTTTCAACTTTATTTTGTTGGCAAACCAAACATTCCGCCACAAACTTTTGAATATCTGATTTAAGGCCATCCCAAAAAAATTCCTTCTTAACCCTGTGGTAAGTTTTTAAAAATCCTGAGTGCCCTCCTAAGGGAGAAGTGTGCAATTCCATAAGAATCTTTTGTTTTAGCTGGGAATTCTTACAGAGGTATAAGCGATCTTTGTACCATAACGAATCATTTTGCCAGCTAAATGTATCAGAAGTACTGGAATCTTGTTGTAGCTTTCGAATAAGTGCCCACACTTCTTCGTCATTCTTCCATTCCTCCCTTGCTTCGTTTATCCAATCTGGTTGGATAATAGAAATGGCACACAACAATGCTTCCACATCCTCATCCTTTCTTGAGAGTGCATCTGCCACCACATTTTGCTTCCCTTTTTTGTAGATGATTTCAAAGTCATAACCCAACATCTTTGTGACCCACTTTTGTTGCTCTTCAGAGGATAATCTTTGTTCTAAAAAGTATTTAAGGCTATCATGATCCGTTTTTACCTTGAAGTGTCTTCCCATTAGGTAGGGTCGCCATTTCTTAAGTGCATGGAGTATTGCCAACATTTCCTTCTCATAAATAGCTTTGTTAAAAACTTTCCCTTGATTGGACGACTTTCAAAAGCAATGGGTCTTTCATCTTGCATTAGAACAGCACCAATTCCATTTCCTGAAGCATCACATTCCACAATAAAGGTTTTTGTGAAGTCCGGTGTAGCTAAGACCGGTGCTTGGCACATTGCCTCTTTAAGATGTTCAAAGGCCTTTGTTGCTTCCGAAGTCCATGAAAATGAATCTTTCTTCAATAATGTTGTTAGAGGTGCTGCTATTCTCCCATAATTCTTAACAAACTTGCGATAATACCCTGTCAACCCAAGAAATCCTCGCAGATGCTTTATGGATGTGGGGATTTTCCATTCCTTAATGGCTTTAATTTTGCTAGGGTCTACCTTAACTCCTTCATGAGATACAATATGACCCAAATATTCCACCTCCTGGACTCCAAAGAAACATTTGGATCTTTTTGCATATAATTGTTTCTCCTCCAATAGTTGTAGCACCCTGTCAACATGATCCTTCCAAGACTTGCTGTAGATTAGTATATCATCAAAAAATACTAACACAAATTTTCTAAGGAATGGTTTGAAAATTGAATTCATCAAACCTTGAAATGTTGAAGGTGCATTGGTAAGGCCAAAAGGCATGACCAAAAATTCATAATGACCCTCATGAGTTCTAAATGCCGTTTTCGGAATGTCTTCAATCTTCATTCTGATTTGATGATATCCCGAACGAAGATCCAACTTGGTGAAGTAAATTGATCCATGCAATTCATCCAGTAATTCATCAATAACAGGAATGGGGAACTTATCTTTAATAGTGAGCTTGTTGAGCTCCCTATAATCTGGACACATGCGCCATGATCCATCCTTCTTGTGCACCAATACTACTGGAGCTGAGAAAGAACTTTGACTCGGTTGAATTATACCAGCCTCTAGCATTTCTGCAACCATACGTTCAATTTCACTTTTTTGGACATAGGGATATCTGTACGGCCTGATGTTTGGAGGAACACTTCCTGGAATCAGATGAATAGCATGATCATGATCACGCATAGGTGGGAGACCTTTGGGAGTCTCAAATACCTTGGAATGATTGTCCAAGACTTTTTGGAGATCTGGAGAAATAGATGATTCCAATGTGGAAACATCTAGCGAACATAATTGTGCAATTACACCTCTTTGCTCCTTTTTTAGAAGCTTTGTCATGCCATTAGAGCTGATTATCTTTCCTGGTTTCCCTGCAATACCCCTTAATTCAACTTCCTTTCCTTCCGTAGAAAATTTGATGAAAAGTTCTTGAAAATTAAAAGCTATTGTACCCAAGGATTGTAGCCATTGGACTCCTAGTACAACATCAGCACCTCCCATTGGAATGGAAAGCATTGGGCTAGTCAATACATATTCTCCCATGGATAGCTTGATATTATGGCACTTTCCAGAGCAATTTATTGTTCCTCCATTTGCAATCATCACTTGACACTCTGGTGCTGGATATAGGAAGCAATTCAATTCTTTTGCTACCCTACAATGAATAAAATTGTGGGTGCTTCCTGAATCAATCAACACTATTACCTTTTTCTTCTTGATTTGTCCTTCTATCTTGATGGTTTGAGGAGTGGTAATTCCCGCCAATGCATTACAAGATATGGTCGGATTTATTTGTTCTTCATCTAGGCTTTGTTCCTGGAGTATATCTTCTTCTTTTGACCTTTCTTGCTCCTTTTCTTCTTCCTCTTCACAATCTATGTAGAATAATTTCTTCTCAGCACACTTATGACCTTTAGTGTATTTGCTATCACAACTGTAACAAAGCCCTTTTGCTCTTTTTTCTTCCAATTGTTGTGGTGTCAACCTTATAGGTTGTGGAAGACTAGGGGCAACAACACTTCCGTCTTTATAGTTGTGAGTGGTATGCTTCCTGGTTGCCATAATTTTGCTTTCCATTTTTCTTGCTAACCTGAATGCCTTCTCTAATGAATCAGGTTCCCAAAGGCGAACATCATGTTGGATATTATCCTTTAAAGACCCTATGAACACATCAATCCTATGCTCCTCTGGAATATCTTTTACCCTTATGTTCAATTTTTGGAACTCCTCAATGTGCTCCATTATTGAACCCTTTTGTTTGAGACTTATCAATTGGCTAAAAAAAGTGTTGCTTTTTGTATCTTCATAATGTGCTATCAATTCTTCCGTAAAAATTGCCCAAGTGATAAATTTTTTACGAGAGCAAAGCCATTGATACCATACAAACTGATTTGGTTCCAAATATACAATTGCCATACGTACCTTTTGTGCGTTTTGCACATTATTGAGATCGAAGAATTGCTCCATCTGTAATATCCATGTGGCGGGATCCTTGCCATCAAACTTCCTCATATCGATTTTTGGAATATGGTGATTCTTCGATCCAACATTAGCGTCTATGGAATCATGATTAACATTTCTTTTGTTCTCATCATGAGTTTCCTTTACTACCTTTTCACCATTAGTGACCCTTTCTTGTAGCAACTTCTTCAATTCTTCCATGTCTGTCTTCAAATCTATCTTCAAATTTGCCATCGAATCCTCCATCTTAGCTTCCATGCCCTTTATCTTAGATTCCACGCCATTTATCTTAGATTCCACGCCACTTATCTTAGCTTCTGTTAGCTTTTGTGAGCGTGACATTTGTTGCACTTGTTCTTGTAATTTTGATATATCATGTAGCATTTCTTCCTCTTCTTCATGAGTCATGCTAGAGCTTTCAGGTTCCTTACTAGGTGTTTGCATTTTCTTTCCTCGGGGCATCAGTTACCGATAATAATGCTTTACTATGCCCTTTGAATTCCGTTAAACCAAGCTTACACAAAAATTAAAAAAAAAAACTACACACCTTTTTTCACTTTATAGAAGCCTGATATTGAATCTGATGTATCTCTGTAATTTCAGATCATCCAGTTCTGAAATTGCTACCTGTAGTAGCCTTCTGCGTCCTCTTTCCAATGCCACAAGTCTGAGCCAAATTGGATTCTCCAAGGAAGAGTTATGTGAAATCTCCCACAGTGACTTCATTTTAGACTGGTTCAGTAGAGCGAACTTGTACGACGTGCCACGAGTCACTGTTTCAACCTTTGAATCTAAAACATACATACAAGAAACTACAGTCCGTCCTCTTTCTTTACCTTCTTACGAAATTTCAATCCGATCCCCAGAGAGAAAGTTATGACGATTTTCCCCAGGTCACCTGTTTTGAATGTAATTCAGGAGTCTGCAAAAAGACCAACTTCCTCAGATCATATCTCCGCAAATATCGCGCGAAAAGCTCTGAAATTTGGACCCAAGGTTCAGCGCGATTTCTTCTCAAATGGGTTTTTTTTTGCGACTTCTGAAACGTCACAGAAAAAAAAGTTATAGCGAAAATGCCACGATGACCTGTTTGGAGCAGCGAAACCCTAGAATCCAAAGCTCTGATACCAAATGTTATGAAACCAGCTCAAGAAAAGATAGAAAAGATAGATCAACGCCTTAGAATTCAGCCTCTTCGAGGGGGCAACCTCCTTTACATTACATAAATGAACAATTCTTGGATGATACAAATGAAAAAACCTCCTTTCTATATATAGGAGTCTAAGGAGTCACAATATAATCCAGCCGACCTAACAATAATAATATAAAGCCACAAAAATAACAATAGAGGGATTCTATGGGGCACAAAAATAACAATATGGGGGTAATAGGGGCACAACAATATAAATAAGGGGTATAACTACAATAGTAATGGGGTAATCACTAGTATTATAGGGACCCAACAAAATGACATAGCAATGGGAACGCAGACACCCATAGAAACTTATATCCTGGGGCAATATGACAAAAAAGAAATCAACAAGGACCAAGGAGGGCGAGCACCTCCTTGCATACTGCATATCCAATGATGAAAATATTATCTTGGAACGTCAGGGGACTTGGGCACCCCTCTAAGGTAGCAACCCTAAGGGATCTTATCATTTCTGTGAAGCCATGAATTATTATGTTACAAGAAACAAAACAAAACCACAAGGAAATGAATAAAGTCATTAAGAAGTAGACATAGTATAGAGGAAGCATTAGTGAGGCAAGAGGAGCCTTAGGAGGAATAGCAACAATTTGGAATCAAGGTATATGGAACCGTATTTCGGAAACAATAAATCAACAGTGGATCAAAACAACTCTGGAAAATAAAGCAGATAAACAAGCCATTATCATCTACAAAATCTATGTGCCGAATCACTGCAGAGATAAGGATAGTTGTTGGAATGATCTAAAAGAGAGTCTAGACGCAAAAGAGAACACTAACATTACTCTAGGAGGTGACTTTAATTTAATCCTCCACGCCAATGAGAAAACGGGAGGCAGTTTTATGCCTAATCCATCTAGAATACAATTGGAAAATATCATGCAGGAGCATGATCTTATGGATGTTGTTGGGACTCAGAAATGTCATATTTTCATCCACCTTTTTCCTTACATTTTATCATTCCATTAACCTGTTATCATATCACTTTCATACATACATTTGGATTTCACCTTCCTATTTTCCATTTTATTCATTTTTGTATTATAAGTGAATTTATGATTAATTATTAGAAAATGTACATATTTTTATATATCTCAAGAGTATGTGAGTTTTGTTATGTGTAGGAAACATGTCTCCTCCACCATATCGAGAAGATAATTATGCAAGCCTTTTTCTACGGAGAAAATCATGGAGGCATATCGAGAAAATCATGGAGGCATATCGAGAAAATCATGGAAGCATATCTTATCCTAAGGAGAAAATCATGAAGACATATCTTATCCAAGATATGAGAGATTTGTGGGATCATGGTTGAGAGATTTGTGCGATGATATCTTGTAATAATGGGAAACTAGTTGAGAGTTCTTGAGAGAATATTTGATATGTAATTATGGAAAGGTTATCTTCTTCATGTATATAAGAGAGTGCTCTCTCTTCATTGGGATGAATAATGAATAATAGAGAATGGAGATTAACTTTGATTCTTTCTTGATTTGTAATTTAGTTATTGTAATATAGTTTAACATAGTTTTATTGTCATGAGCTCATATCTGTTGTTTGCCATTCACTTCTTCACATGTTGTATTTATTTTCCTTTATGCAATTTCATGCTTTCCTAGTTAGTGTTTCAATGCTTTAATTTGATTTCAGTAATTTAGATTAGATTAGATTAGATTAGTTCCACTTCAGTCCTGCATATATAGTGCATGTGTCTCGTAAGTCTACGGACCTCGGATTGATAAATTAAATAGTTGGGTAAGTACTACAACGGAACTAAACGAACATAGTTTCACCCAACATTTTGGCGCCGTTGCCGGGGAGGCACGATGGATTGAAGTTTAGTTTGATTTTTCTGCAAGTGTGTTTAGACATGTTCCTAACTCCGAGGTGTTAAATGCGGTAAGACGTGGGGAACAACCTATGCATCGCATTCGAGATACCGTAATGGGCTCGACCTCTTATGGATCAGGGCATGTAGGGTGTGTTTACATTTATGCAAGTGTGAATTTCAATTTCTGCAGGTGTGTTTGATTTTCGCAACTGTGAAGAATGTGTGATGAATTCATGGTTCATGGTTATAATTGAAGCATTCAATTACTCAATTAATGAACAGTCCTTGTAAGAGGTTTTAATTGAGTATTGAATTCAAGATTATTTCTGTGATCCCTTTTGTTTTTAATTCAATTTTTAGTGTGCTGATTTTTTTTGTTTTTTTTCAACATGACTTAACAATGAGTTTCAGCTTGGAACTACTCACTCAGATCCTAGCAGAAGTTGGGATCTCTTCTTCCTTGGAAGAGGAGATCTTAACAAGAATTAAAGGTTCAACTACTCCCCAAGAAATAAATGAAGATTCAACATCTGAAGAATCCTGCGTATCTGATGGCGAACAACCATTCGAACAGGAGATCAAGGAAGAAGAGCAGCAAATTGGAGAAGAAGAACAAAAGTTACAGCATGATCTGAGTGAGAGAAACTGTGCATATCAAAGCTTCATCGAACAATGGTTCCAGGTAAGTATTAGATTAGATTCATCTTTTAATTTTTTTGATTTGCAGTTACAGCAACCAGACTCATTCACTGTCAAATATTTTCATCCATCATTTGAAAACTTGCTACTGAATCTATTGTTGTCACTGCTACGTGAATGGCTTCATTGGAAGTTTAACTACACGTAACTAATTTGTAAATTCTAATTAGTATAGAGTAGGTAGGCTTTTAGATTTAGCTTTTGCTTTCATTTTCAGTGCTGCTTTTGCTTAGAATAAGTATGCTCTCCTCCTGCGTCTTTGTACGATCTCGAGGATCAGAAAATAGGTTTCAGTTTTGCTTAGAATAAGTATGCTCTCCTCCTGCGTCTTTGTACGATCTTGAGGATCAGAAAATAGGGATGATTTAGGCGACCAATTTCAGGAATAAATAAATGTTTTGCAATATGCTTCTTTCAATATGCAAATTTTTGTGTCCATTTGTTAAAAAAAAAATTAAAACTAACCATTTTTTTTGTTTTTAAAGATAGGATTAATTTCATTTTCTACACTGTTAATAATAAAAATAACAAAAAAATAATAAAATAATAAAATAATAAAAAAATGAAAAATAAAATTTTTTGTTAATGCATCCCCACTCTTCCTTTGCAGGATTCTCCAATAAACCCACTATTCACTCTAAGCTGTAGCCAAATGATCCGCTCTCCATTGCCAGACACTAACAGAAATTCCGCACCTGTCCCGTCATTCGATGGCAAAGCCAAGTCCAACAGAGCGTTCCGGGCGGCCCCTCTGATCCCATTTTCTCACTTCTGGATGTCTGAAGCAAAATACACCCGCCCCAATCCCAATTTCCGCTGTCCATGGCGTCATGGCAGTCACAAATGTGAACGCTGCCAATTCTGTCAAAAACGCTATCATTAAGGAAATTGGCACTGCTCAAATGGATGTTTTGAGCTAGTCGAAATTCAAATCTTTGATGTCAATGATCCGCCTTTGCTTGAAACAGTCGTATTTCCAGCACTTGTATCTGCCTCTGCATATCCTTGCCCTGATAGCAGTTCATTGGACTCCATCTCATGTTCCTCTGTTTCAGTCTTCCACCTCACAGGTTTTGAAACGCAACCCTTTAAAAACGTCAATTTTAAAAAGTAGTCTGTGTTCAAACCAGGGAAAATCTAGACAAACGAAGACATGGGTTTTTTTCATAATAGAACGAGTTATATAACCCAGAAATCGTTTGCTTAAATTCCTCACGGTCTATGAGGAAATCGTGGTTCTTCAAAGCCCTATTTTGCTAACTGCGTGAATAAAAACGGTTTTGTACATCTGTCTTTTGAAGGCTCTGTCAGGTGGATAGGCTGATTGCCATTTGCATTGTTGCATGTGAAGTATCATATCTTTGAAGCTGTGAAAATCCCCCTCAAGTCCTGCATGATCATCGAGCTCTCGAGCTCCTGTCGTTTGGAGCCAAGAAGAGAAGCTCGTGTCGTGACTTCTTGTCCCTGGAACTGGATCCGTTCGTTCTCAGGCACCATGATCCGATTTATATTGCTTCAGAACAGACAAGGAAAGACCCGCCTTGCCAAATACTACATTCCACTCGAGGAATCGGAGAAACATAAACTCGAATATTAGGTGCATCGGCTTGTCGTTAACAGAGACCCAAAATTCACGAATTTTGTAGAGTTTCGAACACACAAGGTGATTTACAGGCGATATGCAGGCCTCTTTTTCTCCATGTGCGTGGACATAACTGATAATGAACTGGCTTATTTGGAGAGAATTCATTTATTTGTTGAGATATTGGATCATTTCTTCAGCAACGTATGTGAGCTTGACCTAGTATTCAATTTTCACAAGGTATATTTGATATTGGATGAATTTATCCTTGCAGGGGAATTGCAAGAAACAAGTAAAAAGGCAATTATTGAAAGAATGACTGAGTTGGAACGGCAGGAGTGAGAAGCTTGCATGATCCAAGTGTGACATCTCCTAAGTAGCAGAAAATTACCTCCTGCATTATTCTTTTTTTTGCTATTTCTGCTTGCAATTTGACAACATTGTCATATTTTTTTTTAAATATTTGATTGTATGACCCCATTATTGTCTGCATTATTTTTCTCTGTTTAGTGCCTTATTATTTGATTTGATTTAATTAGTTGCATCCTTTCTGAGGTATAGAGGCTTTGATGTTCAACCTGAATTCTATAGTGCTGACAGTAGTTGGGTTCATTTGTTCTCTTTCGGCACATGTAATAGATTTTTTTCATGCTCTTTTTTTTTCAATTGAAAAAATAAAAATAAAAAAAAATATTCTAATAATAAAAAAAACACAAAACATAAAATAAAAAGAAAAAATAAAAAAATAAATAATAATTGCCCTCATTCATTCATACACTCACTACTTGTTCTCTAACAAATACAATGCTTTTTCAAATGTTTTAAATGAATTTTTTCTGCAAGCCACTAAAAACATTTTGAAAAAGTATTGCACCAGCAATAAGTACATTGCATGGGGACATGCAATATTTCTAAGTTGGGGGGAAATAAAAGTATGTTGGACTTTTTGTGAATTTATGGGCAAAAGTAGGATGTATATACTAACAAGTGAAATGAGATTGGTGTTATGTGTAGGACAACGAGAAGCTTATGCAGAAAGCTCAACATTACGATGCGACACCTTTTTCATCCACAATTAGAGTTATTTCAGAAAATAATTAAAAAAATGGACATTTTGTAAATTCTTGAAAATGCGCTAATTTGTTTTTGAGTCACTTCATACAGGAATGATCGATGGAGATGGCACACAAAGATGACAATTTTTATGCAGGAATGGTGCTAAGTTTTTCAGAGTATGCAAAGTGATTTTTCCAAATCACAATGAAACATGCATCATTGACGCTTGAAGGAACAAATTCTTCACTGCACATATCATGACATTTTCCACTACACACCTTTTGCGTCATGATTACTTCCCTTTTTCCTTCCAAACGCCTAGACCTTCCTTGTGTTGCAGCCCATCTTCCATTTCCTTATCTTTCATGACTTCATGCACGCCTATTTTTCTGAATCGCATACATCCATTTATCCTTTTCAGTTTAGTTTTTCCTTCTAGTTTGCCTTCTGAATAAAACTCATTCCCTTTCCATGATCACATTACCTTGATTTCCTAGCCATGCTGATCCACACTGCTTGTCCGTGAGTTCTTTCCATCTATAGTCCTACCAAATCTTTTTGTACAAACTCGCGTTGACTGATGTGGGATTCCTTAAGGCCCACCTTTCAACAAGTCTTGCCCCATCGACACCAGCACCTTATCTGGGAAATAGACTAGAGTTCATTTTGAGTACATAGAGGCTTGCATGCCTTAATGGCAAGCTCTCTCGCTGGCGATCATGGGAATACATCAATGTCCCTTGATCTTCAGATCTTGCAAGTGGCTCGACCTCGACACATCCATTCGCACTTTGCAAGATGTACTCCGGTACCTTGGCACTCATTGACATCAATGGTGAGTTGCCTCGCATTGGTGAACAACATACATCAATGGCCGGTAATCCAATGATTTCTATTCATGCTCGACATCGACACATTCATTCGCATGTTTAGAATTGTACCATCGGGTTTGTAGCAGGTGAAGACTATACACTTTTTCATGACTCCCTCAGCAGTTACAGCAGCATGCATTCTGATCTATGAGAGTACCACAGTACCACTCTCAGCAGTCACATTTTCCATGATTCAGCATCAGCAGTTCATATTCCTTCATTCTCCAGGATCTAGTTACATCAGTCACATTTTCCTGATCCAGCAGCAGCAGCTACATTCCTATTGCATACTTCATCATTCTTGGGTAAGTATAGGTATGTTGTTTTCTAATCTTTAATCATGCAATTCCTTATATGCTAACTTGAATATTTTGGAAAATTCCCTCACCATGCTACATTTCCTTTCATACGCCATGTTAAGTTGCATGCAGACATGCAACCAATTCAGTTGAGGGGGGGGAGAACTACATTCACTACATATTCACTTCCATGATTCCATTTCTTCACCACTATCACTCCATTTACCATTCACCAACATTTATTTTCCAATGATACTTTGTTGCACTTTGTTTCATACGCAATATTGGCATGCTTCATTAATATTACAAAAAGGGCTTTCTTATGCACATTATGATTTCCAGTGAGTGTTTACATTATTGAAGAAAAGAGAACAGAAAATGAAATGAATGTTGTTAACACAAGAACCAACATTATTTGTATTCATGGTTGTCACACAAGAACCAACCATAAGAAAATGTAAATTGTTACTAAATGTCTCTCACATATCCTGGAAACATTTAAGACATCATCATGTAAAGCCAAAGCTCAATATGCCAAATGTTCTTAAAAGATACCCATGCATGGTTGCATGAGGACATGCAACAAGTTCAGTTGGGGAGGATGTTGGGACTCAGAAATTTCATATTTTCATCCACCTTTTTCCTTACATTTCATCATTCCATTAACCTGTTATCATATCACTTTCATACATACATTTGGATTTCACCTTCCTATTTTCCATTTTATTCATTTTTGTATTATAAGTGAATTTATGATTAATTATTAGAAAATGTACATATTTTTATATATCTCAAGAATATGTGAGTTTTGTTATGTGTAGGAAACATGTCTCCTCCACCATATCGAGAAGATAATTATGCAAGCCTTTTTCTACGGAGAAAATCATGGAGGCATATCGAGAAAATCATGGAAGCATATCTTATCCTAAGGAGAAAATAATGGAAGCATATCTTATCCTAAGGAGAAAATCATGAAGACATATCTTATCCAAGATATGAGAGATTTGTGGGATCATGGTTGAGAGATTTGTGCGATGATATCTTGTAATAATGGGAAACTAGTTGAGAGTGCTTGAGAGAATATTTGATATGTAATTATGGAAAGGTTATCTTCTTCATGTATATAAGAGAGTGCTCTCTCTTCATTGGGATGAATAATGAATAATAGAGAATGGAGATTAACTTTGATTCTTTCTTGATTTGTAATTTAGTTATTGTAATATAGTTTAACATAGTTTTATTGTCATGAGCTCATATCTGTTGTTTGCCATTCACTTCTTCACATGTTGTATTTATTTTCCTTTATGCAATTTCATGCTTTCCTAGTTAGTGCTTCAATGCTTTAATTTGATTTCAGTAATTTAGATTAGATTAGATTAGATTAGTTCCACTTCAGTCCTACATCTATAGTGCATGTGTCTCGTAAGTCTACGGACCTCGGATTGATAAATTAAATAGTTGGGTAAGTACTACAACGGAACTAAACGAACATAGTTTCACCCAACAGATGTCCCTCCAAAAAACCGTAGATACACCTAGAAAAACCGCAGGATGGGTGCTGGTAACATCATGGAGCGGTTGTACAAAATTCTCATTAATATTACACTTCTCTCTACTTTCTCCCTCGGATATGCTAACATTCTAACGTGCTCTGCCTCCGACCACTTCCCAATAACTCTAACACTTGAAAATCATAGGCCACTTGTGCCCATTCAATTCAGATGCAGTTCTCTCTGGAATGATATACCAGCAGTTGCAGGAATTGTTTACAGCTCTTGGATCCAACACGTGGGAGGCTCTCCCGGTTTAATTTGGGAAACAAAACTACGAAAAATAAAACAAGCCATCAAAGAATGGGCTAAAACAAAATATCAAGAACCATAGAAGGTAAAAAAAGAAATTAAGAACAATTTGGAGAGTATCCAAATAGCAATAGAGGATAATGGCCTTTCCCAAGAGAACAAACAGCAGGAAAATGAACTCTACTTACACCTATACCGAGTTAATAGAGAATAGGAAACAAAATGGAGGCTCAAGTCGAGACAATTATGGTTACAAGGGGGTGACAAGAACTCAGTTTTTTTCACAAGCAAACGACAACCAGAAAGATAAGGAATAATGTTAGCTCCATCCTAGATGCAGAAGGTGATAGACAAAGCACTCAGGAAGCCATTTGAAGAGATGCTACAGATCACTATTGGGACCTGCTAACTGAAACAAAGGAAGCAGAGGATTATATAGATTTATTGCAGCATCTCCCAACAGGGATAAGCAGGGAAATGAATGACATTTTAAGCAAGGAGATAGATGAGGAGGAAATCAGGAGATCAATCTAGACTCTTCAACCTGATAAAGCCACTGGACTGAATGGCCTTCCCATCTGCTTTTATCGAGCATTCTGGGGAATTATTAAAAAATACATGACAAAAATGCTCAATTGGATCCAACAAAAAGGCAAAATAGGAGGATATACCAATGCTACTCATCTAGCACTAATCCCCAAAGAAAAAAGGCCATCTTCCTTTGCTCGTTTCAGGCCCATATCACTCTGTAACTGCTCCTATAAAATCTTGACAAAAATCATTGCTACCCGCCTAAAGACTTTTCTCCCTTCTCTCATTTCCAAAAATCAAGGGGGATTCCCAGCCTACAAACAAATAATTGATTCCATTTTACTTGTACAAGAAGCCATCCATTTGAGTCAAACCGGAAATGAGAAAGGATTTGTCCTCAAGCTTGATCTGGCCAATGCATTTGACAGAGTGAGACACTCCTTCCTCTTGGCAGCTTTGAAGAAGATGGGATTTGATGAATGCTTTCTCAGCCTCATTCGAGCCTACATTTCGGGGCCATGGATCTCCCCTCTTGTAAATGGTAGACCTAGAGAATCTTTCCAATCCTCCAGAGGCCTCCAAGAAGGTTGCCCCCTCTCACCTTATATCTTCATTCTAATAGTTGAATCCTTCAGGAGAGTGTTGGACTTCAGCCAGAGGGTTGGCTTAGTCATAGGAATAAAATTTGGGGACGGGGTCAAGAACATAAATCATTCACAATTTGCCGATGACATTCTGCTGATTGGAGGGGCCTCCACCACAATAGCCAAGCACTTCAAATCTCTCCTTGACAAATATATGAGCTACTCTGGTGGAATGGTAAATAATCTGAAAAGTTGCATATATGGCTGGAACACAATAGTACAGGTGCTTCACAATATCGCCATCATCTTTGGAGTCACATGAAAGTATGATTGGACTCACTTCTCTTACTTGGGAATGCCTGTAAGTGCTGGACCTTTGAGAGTAGAAGTCTCGAACACAGTAGTCGACAAAATGAAAAGAAAAGTGCAACAGTGGGGATTTATTTGGCTCTACCCAGTTGGTCGCCTCACTCTTCTTAAGTCAGGTATATCTTCTCTCCCCCTATATCATTTTTCTCTTCTTCAAGCTCCAACGTCCTTCCACAACAAAATGGAAATCATCCTTCGCCAATTCCCATGGCAAGGGGGGAAAATGATTAAAGGAAATTCAACTTGATTAATTGGAAACAGATGATCCAAACCCAAGACCAAGGAGGTATTGGAATTAGATCTCCTAAATTTCTCAATTTAGCCTTTGGGGGAAAAATTGTCTGTGGACTCATTACTGGACTCCCAGCATGGTGGAAAAAAGTTCTGGAAATTTAATACCTCAATTTTCCTAGATAACAACTTCTTGATCAAGATATTCCCAATAGAGAATCCTCCAAAATTTGGCGACTATACAAGAGAGAAATTCCACTAATTGCTCAAAATAATTCAAAAATCCCCAAGGGAGGTGCAAGCATCAATATTGGAGCAGACAAAATCATGGGTCAGCAGCCAATAAATAGACATGGGGGAGTCCACCCTATCCTTTCCTTTTTTGAAAGAACAGGCATTCAATAAATGGAACAGATATCCCAATGGGATCCTCACACCCTTCTTTGGTCAGGTTGGGTCTTCCAAGCCATACCCAATAGTCTTAACGCAAGTCTTTCTGTCCTTCAATCCCTTTTGCATAGTATATCCCCTGTCAAAAAGAACTATCTTGATGGGCTTTGTTGGGACCCATCTGGATTCTCTTACACCATCCAAGCTGCTCACCATTTTATTTGCAACATCAGCTACCCCATGCCAAGTTTGCACCATTGGAAGGCGGTTTGGAAATCCGAGGCAATTCCAAAAATCATGTTTTTTCTCTTGACCCTCCTCAAAGGGAAAATACTCATGGCCAAAAATTTGCAAGAGAGGGGAATTAATGGCCCCTCTCGTTGTCCTAACTACTTAGCTACTAAAGAATAATGCATCATCTCTTTATTGAATTCCCTTTTGCCATCAACTGCTGGAGGAACTTGTCTCATAACAATCAAATCCCATGGAACACCCAAAACACCATAGGAGAAATTCTTTACAAATGGAAAAAAAAATACCCTTGGCATCACAGGAAAAATAACATAGTGAGGAGAGTTTGTGACATTCTTCTCCACAATATGCTATGGAATATTTGGCTGGCATGCAATCAGAAGGTTTTTAAGGATAAGGACTCGACTGTTAGAAGCCTTTGCACCAAGGCAAGGAGTCTTTCCCTTGAGATAATCTCAGTTAAGTATTCGAGAAGTATAAATGTCACTAAACTCAGTATAGAAGAACGCATTTTCATTGGACACCTGTTAGACCAAAACACTAGCAATCAGAAGGGCAACGCTGCTACCAACAGAAACAAAAATGTTTCCCGTAACAGGAAGATGAAGCTAAAAGGGGAAGAATTTGTAGGTTGGCTTAAAAAGAGTAATAGGCATTATCTTTGTTTCGATGGGGCCTCAAAGTCGAATCCCGGGGCAGCAGGGGTGGGAGGAGTTATTTTTAATGCTAATGGGGATAACATACTCTCATACAAGTGGGGTCTTTACCAAGCCACACTTCCAATAACAGATCAAAATCCCTGGCTCTTTACCAAGGTCTTATCCAACTTGGGAAGCTTGGTATAGACACAGTCACGATATTGGGAGACTAGGCGATAGTCGTCAGTGCAATGGTTCAGAACAGGGATCTGCCTAATGCTCTCCTTCAGCATATTATCAGACGGTGCCAAATTTTAGGAAACACCATGAAAGATGTGCGCTACTATCATGTTTTGTGATCGCTCAATAAAATTGTAGACAGTGAAGCCAACAAAGCCTGTACCAAATCACTGGGTTGCCTTATCTGCAATGGCGTCGAATCATTTTAGCATATACCATAATGAAGAGACCTCCTGGATCCGAAAAACATCTCAGCTCATCCGATATACCTTTGGTTTCTGCTGTTCCATTTTCCCGAAGGAATAGCAGAAAAAACATAATAGCAGAAAAGGAACAGCAGAAAAAACGGAATAGCAGAAAAGGAATAATAGAAAAAACGGAATAGCAGAAAATGAACAACAGAAAAGGAACAGTAGAAAATACAGCAGAAAGGAAAAGCAGAAAAAAATGGAACAACATAAAAGGAACAGCATACGGCTTCACTTCAGACTTCTTTCACAACTTCTGGGATCTAATCAAGGAGGAAGTCTGGCAAGTAGTCGAGGAGTCCAGAGTTAATAGATGGATGCTTCCATCCTTGAATGCCACCTTCGTCACCCTCATCCCTAAGGACGAGAACAACCAAACTCCGAACAAATTATGACCTATTCCACTATGCAATGTATTGTATAAAATTGTCTCCAAAGTGATCGCCACACACCTCAAGCCCCTGCTTCCTCTTCTTATATCACCGGAGCAATCAGGTTATGTTGAAGGAAGGCAGATCACCGATGGCATAATTCTCACTCATGAAATCATTCACTCCCTAAAGCAAACCAAAAAGGCAGGTATGCTCCTAAAAATCGATCTCTCAAAAGATTTCGATACTTTAAGCTAGAAATATATTCAAAAAATATTGCTAGCCTTTGGCTTTACCCCCCTGGGTAAGACGGATTATGAGTCTCATCACTTCTACCTTCTTCTCAATTCTTGTCAACGGGACCCCCTCGACCCCCTTCCACCTGTCCCGAGGTATCCAACAAGGGGACCCTCTCTCACCCTTTCTATTTGTTATTATGGCAGAGGGTCTTGGACGTTACATCAAAGATTCCCTTCAAAACTAGCAATTATGAGGCGATAGTAAAAAATGGTAAAGGTAAAGGATTAGGGGTCTATCTACTGGCATTCACTGAGTGGTTGGTTTACCATGGTTGTGAAGTGATATTCAACAAAGGAAAAGCATTCGTGAGACACATAGTCACGGGACAGGTGAAGCAGATCGGGGTTCGTGTGAAGAACCTATATAAGCTAGATGTGGAAGAATGTGCTACATTAAGCACTAAGGCGGAGAAAGTGAAGGTCGCAATGTCGATGAACATTGGAACAAAATACTTGGTCATTTGTATCATGGTACCTCGAATATTATAGAACAAATAACCACTCGCCTCTCTAAAGGAGCACTTAAGCAATAGTATATATGCAAAGGATGTACATTACAAAAGTACATATAATCCACATTCCATGATCAAGTCGACAAAGCACATGCAGTCCTAGAAAGGACCCACTATGATGTTTATGGACCTTTCTCGACAACCTACATTGTCAAACACAAATATTTTGTCACTTTTATTGATGACTTCTCATGGAAGTGTTGGATCTTATTCATGTGGAATAAAGATAAGACATTCTCTGAGTTCGTAGAATTCAAGACACTAGTTGAAAACAAAGGTAGCAAAAATGTGAAGGCTTTGTTGTAGAGGCTGCAACACCCTCCAAAATTTTGTACTACACTTAAATTCCAGAGCCTACTATGGATATTGTGATCAATCGTTCCTTAGTAACATATTGGTAAGTTGATGATCTCAAGCTCCCCTTTTCGATGTTAAGAGTCATTTCTGCTTTTATCTTTACATAGAATGTGTCATCTTTGAGCATGGGGGTAATCGCTTGTCATGCAAAGGGAGGTTTGTTTTGCTTCAAGGGGAAATATTTATGAGAATGAGACATGTTTAACAATCATTTCACACACTCTTACATAGGTGTTGCCTTTATCCTCTGAAAGTCTGTAATCGAAGCCGCACTTGTCGTAGGCTGCCACAAAGGTTGTTGCATTAAGTGAAGTATGTGTTATATGTTTTGGATGGTCTATGTTGTATCGATAAGTTTTCAAGAGTGTGATCATAGTGAAGTTTTATCACTATTCACATAAGTTCCACTGATCCCACACTTAGCTAAATTTCGAAGTTTCCTTAGCAACATAGCCTCATCCAACTTTCCTGAACTACACACTCCAGATATGTATCCCTCAAGATTTTCTGTTGCTTGTTCGAATCGTGAAATGTGTAGAAATCCCAAACTCCCTTACCATTCAAAAATGTGCAGTGGTTTCCTCCACTGTCCTTCCCTCAGCCGTAACCCACTGTCTCCAAAAACTGTGCAGTTTTGTCCCTTGACTACCCAGTGTGCCTTGCAGCCTGAAATTGCATAGATGTGTCCTCCCAGGGCCTCGTCCCAAGTAGGGCCACAAAGAAAGATGACATGATAGATGACTCTCAAGGAGTTGAGGAGAAAAATAAGCAGACCAAGAAACCCAAGGTATGATAGAATATGAGGACTGCATGAAGACTCCATCTGATGCATAACCCTTTGGAGGCTAGGTAAGGAAAAAAAAGCACGTATTTTGAAATACACCTCTTAATGTAGCTTAAAATTTTGCTTATCATTGTCATATCATTATGTCTTCAATGACATTCATGGTTTCAAGAACTGAAAGTCATTCCATTTTTTTGATATATTTGGCTTGCTCACTTTCACTTGTTTATTACATGGCTTAGAAGATGAAGAGTATTACCACTTGTTTATTTAAGCTACTAAGGTTGTGACCAACATGATCTTATGACTAACCAAGCACGATGCAGGGCATCCTCAGTGGGATGAAATATGTTTGATGATATGTATGTAGTCAGTACACTCCTCTGCATTAGTCCTTTGCATTAATCCTTGCTTTGTATTTTGCATGTACCCTCACCGCTTGTCAGATTTGGCTACGTGCTGCCAATAATCTCTTAGATCTTTCCTGACAAAGCAGGTGAAGGAATTTCCTTCAACCTGATTTCTTCAAGGCTCTTCATAGAAATTATAGAGCTAAGAGAAGGAGATGTGGAATCTCACTATCAAACTCTTGAAAATACTTTGCATGTTCGAATATATCCAAACAATTAAGCTACCACTCAACAACATTGTCAATCTTGGAAGACTCAAGAAAGATCACATCTCTAGATATTATAAACTTATTATTCACTTCATCATAGAGATGGTATGCTTTGGAGGTATGAGTACCGAAAGAACATACATTTGTGACTCCTTACACTGAGTTTTTTTATCTGTTCCTTAGGTATGAAGGCATAATATGAGGAACCAAAAACCCTAAGATGCCTCACCGAAGGAATGTGGCCATACCACATTTCATAGGGAGTCTTGTTTCTAATAGCAAGAGTTGGACACCTATTATTTATATACACAACACATAGAACCACATTAGCCCAAACCTTATGAACTTGACATGTGAACTATGCCAAGTTCATAGTGAAAGTAATACATTCCAATGAACTATGTGTTGAAAAATGCAGCAAGAAATCCTCACTTTGATTTTTCCTTGATTAAATTGAAAAAATTCAAATTTCCACATCAACAGACAACTTGGATGATGTTGACTTGTGTGAGATGGCTTGTGTCACCTAGTTTACTCCATAAATTCAAGTTGAAGGAGTTAGAGTTCAGTTCTACATATCCGATTGCTAACTTGTGGCAATAAAGGTCAATTATCTCAGGTTGTTGTCAGTTAAACTAGTTCTAACTTTTGGAGGAACTAGTGGAAGGTCATTTAAGCAGTGGGACTTCTGTCAAACTCAGTGATCATCTAGTTAACTAATCAATCAACCCAAAATAGTTGGGGCAGGAAGAGAACTCAAGTCCCCTAAAATTGGTGGAGATTCAAAGGTAGTTTTAATTTCTTGTAGCTCACATAGTTGCAAGAACTTGCTATAACCATAGTAGAGGAGGTAGCTTGATTAGTAGCTTCTTGTGAAATTAGAGAGCGAATGATTATTGGTAGTAGTAATAGCCTACCAGCAATTTGTTTTGCACCACACTTCAATGTTTTGGGCATGGTTTTTGAGGGTGGATATTTTTTTTATGCTTTTTGGTCATGCACGTCCTCACTAAGTATCTTGGGAGGTTTGTAATAGTTCCTTGCATTCACATCCTCAATAAATATCTTTTGGGATGTCTGTACTAGGTCCTTTTAAATTTTTGTTTGCCAAGGCTTAACTACTTATGATCTTAGGTGCTCACAACAATTCGACAGTTTATGGAACTTTCCAAATCACCATTATTGAAAGGATCCAACAAAACGACTTCAGAGGAAGATGAGAAGGGAAAACTCTTATTGGAACTAGCCTAGAACTAGTGGAATTGGTTGGTCCCAATGGTTTGAGAGTTGTACTAGTCTAGTTTGGTGGTTCAGATTGGCTAAGGTCGGTCTTGTATTGAACTTACCTTAAAACACCGAATTCACTAGTTCTCTAATAAACTGACCAATTCTGAAGAATGTAGTGCAACATAGCTAATGACCACCAAATAATAATTTTTTAATAAAAAATACTGAAAAGGAAAAAAAAAATATTAACTCGAGTGCCCTACAAAACCTAACCCTAGTAATTAATGGTAATATTTAATTTTTAAAGTTAAAGTAAAAGTTGAAATTCTCCTTATCTTTCCTTTTTGGAAAGGAAAGATAAGGATAATGTCAGCTTTTACTTAAATTTTTAATACTAACATTAACTGTTTCGAGTTGTTTCAGAGTGGTTCCAACTTCATTCAATTTTAAGAAAGTCAAATTTTAGATCCCATTCAAAACATAGTGGTTATTATTTGAACCGCTTCTTTATAATGAGTCCTAGACTTTGACTTCCCATTCTTCAAGTACAGTTATTGCATAATCATATTCCTCGTGAGACTTTGCAGCAGAAGTTGATATTTAATCCATTGCAAGCACTTGATCTAGCATAGGGAACCATCATCTACCCCTCCCAAGTTGCACCTCAACATTGAAATTTTCTTTTTCAGTAGACATTCATTTTATCCATTAGATCATTTCTTCCACTGTAACAGTCCAACAACACCCCTACCAGCATATGCTTGACAATCCATCTCATCTTTACTACTACCTTATAAACACTCTTAAATATTGTGTCTCTAATATAAAAGAGGAAGAACAAGAAAGGGCCTTCTTGGCCCTCCTCACAACCCACAATATGTTTAGCTTCTCTCTTGTGCTTACACTCTAGTCTTCTCGCAGCTTCAGAATGGTGAATCTTAAACACAATCTCATGATGTCCATTCAGGGAAGCATAATTCACCCTTTGTTTGAATCAAATTAACCCCTAGAATCCCCTTTACCTTTAAATGCAGGCATATATTTTCCTTCTAGATGACTGTTAAGCTTCCCATTTCTGTTTTGCCTCCCTCTCCTACCCTCATGAACCCGATAAGCTGAATTTAACCAATCTCAATGTATCTGAGATAAATAATGCATCCAACTGGGTAGATTGAGTTAAGACGATTTTAGAAACTAAATCCATCCCTCCACAATGATATAACCCTCCCCAACAATATCGTCATGCTCTGCTTGAGATCTATCATTCCCATGATAACTATAAATTTCCGAGTGCTTCACTTACATATTTGGTAACATCATCATTTAGATCACTTATACTTTGTTGTGTTGTTTCTTGTGTTATGATTTCCTTTAATGGAAATATCTCCATGGTAGGCACGAGTAACTAAATTCAAGTTCTTATTGAACTCCTACGTTAACATACTTAATTTTCATTTTGACCTTTTCGGTTTCAAATTCTTATGTGGTTGGTTTACTGGTTGACTACTAGCATTCACCAAGTGGTTATTTGATGATCATAGTTAGTCTAGAGTGAATGTTGGACTTTTCCTTGAAAACCAAGCCCCAAGAATAAGCACTTATCATGGAACATTTCAAAGCCCATACTAGTGGAAGGCCAATTGTGCAGTGCGACTTTAGTCAAACTCAGTGATCACCCAGTTAATTGATCAACCAACCCAAAATATCTAGTGCATGGAGAATTCAAGTTACCCAAATATGGTGGAGATTCCAAGGCAATGTAACATCAATTGTAGACTAGCCTTGAGTGTACAGGTTTTAGATACTTTCCCCCTTTTCTTGCTTATTTATTCATTGCCAAACACTATACCACTAGTTCTAAGAATCTTGTGGATACTATCACCACAATAAATGCATATTTTATTTTATACGAGATAAGAATTGTATATTTACCTTTGGGACACTCCAAAAATATTTCGATGCACCTTTGTGACCTTTATGACTTTATGACCTTAATTCCCATTCCATGTTCATCCATGTGGACGCACTTTATGATGTTCTACGACAACCTAATGTCCTTGTCAACTTCCTCTCATCTTCCTTGTCATGTTTTCAGGACTTGTGTATCCAACAAGAAATTTGGGAGATGAATGCCATCAAGGTAGAAAATCAAGGGGGTTTCAAGTCATTTATTTAGGGTTCCCACTAGCATAGTCCCACCATATGATCCACCCAATCCCTAAATTGGGGTCTACTGCTATTTCAATTAATTATTAGATGACATGGTGGGCCATAATTCCAAGTTAAATATTATGACTCTTCATATGATATTATTGGAGATACTTGAGGAGACATATTTTTGGCTAAAGGGTTAAGGGAGGATTTTGACTTCAATATCGACCCATATTCTAATTCTAGAGAGCCATTTTGTAATAAGTTGAAAAGCTCCAATACTAACCAAATATTTGTGGAGTTTTAAATGAAAAATCGTTAAGATTCCATCCACTGACAAAGTCTATAGATAACTTTTAAGGAAACCCTTTGGAAGACCTTTATAATAAATGATCATTAGGCCCACCTCTGATTAGGCCTCGATCCAACCTCAGAAATAACTTTGAACAACCCTTTCAAGTGACATCACTCCAATATCCAATCCAACATAAGAGAACACATGGATGCCCCACTTTAGTGAGAAGAGGAATATTTAGTGAAGTACAAGACCCTCCCAAAAATATCTGAAACATAGGCTCAAGCTGCCTTAGGAGGTCTGAAATGAAACCAAATTCCTACACTCATTAAGATGCCACTGAACAAATTTATAAGGAATGAATTAGTTTTATATTAAATTCCAGAGAGGGTTGAATGAGACTCAAAACATAGCCACCTAATTTCTTGTGAAAGATCCTTAGCAAAGCCTTCTCTAGGCCTCACAATAGTGTCTGACATAGGGCTTTGACTAGTGAGAATTAGGGCTTAGATTTCCCCTACCAAAGAGGGTTGAAAAAGGTCTCTATTAATTGAATCAAAATGTATCTCTATCCTAGGGCCAAAAGATAAAATCCGGGCAAACGAGCTTTATCCATTGAGATAGATTTGGATGCAAGAATCAATGTTTTTGGGTCCAAGACCATCTTCATTTGATTCTCCTCATTGTGTCGATTCCAATGGTAGGTGGAATGCCACATAACTCCTCATGTTTGACTAGATATGCTTGATCAAATTTAGTGCCTCAAAAGTATGGTAAATATCCCCAAAATGAGTTGATGAAGGCAACTTGATGTTGTGGTGAATTAATGGAACTTATTCTCAAATGGTTGATTAACATTAAAGGTATCTAATGGGTTTCCTTAAAAGTTATCTATATGCACATTTAAGAATAAATATGGTTATACACAAAATCAACAAATCAATAATATCTATCAACATTAAGTTATAGAAACGTTTTTCTCACTCATATTTGGATTGATGGTTAATGGGTCCACTGTTAAGGCACCCCTTGCATTAGGCCAATAGTTAAAATCCCCCATCACTTCTTGCCTACAAAAAAAGGTTATATTAATGTTTTAGAAAATAGAGATCACAATTATATTATTGTCTTATCTCAGTCTAAACATAAATGGATGGATATAGTTAGAACTATAGCATATGTAGATGGCTTAATCAAATAATTGACGCAATCAATTGTTGAATGTTGTTGTCATTTATCCCAACCTCAGTCTTTGAAACACCCTTAATATCCATCTATGGATCGCATTGATAGGAATACCCAATGGTCACGAAACCCTAAAAGGAAGAGAAGAAAGCAAGCCGTTGTAGTGTAGCCATGATACTCTGCATTTAGGAATTTGGATGCAAGAATCAATGTTTTTGGGTCCAAGACCATCTTCATTTGATTCTCCTCATTGTGTCGATTCCAATGGTAGGTGCAATGCCACATAACTCATCATGTTTGACGAGATATGCTTGATCAAATTTAGTGCCTCAAAAGTATGGTAAATATCCCCAAAATGAGTTGATGAAGGAAACTTGATGTTTTGGTGAATTAATGGAACTTATTCTCAAATGGTTGATTAACATTAATATTGGGATTATTAAGGATCATCCTAGTTAATTTTAACTTACAAAGAAAGACTTTGTAAAGGGATTATTGATTAAATACTTTGAATCCCATGTCAGCTTTTAAGGATGATTTTTGTGGCTCCAAAATTAAAAATTCAAGTTTCATTTTGTCTATGTCGGCGCCATGTGTTAGGATGATTTTCACCCCTCTAGAAGCTTTCTCCTCTTTATATTTGAGCTTGACATCTCCATGGAGTGCATTGAAATTTTATCCAATCCTAGAATTATCTCTATTCTAGTAGGTGAGGAATAGTCACATTCACCTATGGATGAGGATGAATTTCATTGTGAGCTACTAAGATTGATCTAAGGTTATTGTGGATTTTCTGAGGAGTATACTTGAGGTTTTTTGTGGAGTTTTTTTACCTATTTTGAGGCCTAATTTGAATCACCTCTATGGAATAATTTCATATTCTATTGTGGCTGAACTCACTGGAATAATCAAGTAATATTCACTATTTTTTGAGGTAATTTCATTGGTAGTCCAAGGATATTTTTATATTAATATTGAGCCCTATTCCAAGATTTATCTAAGGAAACCTAGTTTTCTATTTCTGAGCGCTAATTTGTGACTATTTAAAGAAATTTTCACAATGCTCCAATATTAATCGGAGCGAGTTTTGGAAGTGGGAGATATTGTAATAAAGATTCGCATTGTCTAATTTTATGACATCAATTGTAGGATTTTAGTGGCTCGCAGCGATGGATAAAATTGTTTGAGTGAAAATGGAAGCTGAAGCACAACATGAGAACTCTACTGCTCTATGTGAGGCCTTATGCCTTGAACCATCTCTTGGCGCATGGCTTTGAATGCAAAATATCTCTCTGCATTTGATTTATGGCTACGAACCATGTCTCTGTGCCTGGCATTCCCTGTATCAAGCTACCCTATGTGTGTATTTTGATTTCCAGGTAAGATGTCTTCATGATTCATAACATCATTTTGGTCTAGTTAGTCTACCATAAATGTTTCCTGCCTAGACGAGTGGATCTCAGTTTGTATCCTTGTAGCTGCACGTGGCCATCTTTAGTCTGGTGTATGGCCTTTCCCTTTCTATTTTTCCTAGCGCATGGTATGATTCTAAATTGGTTAGATCTTTTTTTGTGCCTCGCATACTAGTTATGGCCTGAAAATTGCATGAATTTCTCGCATTTTCATTTCATTCATTGAACTTTCACCTTTTTCCTTACTCGCATCCATGACCATAGATTTGAGTCTCCATGATTATAGATGCCTACCAGTTTTAATCCGCTTTTCATAATCGTGAGCGGGTTTCTTTTCTCGTCCATGTTTATCATGGACTAAAACTTTTCTTTTTGTCTTACTCTTTGGAGTATATCAGGAGAAAGTATGGTTCTGGTCATTGTAATTCTACTTCAGATGGTTATTTGATAACCTTATTTCCCCATTTAAGTGAGTATCAGTCTTATTTCGGTTCTGAGATTTCCTATTGAAGAGGAGCATTCTTCATTGGGTCTGGATTTGCGGGCGGTATTGATGGTTCAGGCTTCTCTTTTTTGCAATGAAGGCCTCACGTGGAGCACAGAGGTATGGTATCAGTTCTCCTTCCTATATCTGATGAGTTGTGTTACTATATTTTAGTTTTTTCCATATCCTCTCTGTGGTTTTTTAGTTTCAGTCTGAGTGGTTCCTTACTCCTTGCAATTGATACGGTAAAGCTGAAATGTTTTTTTCTCGGTTAGAATTACTATTGTAGAGTTCTGACCTGATATTTAAGGAAGTCTTTGTTTTGAAATTCCCATGCACAATATTTACAAACCATTTCATTATTTCCCGGCCATGCACTGATGCTCGCTATAGAATAGGGAATTCCTAGTGTATATGCTATAGTTGTATGTGTTGCTGTCGTGATTGTTCCTGATTTCCATGATACTATGGTATTTTTCTTTTCCAGCATATTTCCTGCTACAGCCTAAGGCTTTTCCATTTTCGTTTCACTTGGATAGCTCTTAGGTTCAAGGCTCTAGCTGGGTCAATAGGTTTGCAGGTATCCTAGTTTTTCTGGGGTTAATTTCCGGTAAGGTTTCGGTTTTCCGACTCCTTGCTCTGGTATTCTTTGGAATGGTATGGACTCGAGTTTTCATGTTTTGGTACTCGTGACACATGGGTTGGCATGTTCTAGATGACTTTCATAACAATCATTTTGGCTATGACGTGATCTCTTTCATCAGCTAATTTTAAAGTTTTAATTATCTCTATCGGTTTTTATACCCTCGCACATATATATATATATATATATATATATATATATATATATATCTTATCAGTGCATAAGGTTGTATGTACTTCCCTGAAAATATTCAACTTTCAAAAATTTCCACTTAACTGAATCTGATAGGATTTTCTCATTACCATTTCCATATCTATCCGTATATCTGATCCCTCTATATTTCCTGTAGCTTTTATTATCCTGCTAACTTTCTGAGCTACGTGTGTCATTCTTTTTTAGGGCGAGCTATCTCCAGTACTTTCTTTATCCCTCTCTGTAGTACATATGGAAATCCCATCTGATGTGTTTTCTTCATAAACCTTGGTGCGAGGTGTTATAGAGGTAGAGAAAGCCTTTGGTAGTGGATCATTACGTAAAGATTGGAAATCTAAGGTGGAAAACACAATTATACCTCTTGTCCATATGACACGGAATAAGGAAGGTGGCGGGGATGATTTCCCATGATGTAAAAAATATCAGCAGTTCATGAAGACTACTCTATCGCCCTCTGCATGCAAGTCCGTGGTTATGTGGAAGCTGTTCTGAATATTACACCTTAACGATTATTCATTCTAATACTTCCTCCTCCACTTTTCGTCTATTGCTCGTCATATTCATACTTGACTCTATGTATCAGACAACAATACTAAAATCACCACCTTTTATTATAAATACTAGAGGATCGGAACGTGTAATTCAAACACAACAACAATTGCAACATAGCATTTTGAGTATATGAGGGGAGCAATGGAGAGGCTTGTCATTGAGGCAGTGAGTACATGTTTCATGGCAATAACGATGGTGGTGGCATTAAACGTTGTCACAGGTGAAGCAGAAAGAGAGATAAAGCCTGTATCCCTTATATTTAGGGACTCTTTGTCAGATGCTGGAAACAACAATCACCTGCCACAGAGTCTAGCCAGGTCCAATTATCCATGGTATGGCGTTGATTATGGAAATGGAATGCCTACCGGTAGATACACCAATGACAAAACCATTTGTGATATAGTAGGTATTTCTTACATCCCCCAACTTCCACAATTCAACTTGTTTCACCTTGTGAATATTTTTTTGTATATTGGGCATTTTGGAGGTATTGATTTGATTGGGTGTTGCTAATATTGCAACTGAGAAAACAGGTTTGCCAATCCCGGCGCCGATCCTAGATCCATCCGCTGATGACAACACCATGTTGATACAAGGTGTCAACTATGCTTCGGGTGGCGGAGGCATTCTAAACGAAACATGATATCTTTTTGTAATAACTACTCAACATTACTCGCTCCTCTGTTTTTTTTTGTTTTGGTTAATTTCATTTTCTCACCTATTGACTGTATGCTCACGTAGATTCAACGACTCTATTTGTGGAGCCAAATAGAGTTGTTTCAAGGGACCAAGATGTCGATTTCCAATAAAATCAAGCATGCCAAAGCGGAGAAATTCTTTAGTGAATCCATCTATTTAATGTCCATCGGAAGCAACGACTACATCAACAATTATTTGCTCCCTATGGAGGTTGATTCCCAGCAATACGCTCCCGATGATTTCATAGACTATCTTATTTCAACATTGCGCCAACAACTCACGGTGACTTTTCTTGAAGCTTAAATTTGAGACTATTTTTTGGATATATGTTGTGCCTAACTTTACTAATGTTCTTGATGTTCTAGCTTTCGAGTAGTGGTCTCATCACTCATCATGCACTCAAGTACATGCACTCAAGTAAAGGGGCTCATGCTTTACTTGAGTCTGTGATGAAGGGGCTCATATTTTACTTGAGTCTCTGATAAAGGGTGGTGACACCATTAGAAAATCAATAAACTGGTACACAATAATATTCGAAAACTTTTATATCAGTATGTCTTACTTGATTCTGTGATAAAGGGTTGTGACACCATTTGTAAATCAATAAATAGGCACACAATATATATCCAAAAGAATCTATATCAACATGTTTTACTTGAGTCTGTAATAAATGATAAAGGGTTGTGACACATTTAGAAAATCAACAAATTGGCACACAATATATATCCAATTCTTTTCTTATATCAGCATGTTTTACTTGAGTTTGTGATAAAGGGTGGTGACACCATTAGAAAATCAATAAACTAGCGCACAATATATATCCAAAAACTTTTATATCATCATGACCAGTGGCCGTGGAATTATACACTCACAAATCTTTTATATGTCAATTGGCACAGACACTACATCAATTAGGCGTATGCAGATTGCTCTTCACAGGATTGGGACCTCTAGCCTCTTGCTACAAATGTTCCCAAAGTAAGACATCCATGTGGATGAGCACACAATACAGCCATACAGAATCTCAGTGTTTATTCAATCCATGATACTTGAATTGATGATTTGATGATTTGCAGGCTATGGTGCTTTGTCAAGTTGAGAAAGCCAAGGATGAAATGTTGATCCAACTTTATAGCTCAGTCACGTAAGGTTTAATGACAAAATGTGGTTAAGCTACATCAATAATTAGTTTGATTATTTTCCAATTTCTGTATTTTGCCAGACTGATTTTGATTTTCACTTGAAATCAGGTCTCTTGGTACTTTACGAAAGTACTGTTTTTTGTCACCCTCTACAGGTGTAGTAGACACTTGTTGATTGGAGCACTATGCATTTGAGATTTTAAGGTGCCTTTTCAAATTTTTGTTTAAAATGGTCCTACATGGATTTAAACTTGGATCAATCCCAAGAGAACTTTTGACTTATCAATTCTATTTTCCTTTGTTGATATGTATGTAGTGTGGGCTCAGTCGCAACACCTTTTAACCTCAATATCAATGACAATGGAGAAACTATGAGCCCTTTTTCGGTTCCTTTTTATCAGCACTTTGTTTTACTCGTTTATGTCTCTTTATTTTGAATTTCAATTTAATTTAATTTTGAATTTATAGATGGACTGTGTTATTGGTTGTTTTGATCAATACTGTTTTGCTTTTCCTGCTTCTGTTGGCATTTTCCTCATTGAATTGGCGAGGGTTCTGTACTTTTCCACTTATATTTATTTGAATTTTAATTTAGTTTAATTTTAAATTTATAGACAGACTCTATTATTGGTTGTTTTTATCAATACTGGTTTGCTTTTCCTATTTCTGTTGGCATTTTCCTGATTGAATTGGCGAGGGTTCCGTGTTTTTCCACTTCTATTTATTTGTTTCCTTCTTATTTACTGATTGGGATTTTGTTTGTTGTAGTATTCATGGGCAATGTGAAGTTATCATGTTTTATGTTACTGCACGATTGACTTACAAGAATCTCCCAACGTGGCACAGAGATCTTTGCAGGTATGTCTTTTGCAGAGGGGTTGGATCTCTAAGTAGAAATGAAGGTTCCTTATTTGTGTGGTGGTACAACTACCTGAACTGATTAGCTAAATATCTTTGTGAATTTCAGGGTGTGTGAGAACATTCCTATTGTTCTTAGTGGAAACAAGGTTGATGTGAAGAATACGCAAGTGAAAGCTAAGCAAGTTACTTTTCATAGAAAGAAGAATCTTCAGTACTATGAGACATCTGCAAAAAGTAACTACAACTTTGAGAAGCCATTCCTGTACTTGGCACGGAAGCTCTTAGGGTGAGCCTTTAATCTAGTTTATGATGCTCCCTAATATGAATGTTATATTAAAAAGTTAGCATTGATTCTATAATGGGTTATTTTTATAGGGATCCAAACCTTTATTTTGTGAAGTCACCTGCTCTTGCTCCTCCTGAGGTTCAGATAGACCTTGCAACCCAGCAACAGTAAGTAGAATGCTATTTTCTTATTATTTTTTGTTAACTTTTATTGAAATAATTTGTTCCATTTCTAAAAGATTGAAACTTTGGTTTACAATCTTTTATGTTTTCAGGTACGAGGCAGAACTTGTAGCAGCTATGACCCAACCCCTTCCAGATGACAATGATGATGCTTTTGAATAGCTTTGTTAAGATGCTTTTGCATATTTAGGGATTGGCGGATTCAATTAGTTTTGTATCGTTGGAGTTTGCTCTTGAGTTCCAACATTGAATTTTGATTTGTATTTGGGGCTTAGAATAGCATTATCGCATCTATCTATATGTGATTTGGGTACTGTGCAAATGCTTTCATCGGTGGAGTTGGCTAAGCTATCTTAGTTCAACTCCATTAAAGAGCTATTTTTATATGCCAAGACAGTTGTTTCCATTATATACTCTTGCACATTTTGCACAAGAACTTTTTGTACTCTTCAAATATTTCAAGAATGCTCAAGTGCCTTTCATTGTGTACTATTGGGGGAAATGCTAGTTGAAATGGTTGTTGCTTGTATTATATTATGGCTTGTCAAAACTTTCTCTGAAAATTCTAGCTATGTCTGAGGATTTATTTTAACTCTGAAATTGGTTTACATAGTTGATAACTATGGCTATCAAGCCTACCTGGGTATTCTTGTGGGTATGTTGTCTGTTGAACACATAAAGGTATCGCCATTTCATTAAGTGGGCTCTCGATTGATTTCTGCATAAAGATTTGCATTGTCTAAATCTAAAGTCGTTTCCATTCAATATTCTACAGATTCTTCTTTAACTATAGTAAAACTGGGAGATGGAACGCTTATCAAAGCTAAGGTAGCATCTTAAATCCAAACTTCTGACTCCCATTTGAAGTAGTAAAACTTGGGCGTAAATTTAGTAATGAATTGAATCCCCTCTTGCTAAACAAAGGTAATATTAATAACCCATATGTGCTAGTTTCTATCAGATAGGAATTTCTGTGGTGGTTTCTCTCATACACGAGTACTATTTGTGAACTTTGAATGTGAAACTACTTTGAAAGAACATTCAAAATGATTTTATTTATTTATTTTTAAATAATTTCTTATAGTGTCTCTAGAGAGACAATAGTTTGAATTATGGACATATATTCACATTCGAAATGATTTTATTTATTTTTTAAATAATTTTTTAAATTATCTCTAGAGAGACAATATTTTGAATTATGGACATATAGTCACATTCAAAATGATTTTATTTAATTATTTTTAAATATTTTTTTATATTGTCTCTAGAGAGACAATAGTTTGAATTATGGACATATAGTCTATATAGAGACAATATGCTTTTAATCTTAGCTATTGTCTCTAAAATGACAAAAATGTAATTGTCTCTAAAGAGACACAAATGAAGTTGTTTTGTCTCTTAATAGACAATAATTTTTATCTTTATAGAGACAATAATAATATGTTTTATATATTGTCTTTATAAAGACAAATTTTTGAGACATTATATTTTGCCACACCCACTTAAAGACAATATTTAAGACAATGCACAAGTTTCTTTTTGTCTTAAGTTAAGACAATTGACTCAAATATTGTCTTAAATATTGTCTTAAAACCCCCCTACATGTAGTAGTGGTTGAATTGGAGTGTCTATATGTGGCTATAAGGTGAAGGTAATGAAGTTTAAAGAAACATGGAGCTTAAAACAAAGGGAATAATTAGTGACCATTCTAGACAAAATAGACTACATTTTGAAGTCAAGGTGCCTATGGAGGAGGAGTGATCCTTAAGGAACCCGATCTTGAAGATGATGTAATTGTAGGGGAAATAACAAAAATAAAACCAATAATCTAATGTGAATGAGGATTTGACATTAAATGACATGACAAAATGATGATGTGGCGTAAAAGAAAATAAAAATTAAAATGGATGGGAATTATTCCAATAATTTACTAAAATCGCATTCATTATTGTAAACTTATATATATAGTAATTATAGCCATCTAATATATTTTACAACTCCAAGAATTGTGTGATCCAAGTTGGCAATATTAACGAGTGTTTTCATGCAGAGCGTAGACTGTGGCATTCAAATGGAAAAATTGCAAAGTAGGAAAATTCATCACGACAACAAATTAGTCAAAATTACAACAGGTATTTACTAAGTATTTCCATATAATTTTATTAAATGTATATTAGATGGACATGGATGACTCATTCATTAATCATTACATAATCATAGAGAATTAAGATGGCCATGAATGTCTCGTTGCAAGATCTACGATGAAGTATCTGGCGAACGTATTGGTATTACGAACTGTGTTGTATTTTCAAATATCTATGTGGCTTCCTATGAGCACATCCAACTGAACCATATTAAACCTGCCGAGCACAAAATGGTGAAAGAAGTATTGGTTGTGTGAAAATTTGTTGACAATGTGTCACGTGCGGGAATCATTGTAGAGATCCTGATCGGAGCTGAGGCATATTTCTATGTTCCACAAACCCATGTAATATTTTTTGTCAAATAGGTTTGGAGTGTGTATCTCTAAGAAAGTGGTGTTCTTGGGGGCATTTGTAAGGCATATCTACTGCAATTCTTTGCAAATGTTGTGTTTAGGTTATAATCCTACATTCGATAAATCCTATCCACGAAAAATGCAGAGTGACTGATACCGAAGGTGTGCTAGCCTGAACATTCATAAAGCCATAAAAAGAAATAAAGCATGCTCGGAATAATAAAACAAAGGAATGTTTTGAAATTATTATTTGGCATGAAACATTTACCTTAGAATTGAAAACTTACTTGAAAGTGTCATGAGCTCCGTGAAATTATCAAAACCTTTTTCATTAAAGAGGGTGATCAATACAGTCACATTTGAAGTCATTCGTGGCCGACTATCCACAGTCACTGTTTGATTAGCAAAATTTAAGTTGTCTCTACGACCGAGTGGTACTGGAAACTTCAGTGTTCTGACCTATTTTTGGTAAGGAAAAATAATAACCATGTTTAGTTGAGAACCTCATGATCTTGAGGTGTATCCCCACGGAAATGGCCTCTACCAAGTAATTCACTCAGTTTTCCTTTATAATGAAGATCATCCCAAAAGTGCGAAGGAAGTGCCAAAAGTTTACGAATATGAAAATACCAAAGTTTAATAGAATTTGATTTCAAATATACACCATATATATCGTGTATGAAGCAACTAAAGCAAGGATTTCGGCTCAAGAAACTACATGTCGCACTTGGCTTCTACTACTTTCACGTTGTTGATGATGTCGAACACATTAGGTATGAGTGGAGATTTGGAAGAGACTCCTGCTTGCTCGGGTCGCTGGAAGTTCGAATCAATAAGACTGATGCATGGAAACCCTACAGGAGATTAACAACCAATGATAGAAAAAATGCTGAAAGAAAATGAACGTGAAATTTCATGCAAGGTAAAGAATGAATAAGTCGGACATCATCTGCATAAAACAGTCGTGAAGCCATGTTACATTGACGGACTGATCAAAGTGCAGATTATCTGTACATAATTTTTCCTCACTCCATTGCAAACAAAAAGATAAATTACTGTTGAAAACTTAGCGCTGTGCGAACAAGAAGATAAAACAGTGTTGAAAACTGTGAGCTTGTGCAAACCAGAAGAAAAACCAGCGCTGAAAATCAAGTTCCTATGGGATGCATAAAGACAACATACTTCTCCTGCATATATATTGATGTACATGTATCTGCCAACAAAGAAACCTGATTTGTGACATCCCGATGACAAAACCCACTTGCCAATTCGAAAAAATTTGTTTTTGTGACAGCCCAATGACAAAACCCACTTGCCCATTCCAAAAAATTTGTTGGTCATTTTCAATTCGAAGAAAGAATAAGGTGTATCCATACAAATCCATATGATAGTTGTGTAGACCTGAATGGAAATAATAATGGGAAGTAATGGTAGTTGCAAAAGCTTTGGTGCTGGCATAGAATCCAGTGGAAAGAATGATTATTTCATTATACTCTAATGTGCATGTTGTGAAGCTGCAAATAGTGGTGGGAAATAAGGCTTTCAGAATACAAACCAAATCTATATGATTACAAAATGATTTTTTAAATAATATTAATATATATATTATAAATTTAAACATTATAAAATAAATTTGTTATTACGAAATGGTTTTTTAAATAATATTAATATATGTATATATATTATAAATTTAAATATTATAAAATAAATTTGTTAGAGCTCATTAGAAGTAAATCTATTGGTCAAATCATATCTTTCCAAGAACTAACAACTATCAAAACTTAGCAAAATATGAAAAACTTTTTATTAAGTATTTATCTATCCTAATAAATGTTTTAATAACAAAATAATAATTAGTTTTATAATTAATCCATTACCAATTTAAATTACGCTTATAATTTATTAAAGAAATTAACTTTAAATCAAATTTTTATCTTATATTAAAAGTTATTATAAGATAAATTTATAAAATCTATACAAAGCCATTTATTTCCTCAAACACTTAACTCAATCAACCCATTTGAATCCATTATCTTACAAATCAACCTGAACCACTTATCACCTCTCCATCTTTATATGCAACATGATCAGTTTCAATGTCATTAATTTTCTCTATTTATAATAACACCTTTCCATCTTTATATGCAACATGATCACTTTCAATGTCATTAATTTTCTCTATTTATAATTTATACATTGTATAAAAAATTTCTCAAAAATGTTTTTGCTAAATTGAGTGAGTATTGATAATAAATTTTAATTTTATTTTCATATATATATAAATAACAGTAGATTGCTTTTTCCGTAAACTTAGAATAACGAAATGATAACTTTACGTTTAACATTTTCTAAGTTTTCCCACTTGTCTTCATATACTTAAAAAAAAATCGATAAAACTTTATCACACAATTGAAATCATTACATCACAAGTATACTTGTATGTAAATCCCCATATACAATTGGTTACATGATAATATATTTCTTTTATTTTAATTTTATTTTCCTATAAATAAATAACAGTAGATTGTTTTTTCCGTAAACCTAGAATAACTAAATGATAACTTTACGTTTAACATTTTCTAAGTTTTCCCAATTGTCTTCGTATACTTAATTGTCTTCCTATACTTAACAAAAATCGATAAAACTTTATCACACAATTGAAATCATTACATCACAATTATACTTGTATATAAATACCCATATACAATTGGTTACATGACAATATATTTCTTTTTTGGATTGCAAGTTTCTGTGGAGCGGTTTTTGAGAGATTGAGTTCGGATAATCCACAGTGTTCATCTTTTTTGTCGACGTTTCGAGTCTAGAGCAAGACTCATCATCAGGACTTGATATGCTGAGAAGAGAAAGGAAAGGGGTTTTGAGATAAATACGGTGAATGATGCTGGTTTGGGATGCTGAGCCGACTGCTTGATTGATAACTGACTAGCTGATATTTTAATATTTTATTATTTAATTATTTTGTTTTTATTTAATAATGTGAATGCTTTTAACCTAGATTAATGCTGCACCAATGTTATTATTCTTACTGCGCTCAGATATTACGTATGGCTTTAATTAACAAATTTCATTGATGATTTGAATTTAGTTTTATATTGAATCTCTATTTTAGTTATATGATTGTTAATTTGTTTTAGTTATAATTTTCTTAAATAATTTTAGTTTTATATTGCTTATTATCTTAGTGACATATTTTTCTTAGTTAACTAATTTATTTAACGAGATTTTAAGTTGTTTTATCAATTAAGTTCATATTGTATAGTTCTCATAGCTTTGGTTATAACTAGGTTTTGAATTGAAATGTAATGTTGAGAAGTTATGAAAAGCTTTAATTAACTAATTTTTATATTGATTTGAACTTTGGATTTATATTGAATGGTTAATTTAGATCTATAATTAATAATTGGCTTTAGTTGTAAATTGCTTAAATGATTTAGCTTTATAATGCTTAACAACTTAGTAACATATTTCTAATTTACTAAGATGATAATCTTGGTTTCAAGCTGATTTATAAACTAAGATACCTAAAATAAAAGAGAGGGGAGATAGTTAAGGCATGGAATATGAGGGGAAGGGGAATGTTAGGTGGAAGAGGGATAACTTTTTCTAAGAAGGGAGTTCCAATTTTTGCTAATGTCCCAGCCTCCATCCCTATTAAGGTTACTAGGATGCTTAATGATTTCTATTGCTTCACGAATTTTCCGCTTGAAATGGTGCTTTTCATTAGCAATGACTTTGGTGTCTTCCAGGCATATGTGATGGTTTGTTTTTCCTACATGCTCGGCTAAAGCAGAAGAGTGAGTTCTTTCTTTACGGATATCAGCGCTGTGTTCTTTGAGCCTTATCCTCACAGACCTGCCAGTTTCCCCTATATATTGTTTACCACATGAGCAATTAATGACTAAAACGATAAAACATTATTTAAAAGAAGTTCAACCCTCACATCAATTGTAAAAAAAACAAGATGAAATCTATTCTATAGAGCTGTAAATAATTCTGACATGTATGACCCTCGAATGAACCATATAGAAGTGTCAATAATTTTGACTTGGAAAACAAAATTAACAACTTAGGTTTTGTCTATATTTCTATAATTCTCTTAATTTAAAGTAATTAATTGATAATATGTATATTCAAACGTGTACAGAAAAACCCCTCTGAAGGTTCCTCGTTGTTTAGAGCACCTCCGTTACAAATAAAATAAAATATATTTGGATTTACAATTTATGCTTCCATTACCTACGTCAACAAATCGATATTATGAATACTTTGTCTCATAAATTATATACAAATCCATATTATGAATACTTTGTCTCATAACTTATATAACCTGAATGTTTTGAAAGTATTTGTATGATTTTCATATATTTCTTTTATAATCTATTCGTATATGCTTAAAATTTTACATTAAATTATCGATTTATGTCTAAAAATCGACATGACCTTGGATAATCATCCCTCGGCTGCTGTCATTACCAGAACATGGATGCAGAAAGCAAAATTTCAGGATTTGGATGTAACCAGTTCATTGAATAATCACATTGCTGCATTTTAAAGTTGACCGAGTTATTTACATATCTTTCCGCTGGGAAACCGCAGCGATCAGAGATATGGGATTTTAAACCAATAGACTCTTTTGAGTAACAATATTTTCAGGGTGTCCATGGAATAACTTGAATTTACAGGTAGACTAGTTCGAAACCAAAATGGCCTCTACAATTTTCCTGTTACAAAAAACATGAGCGAACCGTTTAAGTGGTGTAGTATACCTATAACTCAGAGCAAGCTCGACACGTAATTCAAATCACAATATGTACATCAATAAGACATGCGACTCACTCCTAGACTCGCCCACCCATATCCGAACTACAATTACCAGTTTGTGAAGTATTTTCGTGTACCTGGGTTTGGCCTTTGTCATGAACAAATACAGACTCAAATAACGGTCATCTTCTAAATTTGTTCTGTGGCCAAACACTTAATGTGATGTTGAAAACCGTTAATGTCCGTCTCCGGGGCTCGGACTAGAACCCGGCTTGCGCTTATTACTGTTTTCTTCCTGCACGTGATGATCTCCATGACTGTGATGGGATACGATGATCTCCTGAGATTTTGGCCGGATCATCTGCATGTGACCAACCCCGGGGCTATTACTCGATGTGGAGAGCCGCTGTTCAGTCGCCATGGAAATTATACTAGGAATGCGTCTAGATGGTGCTTCTGCGCCCTTCGGTAGTAAATTGAATTCGCCATCGTCCTTGTTCGGTGCGGAGAATTCAATTTCCTTCGTTGTTTGGAAACTCGGGCTAGGGCTAGGGATGAACGATAACTTCTTGTTATCGTGATCGAAGGCCGATGGACTGTCGGGTGCGACAAACAAGCCATTCTTCACGAGTGATCTACTGCAGCTGCAGAGACATTATACACCTCGTCATCATAATTCTCTGTGTTAACAGATGTAGGGCGTGATGCGAGAACGAAGTACACTGTCAACAAGAACGATATGATATCCGAGGGAAGAACGAGAGAACAGAAAGTGAGTGAGTATAGGAAAGCAAGAACTTCGATTGGTAAATATGCCAAGAAATGCCAATGCTTATAAGCCGGGCAATCGTGATAGTAAACTCCCTCGCCGCCTTCTCTGACTTACGTGCGTATTGACTGCGATAACGCAGGGCCCTTCTCAAATTATACAAGCACGGCACAACGGAAACGTATTTTATGCCTTCATTTTTGGTCCGAGTGGGAGATCAGGTGGTTAAACTTACATATAAAATGTGAAGCTGAAAACGACCACTTTCGTAAACATCAGCCATGTGCGGCGGGCTGAGGGCTCGAATGTGGATTCCTCGAAACAATTTTTTTTCGACATTTTGGTTTTTAGGTTTTTATTTTTCAAGGAATGTGGTATGGGGTGTATTTAAATAATAATGTTTTGATAATAAATTAATCTTTTATTATATAAAAGTTTAATTAATTTTTTTTTTATATTATTATTAAAAAATAAAATAAGTATAAGACAAAAATAATTTATTTAATTTAAATTTTTTTTTATTTTTTTATTTTTTATTTTTACATATTACTTTTTCTCCGAAGCAAATGATGCAAAAATTATTGACAAATCTAGAAATCTGGGAAATCCACTTTACTCACACCTCCTTCCATTATTACAACCAATCTGCTCCTACTTGAGTGTTCTCTATTTGCGTATTTATCAAACCATTTGAACCTAGCAATTTTAGGGAAAACAAATGGATATTTTTGCACTAATGTGAACATGAAAATTTTCCATGAACAAATTTCCATCTCAACAACTAACCAGAGGCTATCCTGTAAGCTTCACGTCCTCGCCACGATCATAATCATAATCACATGGAATATATGTGGGGTCCACATTGAGGGTACCCAGTCAGGCAAACATAGTGTACTAAAAGTGTTTTAATATTTCATAAAGATAGATGTCATTCTTTCTTAAGAAAAAATTTCAAATATTTTAAGTAATCTCTTTTGACTTTGGAGATCTGATGCAAACTATAGGTGAAACCACACTTCCATTATTCCAAAGATAACATTGTGATGTAGGATAGTTTTCATAAATAAGTGATGGCCCTTAAGCTATTAACAAAAAAGCAACAAAACAAATCTTCATGTTAAACAAAGAATCAGTGGTGTAAAAACATTTACTACATATGACATGAATAACAAACTCAACTATAATAAACCCTATTTTTTTCCTTCCCAAGGACAAGAAGCAATGAAACAGTATATGGTTAGCTTATATTGTTCACATGGAAATTTTTAATTCTTGGAGTGGTAGAATGTGGTCAATGTGGTGCATTTTGGAGGCATTTTCAATTTTAAGCATTTTGACTTTGTTATTAGGTAAATGATTTTTGAGGTGTACTCATGTATCAATTCACTAATATCTAAAAACACATGCAATAGTTTACATTTTGTAAAAACTTAAATATAATGTTGATTTTGTAGAATTCAAAAAAGTAAATGAAGAATGGACACATGATAATATCTCTCATGCAAATCTCTTATGTTCAATTTAGAATGTTAAACAAACCACAAGGATCTATCTCTTTTGCATTGAATTTACAGTTGTGTCACAAAGTTTCAGTGATCTAGCTCCGGTAGACCCATTTTGGAATTGGCTCAAGTAGAGACAATTTTTCAAAATTAATATTGAAAATAATTCATAATTTGAGAAGCAACAGGGATACTCATCCATTTTAAAAACACATAATCTCACCACTAATAAGTTCCCAGTGACAAATAGCCCCATTCTAGAATCATCATACCTGGTAAATACTTGACAGTTCATGATTATTTTACAATAGTTCACAATTCATAATTATTCTTCCATCACACATTAAGGCCACAATCCCCCAACATAAGTTAGGTCATAATTATTTTACAAGGGTGCATTTCTTCTTGCATCTAACATTAAGGCTACAACAAAATTTTTGGACCTTTTTTCATGAAATTAAATTTTTTTTGTTTAGAATACATTTTTGAATGCATGAATGGATTCAACACCTTAAAAAACCCATAGATCAGTCAAATTATGCATATTTCATAGGTCAAACATATGATCCAACAATTTTCAAGTAAAATTAACCAATATGTCAGAAAAAGGCCAAAACATATAATATATAAACTATAGCATCAATGCTTTCATCTAATAGGCACAAGTGATGAGTTATATATATATATGCAATTTCTTTTAAGGGGTGGATCGATCTTCCATCTAATATTGGTGTTACAATCCTATTGGCACATGACCCAACCTAGGCTCAACTTCAGTGGTTTTACAAAAAAGAAGAAAGAAGAAAAGAAATAGTTTAAACAAATACAATTTTTTTTTTAATAGATAGATAATTCTTCCATCCAACACTCTAATTACATTGTTACAATCTTAATGACATCTGATCTTGCCTAGGCTCAACATATTTGATAGGACCAAAATAAATAAATAAATATATTGTTAACCAAAATAAAAACAAAGCATTCTTTAAAAAAATCTTCTCATATATACACACAGTTAGCATGTCTACCAAATTTAAGTTTTATCAATTCCAATGAAACTAGAATAAAAAAAAGGCTATCTAAGCCTAGATTCAACTTAACTTATTAGGAAAAACATCAAAATAATGAACTAAACCTTTTTAACTAAAGAAAAAATAACACAAACTAACAAATCCTTATGAAAAAAAATCTCATTTAAAAAAAATATTACCATATTAATTTAATAAGTCTAATCATCATTTATCAGTTCAACAAAAATTAATCTGAAATTTATTATAAAACTTTTCTATCATTTATCTATTTACCTTAATACTTTGCATTTTATATTTGAAATAAAATAAAAAATGAAAAGTTCATATCCAAATTTCCAACATAAATTATAACAGTCAAACTCAATATCACTGCCAAATCCTTGAACCAAAAGCATTTGTGTAACACTTTGGCCAGACATTGATATAAACCCAACTCTGTGTAAAAGATATGTGCTTCCTTGCTATAAAAGACACAATTGGAGAGGAAACGTAAATCGGTGATAGTGTGACAAAAAAAACATCACAATAATGAACTAAATCTTTTTACTTCACTTATTAAAAGAAAAAGTAACACAAACGAACAAATTCTTATGAAAAAAAATCTCATTTTCAAAAGAATATTACCATATTAATGTAATAAGTCTAATTACCATTTATAAGTGCAACAAAAACTATGCTGAAATTGATTATAAATCTTTTCTATCGTTTTATCTATTCACCTTAATACTCGTTTTATATTTGAAATAAAAAAAAATTAAGAAGTTCAGGTCCAATTTTCCAACATAAATTATAACATTCAGACCCAATATCACTGCCAAATCGTTAAACCAAAAGCATTTGTCTAACACTGTCCCCAGATATTGATGTAAACCCAACTGTGCGTAAAATTGAGAGATATGCTTCCTTGTTGTAAAAAACAATTGGGAAGGAATCTGAAGTCGGTGATACTGTGACAGGACGAGGCGTAGGTGGGGATGCCCTTCAGCAGCAGGTTGAGATGGGGTATTATTGACGTTTTCCTTAAATAAAATAAAAATAAACCCTAAGTGAGAGTGTCCTTCAGCGGCATGAGATGGGAGACGAGGTATTAGTGACGCTATCTTTAGAAAAAATAAATAAAAAGATCATAGAAAATACGTTTTATGCACTTCAAAATCCATGATGCTACACGGTGATTTAAAAATTCTAAACGTATTTTACATTCAAAATAGCCTATGATGCCGTCAAATTCCAACCCTGGTGTGCACTTTAATCGTTTCATTGACTTTAGTTATTTACCGATAACTTTTGAATACAGCTGGGCGTGAGAGGTTCGACGAATAAGTGCATTGACAACATGCGCATGCCTTTCCATTTTACAGATTTTCTCTTAGAGTTAGAATTTGGATTTTTTTAATAATATTTAGGGTTCGGATTTGGATTTTTTTAATATATATATATATATATATATATTTAGGTTTTATAGTTTCCCTCACAAAATATTATGTTTAAAATTTTTCTTTTCTGGAATGATGTTATGATAATAAATTAACTCTTCACAATTTTTTTTATGAAAAGAATTACTTTTCAATAATATTGTTATATTAAAAACTTTCAAAACGGAAAAACAAAATAATTATAATTCACAAATGACTTATTAAATCTTGAATTTTTGTTTGTTAGTTTGTCAAGTTGTGTGCGATCCTCGAGGCTTGACCTATGACTTCAGAAGCTAGAAGCTACCACCCAGGGGCATCTAATCCATCAAAGTCACATGGAGATGGTTCACTTTACTAAGGAAACCCATCTTCAATTGGTTAGGCTAATTGGACTTCACATTAAATCTTGAATCTTGGTTTTACTTATTAATAATATTTTGTTATTTAAAATCAAGTTCAAATCTAAAATTTATTATACACTTAATATTATTATATTTTATAAATATATAATTGTAATGGAGGATTTCCAATTTTCTATCTTGTAAAATGGAATATTTTATTAATATTAAAAATATTTAAATAAAATTTATATTTATTTGATGTGGAAGTGATTAATGTTAATTCGAAAAAATGAAGTTTTTTTTTAATTAATAATTAAAAGAAATCTATTTTGTAATAAGAATAAATTTTCACGAGTATAAAAATGAAAGTGGTTATGGGAAAAGTCTCAAAATATTTTGGGATGAAATAATTTAATACTATTGTGACTTTAAAAATATTAGAAATAAAAACACAGGCTTAAAATATCTAGGGTATATTCATATTATATTTCATTTTCAAAGAATCTACTAATCTTGATATTTTTCTTAATATAAATATTCAATCCTAAAATGTAAATCATTGTAACTTCCTTTTCTCTTTTTTAATCTCTTAACCAAATTCATAATCATCGCTATCATATACTTTTGTCTACTTAAATTATACAAATTTAATCCAATAAATATAAATATATATTATTATAATTTAATATTCGTAAAAAATAAACCATCATATTCTTTAAATATTTAGTATTAAATATACTTCAATTAATTTCACATTTCTAATTATTAAAATATAATATTTTAATAATTAACACTATTTAAAAAATATAATAATTTTCTTTTAATTTTGATTTTTTTTTAATTTATTTAAATTTATTTATTTTTTGAGTTTTTGAAAATATATTTTAAAAATAATAATAATAATTAGGAGATTATATTAATGATTTCATTGGAGATTTTTATTTTATTTTTCTTAAAAAAAAAATAATTAAAAATTGGTTTTTAACATTTTATTACAGAATTATATAAATATTTTTGATTAATATAAAAATAAGAAAATCAAAATCATCTTTATTTTCGAATGCTATTAATATGATTGGTTTTTAACCTAAATTTGAAGTGGTGATTTATTTTTCGAACAATCCCCGATTCAAAAGTTGAATACAAAACCAGTGGAATTCCTCTTCGAAGGGACTTGCCCTACTGAGAAGATTTGATTCCTACGAAGTTCCATTGAATAGATGACCTATGGATTACGATTTGCTTTTCAAAAAAGTAGGTTGAAGCTTCGCTTTGTGACACTGAGAATCATGGCCATTTAAGTTCAAAACCATTTTTTTGGATAATTTTTATCAAGTTCAAAAATATTTTTATGTTCTTTAGGTCTGATTTGGTCGTAGAGAATAGGTTTTCCATTAGAGTGTGTGGTGCTGTGAATGAAGTTAAAAATCCTAATTTTATTTAATTAATATAAAATTTTAATTTTAATAATAAAAGAACCAGTTATACAATTTTTATTTTCTTTTAAAGTTTAATATCCGATACGTGCCACAGAAAGACGGGCCAACATAAAGTCTTATAACACAGATTTCCTCAAGACGTTTCGGTCGTGCCATGTGTGTATAATTGAAAAAAGAGTTTTGTCTTTGCGTTATGGCAGTCAATACGCACGCACGTCAGAGAAGGCGACGAGGGAGTTTACTGTCACGATGGCTCGGGTTATAATAATCCCAGTCCTCCTCATATTTCTCAATCGAAATCTTTTAGCTTCGAGAGCTCTTACTTTCCTATACTGATCCACATTCTCTTATCCTGTCAATACATTATATATCCTCTCGTTTGTGTTGACAGTCTGCTTCGTTCTCACATCATACCCTTCTGTTAAAACAGAATTATGATGACAAGCTTTATACCTGTATTGAACACTTTCCTGGAGGTGGAGTTCCTTTCATTGGGATTTCTAGCCTAATAAGAATCAATGAACATTACAAATATTAACATATTCAATGCTAAATGCGTGGCTGATCCTTTTATGTATTGAAAACTCGATTTTGTATATTCCAATTACTATTATTAAATGCTAAATGCGTAGGTGCTCATTTCAAGAATTGAAAACTCGATTTTGTATCATTCCAATTACTATTATGATGTTTAGCTATAAATTGACTTAAGTGTAATTAAATACGTAAGGTTTTACATGGTTGTACATGTAATGTTTGATATGGTTATATTAAGATACTCAAATTTCCCCAACTTTCTGCCAATTGTCCATACAAAATACATTCATTTCTCTTGTTGTATCATCATTTTTAAGTATCACATTTTTTAATAGTATAAGGCGATCTTATATTCACCCATATTAAACTTCTTTCCCCAACTTTCTGCCAATTGTCCATACAAAATACCATTCACTTCTCTTGTTGTATCATCATTTTTAAGTATCACATTTTTTAATAGTATAAGACGATCCTATATTCACCCATATTAAACTTCTTAAATAATTATTTTACCTATTTTCTTTATGTAATTAAAATCTTAACATTTTTTATTCATCCCATAAACCAAACCTAAACAATAATACAGTTATCCAAAATCCTTTATTTAATACAGTTATCCAAAATCCTTTATTTCAAATACATGCCAAACTTGTGTTTTAACATCTTCGATCAATACAATAACACTCCATCTTATAATTAGGCCATCAATATATAAAGAGAATACAATAATATGTTCATTCTCATTTGAACACATCGAAATCCAATAACACTCCATCTTATAATTAGGCCATCAATATATAAAGAGAATACAATAATATGTTCATTCTCATTTGAACACATCTTATAATTAGGCCATCAATATATAAAGAGAATACAATAATATGTTCATTCTCATTTGAACACATCGAAATTTGGATTTCTTTTACTCATTAGAAAACTTTCTTGAAAGGAGAAAGTATTTTTTTGAAATTACTATGACTTAGCTTCTTATTTAATTCAATATAAAGTTTTTTTCAACTTAAAAATAAGGTGTTCTTAATTTTATTTGACGAACTCATATGGTTGAACAAGATAAACCTTTACTTTTGAATTTTCATTTGGAAAAACTGAGTTACAGGTAGCTAATATAACATCCAAGTGTATTTATTCGCCAATGCTATCATTATTCTAATATATATATATATAACATCTTATAACATCTAATTGTATTTAGTAGCCAATGCTATCATTATTTCAATATATGTCCATTGTAGCAACTAAACTTATTTCCATAATCTTGTCCATTCTTATTGTAAATAACCCTTTGCAAACAATCTTTATTTATATTTGTCTCTGCTACTATAAACATTATTTTTTAACTAACAACTTTGTTCTTTAAAAATATGTTTTGTCATTATAAAACTCAATCCAATTTATTACATTTATATTTATTTTGTTATAACTAAATGAATTTCATCTTTTAACTAAAACACAATGAGAATGAGAATATTAATATTTTAAAAGACATTATCTTTTGTTAATCCATACTAGTGAAATCAATATTTAACATTTTAATCATTTTAAACTAAAGTGATTTTATTAATATTTTATTATTAAAAAAATATTTTAATTTTAATTTAATAATATCATATTCATAAAATCAAAAAAATATTTATACTAATCAAATAAATATTTAATATTTAATGTCTATTATCATTTTAATTTGAAGTGATTTTCGTAATATTTTATTATTAAAAAGTTATCTTTATTTATATTTAATAATAGTATATTCAAGAATAAAAACATAATTAAATTCTTATTCTTGATTTATACTAATATCCCTATACAATTAATACATAATTATATATTTAACATTTCATAAATGGTAAAGCAATCTCTAAAAGAGTAATACGAAATTACACTAACGAAAAACAAATTATATATTTTAATTTTAGTAAATAAGAAATAAATATTATTAGAAAAATTCTCTTCGTTCCTGTTTATTATATTATGTTTATAAAATAAATAATTTATTATATTCAATCCTAAAATATAAATCATTATATATATATATATTTTAAATTTCATAATCATCATTAGCATATACTTTTGTCTATTTGAATTATAGAATTTTAATCCAATAAATATAAAATATATATTATTACAATTTAGTATTAATAAAAAATAAACCGTCATATTGTTTAAATATTTAATATTAAATATAGTTTTATTAATTTCATTTTTTTATTTATTAAAATATAATATTTTAATAATTAACACAATTTTTTTTTTTTTTTCTAAATTATACTAATGTCTATTACTCTCATAGAATGGTACACTGAGGCTTTGGCGTTTGCATGTCCTTGCCATAGTTTAGGGCATATAAAACCAAAACAGAATTGTGACTGCCCATAACGGGAAACTAGGCCAATTCAAAAATGAAATTGCAAATATTCTCTTGCTGCCCACGCAGGGGAAACCAACAATTAAACACAATATCTAACCATCTTTTCAAAATATCATCAAAGAAACCAAATGACAACAAGTTTTCCAAAAAAGTCCCTAAAAAACCATAGAACATAATTCCTGAAAACTGAGACTCGAAGACACGTGGCATGTCGTGTGACCGATCAAGTATCAAGCTAGCAAGTCAAGTGTCATGTTGCGGCGACGGGTGTTCCTCAATGATGAAACACCTGTGTGCATCCATGTTGTCTTCTTCCTACTTCGTTGCTCCCGTGTCATCTTCTGCCTGATGGTTTCGGTCCTTCTCCTCCACAGTTCTCTTGTCCTGAGGAGTGTCCTGCTTCGCCCCTATGCAGTGTGATCTTCCCTCGACCCTGGCTGGCTCCTCGCTGGTAGGGCATCCACCTCCGGTAGCTGGCTCCTCATGGAAGGTAATGGAGATGGTGGTGGTTATGATGGGTTGGTTCAGGGAGCAACGGTAGGTGAACTGGGTTGAGCGGAGGGGTTGTTGTGGAATGGAGGGGATTTCAGTGGGCGGAGAGTCAGAATGTGTCGATTGGAGACAGAGAGCTCATGAGCAGCCTTTGCCACTGCGAGTATTTGGATATCGGCTTGTGGTCAATTGAGCCGAGGGGGAGGAGGCGTCTGAGGCAGGAGACGGTGGAGAGCGAGGTAATCTACCTCTGTTGCTACCCCTTCTGCTTCGCATTCTGTGTCGAATCCTAGGCATTTTGATGCCGGGTAGAGGAGAATGCCTGCTGGGAGATGGCTCAGAGTGATGAGAGGGTGCAGTATGTTCAGAGGTCGGCTCAGAGGAAGGAATAGAAGCAGATGTGGGGTGGAGAATAAAATTGCAAATCAAGCTCTGTGTAAAATGATTGCCCAGGCCAATTTCAATGCAGCATAGAACGCTGCAATGCCTACCCGTAGTAGTACGTGAGCTTGGTTCCACTGCGGCTAGTGGGCAATGGCATTGCAGATGTGATGGATTAGAGACAATGGCGGTGGATTTAAAATTGCTAGAGGTCACCATTAAGCTGAGCCGAGGCGGGTAGATGTAGTCGGATTGATTACAGTGTCAGCTTAATTGCCATTTATGGTTGTTGTTAAGTCGTTTTATGGTTTGATGTGTGGGATTATGGAGGGCCGTGTAGCTAGGCCACTTGCCGTCCCATTCTGCCGCCAGCGTATTAATCTTGACATACACCCACATACGGAAAATAATTAACACTATTTAAAAAACATGATAATTTTCTTTTAATTTTGATTTTTTAATTTTTTTAAATTTATTTATTGCTTGATTTTTTAGAATATATTTAAAAATAATAATAATAATTGAAAGGTTATATTAATGATCTCATTCAAAACTTTTTTTTTATTTTTTTTCAAAAGAAATATATAATTAAAAATTGGTTTTTAACATTTTATTACAAAATTATATAAATATTTGTGATTAATATACAAATAAGAAAATCAAAATCATCTTTATTTTCGAATGCTATTAATATGATTGGTTTTTAACCTAAGTTTGAAGCTCAAAATGGGGACAATGAATGAGCTGAGAATGGTGATTTATTTTTCGAACAATCCCTAATTGAAAAGTTGAATACAAAACCAGTGGAATTCCTCTTCGAAATGACTTGCCCTACTGAGAAGATTTGATTCCTACGAAGTTCCATTCAATAAATGACCTATGGATTATGATTCGCTTCCCAAAAAAGTAGGTTGAAGCTTCGCTTTCTGACACTGAGAATCGTGGCCATTTTTAAGTTCAAAAATATTTTTTTGGACGGTGTTTATTAAGTTCAAAAATATTTTTACGTTGTTTAGGTTTGATTTGGTCGTAGAGGATAGGTTTTCCATTAGAGTGTGTGGTGCTGTGAATGAAGTTGCAAATCATAATTTTATTTAATTAATATAAAATTTTAATTTTAATAATAAAAGAACCAATTTTACAAATTTTATTTTCTTTTAAAGTTTAATATCCGATACATGCCACATAAAGACGGGCCAACTTAAAGTCTTATAACACAGATTTCCTCAAGACGTTTCGGTCGTGCCATGTGTGTATAATTGAAAACAGAGTTTCGTCTTTGCGTTATGGCAGTCAATACGCACGCGCTTCAGAGAAGGCGACGAGGGAGTTTACTGTCACGATGGCTCAGATGGCTCGGGTTATAAGTAATCCCATTCCTCCTCATATTTCTCAATAGAAATCTTTTAGCTTCGAGAGCTCTTACTTTACTATACTGATTCACACTCTCTTATCCTGTCAATACATTATATATCGTATCGTTTGTGTTGACAGTCTGCTTCGTTCTCACATCATACCCTTCTGTTAACACAGAAGTATGATGACAAGCTTTATACCTGTATTGAACACTTATCTGGAGGTGGAGTTCCTTTCATTGGGATTTCTAGCCTAATAAGAATCAATGAACATTACACACATTAACATATTCAATGCTAAATGCATAGCTGATCCTTTTATGTATTGAAAACTTGGATTTTTATCATTCCAATTACTATTATTCAATGCTAAATGACTAGGTGATCCTTTTAAGTATTGAAAACTCGATTGTGTATCATTCCAATTACTATTATGATGTTTAACTATAAATTGACTGAAGTATAATTAAATATGTAATGTTTGATATGGTTGTATTAAGATAAGTCAAATTTCCTCAACTTTCTACTAATTGTCCATACAAAATATCATTTACTTCTCTCTTTTTCTATCATCCTTTCTAAGTATCACATTTTACCCATATTAAACTTTTTAAATAATTTTTACCTATTTCCTTTATAGGATTAAAATCTTAATATTTTCTATTCTTCTCATAAACCAAAACTAAACAATAATACAATTATCCAAAATCCTTAGTCTCAAATACATGCCAAACATGTTTTTTAACATCATGGATACAATAGCACTCCCTCTTATAATTAGGCCATCAATATATAAAGAGAATAAAATAATATGTCCATTCTCATTTGAACACATATCGAAATTTGGATTTCTTTTGCTCGTTAGAAAACTTTCTTGAATGGAGAAAGTGTTTATTTTAAATTATTATGACTTAGCTTCTTATTTAAGTCCATATAAAGGTTTTTTCAACTTACAAATGAGGTGTTTTTTACTTTATTTGAGGAACTAATATGGCTGAACAAGATAAACCTTTACTTTTAAATTTTCATGTGGCAAAGCTGAGCTACATGTAGCTAATATAACATCCAAGTGTATTTATTCACCAATGCTATCATTATTCCAATATATATATGCATATATATAACATCCAATTGTATTTAGTAGCCAATGCTATCATTATTTCAATATATATCCATTTTACCAACTAAACTCATTTCCATAATTTTGTCCATTCTTATTGTAAATAACACTTTGCAACCAATCTTTATTTATATTTTTCTATGCTACCATAAACATTAAATTTTAATTAACAATTGTATTCTTTAAAAATATGATTTGTCTTTATGAAACTCAATCCAATTTGTTACATTTATATTTATTTTGTTATAACGAAATGAATTTCATCTTTTAACTAAAACACAATGAGAATATTAATATTTTAAAAGACAATATCTTTTATTAATATATGCTAATGAAATCAATATTTAAAAATTAATGAGAATATTAATACTTTGTGCAACCATTCTTTAATTTGTTTTAGCCTTGTTGCTAAAATAGAGTATTGCATAATTCAAGGCGGGATGAGAGCTGAAGGAAAAATGGTGGACTAGGGTTTCTGACAAACCCTTACACAGCGCAAAGACAGAGCAAGCAGCCTCCCAGGTCCAAGCAGGACTACTTCCAGTTCAGGCTTGACACAATTGCTAGCTAAAACCGATGAATACTCCGATGGGGGAGGCATCGGTGCCTCCCCCCAAAGACAGCAACAATGAAGACCCACCTGAAGGCAGAACTGAAAAGATTTCAAATGAGCATGTAGAGAAGCCAGTGGTATGGCCTGCGCAGCAGCAGGAGAAGAACATCCAAGCAGATCTGGAAAATGAAAAAGGAGATAACCCTATAGTATCTGAGCAACCAAAGAAGGCATCGTTGTCCACTTACAAGCCCACTGATACAGAATGACCCAAGATTGAGCTCCCTAGTCACAGAATCAATGCATAAATACAATACATGAAAGACCATGCACCGATAGGAACATTTATAGGCTATTGGCCAACTGAAAAATATCTACAAGGTTGGATAACCTCAAAGTGGAAGCCGAAAGGACATGTTACCCTACAGCTAGGCCCCAAAGGCTTCTTCATAGCCATCTTCAACTACCTTGAAGACAGAAATCGTGTCCTAGATAGAGGACCCTATTTCTTTAACGCAACATGTCTCTATCTATGAGACTGGGTAGAAAGATTTAATCCAGATAAGGAAGACTTCAGTTGGGCACCAGTTTGGATCCGCATGTACTCTTTACCGCTGGAATACTGGGATGAAGAATCACTTAAAGCCATTGGTAATGGACTAGGCGAGTTTATAAAGGTAGTAGAGGAAACAAAGCTACACATATATACCTCCTATGCTAGTATATGTGTTTACATGAAGCTCAGAAAGGCGCTCACGGACTCGGTAAGTCTCCTACACGATGACTTTGAATGGATACAACCCATAGATTACGAACATGTACCTTTCAGATGCAAGAGGTGCCATGCCCATGGACACCTATTCCGTGACTGCCCTTTAAATACTCCTCCTAAATCCACAGACATTTGGGGAAAGACTAACATGGAAGGGTTTACTAAAGTGGCCAGCAGAAAGAAGCATACCAAAAAACCACCCACAACACCAATAAATGATACTCCATCTGCAGATGTGCCATCCTCAAGCAATAGCTTTGATATTCTGGCAAATCTAGATATGCCTGAATCAGATCCGCCCGCTACAACAAAGACAACCTCTGCTCCCTCCACCAAATCTTCCTTTACGCCTATCCATAATGAAGCCAGTCAATCATTGAAAGTTAACACCTCTAACCTGCATGCATCAACCAAGCAATGCATCCCCACACAGGCTAACAACAAATCCCTCTGATCCGATAAAGTAAAGGACATTGATAACCTATTGACAGACCCTCTTCAGCCAATATCCCATTTGGAAGACAGTAGTCAACAAAGTTTAATGGAAGAAGAACCTGAAAGTTTTGATCTAGGTGATATAGACATTTTCAGTCTAGAACATGCTTGTAAAAGGAAAGAGTTCGACATAATACCGGATAGGCAACTTGAAAATCTGGAAGTAGTACTATCAAGAGTGCATCGACACAGCACATTGGGCATACAACAAGGAGGTAAATGGCATGGGAAACATATCATCAAATATGGGAAGAAGAGAGGGAGAAAAATAGATCTACAACCCACCATTCTAATTGGGGAAATGCTAGTGGAGTCTGAGAGATGCTCCAAGTTGACTAAATACTACTGTTCTCTACCTACAAGTCAGCCATGAAGCTCATCTCATGGAATGTCAGAGGACTTAACGGTCTGGGGAAATACAGAATGTTAAAGGACATGATTCAACAAGAACAACCACACATTGTATTCATGCAGGAAACAAAATGTAACACTAGTACCTTAGCTTCCATATTATCCAAAGCATGGGCAGGATTACAGTAGATGCAACAGGCGCTTTGGGAGGGCTTTCCGTAGCATGGAATACTCAGCACATCTCCCTCATAGATTTCCATGCTTCACACCATTTTATTCAAGCAACTTTCCACCTTCGTGGGACCAACATACATAGCCATTTGACCAATGTATACTTCCCTCAAGATACAATGCAAAAGACTATGGTGCTAAAAAAGTTGGAAATTCTTAATTCTACAAGAATTTATCCACTCTGGATCACAGGCGGGGACTTCAACATGATCACGCGGCTAGAGGAAAAACATGGAGGCAGGATAAAGCTAGACAATGAAAGTAATAGCTTCAAATAATATATTCAAAACATCTTTCTAATTGACTTACCATTTGACAATGGCACTTACACATGGAATAACAAATGTACGGGCTCTCAACGAATATCCTCCGGATTGGATAGATATCTAATCTTAGACAACTTTGTCCATTTATGTGGTGATATATGCGCCTCCATACTCGCCATTTCCGGCTCGGATCATTGGCCTATTTCCTTGCAATGGAAGCATCCTGGAAATTCAAATAGAAAACCTTTTAAATTTGAAGCTTTCTGGCTCACCCACCCTGAGTTCAAAAAAGTGGTCAAATCAGCATGGGAGAGCTTCACTCCCAATGGCGGCTCAACTATGTATCAATTCCAGTAGAGACTGAAGCATATCAAAAGGAAAATCAAGACCTGGAACTACACTAGATTCAACAATATATTTCAAGAACAAAAAATCCTCGAGCAAAGTATGAAAGAGCTACAGCAGAAGATCATCACAGGAGGTAGAACAGAGGAACTAGCAAGTCAAGAACAAGTCCTACTAACACAATTAGAAGAACGAAGGCAACAAGAGGAACTTCTCTGGAAACAAAAGTCAAGAATTAGATGGCTAAAAGAAGGTGAAAGAAATACCAAATTCTTTCATTGCACAACTATTCAAAGAAGAATGAATAATACCATCTCGCATATTCAAAATCCACAGGGAGACAGAATGGAGAAACAGGAAGATATCGAGAAAGAGATCACTAATCACTTCAAAATAGTACATCAAGAGCCGCCTATAGATAGATACCATGCAATAAATGAAATACTTCAGCATATTCCCAGAATTATAACAAAGGAGCATAATCAACTATTGCTACAACCGGTCACCCTAACGGAGGTAGAAGAGGCATCAAATCAATTGAACGTTGGGAAAGCTCCAAGGCCTGATGGTTTCACTTCTAACTTTTACCATCAATTCTGGGACTTAATCAAAGTATAAATCTGGAAGGTGGTCGAAGAATCCCGAGTTATGCATTGGCTACTTCCTACTCTCAATGCGACATTCATTGCACTCATCCCTAAGGAAGCTCAACCAAGCACTCCAGAGAAGATCAGGCCCATTGCACTATGCAATGTAATATACAAAATAATCTCGAAAGTAATTGCAAATTGCCTCAAACCGCTCCTCCCTCTTCTCATTTCATCAGAACAATCTGGATATGTTGAAGGACGTCAAATCTTGGATGGAATTATTTTGACTCATGAAACTATCCATTTCTTAGAGAGAAACAAACAGACAGGTATGCTTCTGAAAATCGATCTCTCTAAAGCCTTTGACAAGCTTAGTTGGTCCTATATAAAATATATGCTGACGGCCTTCGGATTCAGCCCGACCTGGGTTAGATGGCTTATGAATCTAATGCTTCCCCACTCTACTCTATTCTAGTTAATGTAATCCCATCTAAACCTTACTCCCCTTATAGAGGAATCCGTCAAGGACACCCTTTATCCCCATTTCTCTTTATTATTATAGCAGAAGGTCTGGGTCGTCTTATAAAGTAGGTCGTTCAATCTCATGACCTTAGAGGCATCTTGGTACATGGGACCTCTATGATCACACATCAACAACTTGTTGATGACAATAAGCTTTTTGGACATCCCTCTATCAGTGAAGCCCGCACCTACAAAGCTCTTCTAGAAACTTTCTCCAATGCCTCTGGAACAACAATAAATACTGCCAAATCACAAATATTCTTCTTCTATACTCCAGTAGCCACTCAAAGAATCATTGCCAGAATCATTGGATTCTCTCAAGCCAAACTCCCATCACATTATTTTAGTGCTCCACTGATGGACTCAGCCTTAAAGCATGCCTCCTGGCAGCAACTCATTGACAAAATGGAAATCCGACTATCATCATAGACATACAGAACACTCAACATGGCAAGTAGGCTCGTCCTAATAAAGGCAGTCCTACAATCCATGCCCCTCTATCTCTTCTCGGTTCTTGCTATGCTGAAATGGATGCTAAAGAGAATCAAAAATCTGCAACGCAATTTCTTATGGGGATCCACAGGGCAAAACAAAAAATGGGCGTTGGTAAAATGGGACACGGTTTGTACACCTAAAAAGCAGGGAGGTCTAGGATTACGTGACCCGCAACATAGAAACACGTTAATGGGAGCACAAATATGGTGGCAATGGGTTTCAAGCCCACAGAAGCCATGGGCACAACTCTGGACTGCAAAATATGCAAACAATCGACCACAGCAAGAGCTGATAAGAATAACTACCACGACCATAGGATCTCTAATCTGGAATGCGGCAAAACAGCACAGAGAGATCATCCAAAAGCATAGCTTTTGGGAGATATGCGAAGGGAGAACTACACACTTCTGGACGGATTCATGGCAACAAAGACCAAAAATAGTAGAACTTCTACCTTGCACAAATCATAATGGACACTACATCAACCAGACGGACCATGTAGCATAATTCTGGACCCACAGTACCAATCAGGGCTTCAGGCAATGGAAACCTTCTACACAAATAACACAGCAAGAAACTAAAGCTTATAACTCGGAGCTACACAGAGAAATCAACAGCAGAAGAATCAGATATCATACTGGAAAAGATGTTCTAAGATGGAGATACACACCGAAAGGAGTATACACCACAAAAGAAGCCTACCAGCTGATGCTCCAAACACAGGAACCAGTTGATCCTACTTGGAATCGCATCTGGGCTATAGGTATTTGGCCAAAAATTTCCACTTTCACATGGCTGCTATATCATTAAAGAATTCTCACTTGGGACAACTTAATCAAAAGAGGATTCCAGGGACCCTCCTATTGTCCTAATTGTCAAAATCATGAAGAAACTATTCAACACCTCATGGACTCCTGCCACATGGCTAACAAACTGTGGGAAAAACTTACTTTCCGATGTCAGCGACCATGCAGAATCCTAGGGGATATCAAGGGCACCATCCGCAACTAGACTCCAGAGCCTTATAATAGTAAAATTCTCAATAAGCTATGGACCATTCTGCCGGGCTTCCTTTTCTGGACAATTTGGAAGGAAAGAAACAAACGAATTTTCAAAAACCAAAGAACTACTTTAGAGATCATATGGACCAATCTATGTCAGAATATTCAGGAAACTCTAGCTCTCCAACAGTGGAGTGCTAAGGACATGCCCACCCAGACACAGGAACAAAGCATATGGGAAAATTGGAACTTCAAGCTCCAGCAGGTACAACTGGATCCCAACAGACCAAGTACTATCACCAAGCAGCTCTCACGTTGGATTCCCCCCCCACAGAAGGTGATAAAGCTAAATTTTGATGGTGCCTCCAAGGGCAACCTAGGCAAAGCAGGACATGGTGGCATCTTCAGAGACCATGAAGGCCAACCCTTACTAATATACTTTGGTTCCATTGGTTGGGACATGAACAACTCCGCAGAAATGGAAGGATTATGGCAAGGTATGAACTTAGCACACCAACATAATTTTCATCCCATCATAATAGAGGGGGACTCACAAATCCTAATAAATATGGTCACTCAAATACAATTAGGAAGCAATGCATCAAGAGTTGCCAAAAGCTGGAGATTAGTGGCCAGGCTTGAACTAATAGAGCAATGGATGAAAAATAGGAGAGCAACCACATTTGTTCATGTCAAAAGGGACAACAACAAGGTAGCAGATCTCCTGGAAAATATCGGGGTTGAACAGGATCAAGTCCTACATTCTAGCACAATCAACATTCTAAATGACCAATCTCAGTTGCAAGCCTGCACTGACCTGGTGCACAAGGACACCCATCTCCCGGATGCGGGTGACAACTCAGGATAATGAAGTGGACGCCAACTGGGTTGGCGTGTGGCGAGATCACATGGCCTCACGCAGGCCGGCACAGTGGTCCAAAAACTGCATTAACAACCGCCATAAATGCACCTTGTGTGAGCGCTGCCTCCATTCTGATAACCGCCATCAACCTCGGCTCAAGGAAAAAATGTATTCTCGGGAGAATATCACCTCTGCTCCTGCCTATCCACCCCTGCAACCTCGGCCCCTGCAACGCCTCTGCCCTCATGCAGTGACTGCACCCAGTTCCCGCACAACCACAGGGAGACGCTGCAATCTCCTTTGTTGTATTGTTGTTGGCCCGAGTATCCATTTCACCCGCAGCCTGGATTGTCATTTTTCCATCCCTTCGGCCCTAGTTACTCATCCCTCTATTGAATTGTCTGCAAGCTCCTCTGTGACGCTGCATTCCATTATGCCTAATTCAGGTCGAAATTCGCATCCACCTACAGACAGCATGGTTCGACACAAGATGCACAATCGTAGGGGTGGGAACCGTGGGAGCCTGAGTCACACCCAATGCTCTCCTGCCTCGAATACCACTTCCTCTCTAGCTGAGCAAATCCCAAGTCGCTATCCTAATACGTGCAGTGGACGAGGTCATCTCCACTTGGTGGCCTCTACCTCGCCTCACAGCAGCTTCCCCTCCACTTCTACCCATCTCCCAGAGGCACTCCACCCACTCCTCCACTGCATTCCCAGAATGCCCAATTCACCTTCAGATCCACCCTGAACAAGCCCCTCATCACAACTACCATAACCATAAGCTTTCACGAGGAAGAGCAGAGCTCTGAGGCACATGCAACCGAGGCTGGCGGAAGCATCATGGCTACTGAGGAGCAAGGTACCAAGGCAATTGAGCGCACCACAGCAGGGTGCAGCCATACTAAAGCCAAACAGGAACTGGCACAGATGAGTATTCAAGGCACAGGGGAGAGGAGCAGGAGCAGCAGACCAGACGCGCAGGGAAGGAAGTGAGTGAGGCTCCGCAAACAAACTGGGTAATCGACGAATATTGTTGCCTCATCGAGGAAGAACAACTAGCTATGCAGGCGGGTGACACGGAGACTTCGCTGCTGGCAAGTGGCGACATGGACGAGTATCGATGCTTCATCGTGGAGGAGAACCCTCCGTTGCCGCCACGTCCCTAGCCTGCCACCTCGCTGCCATGTGTCAGCCTCTTTGTCTGCCACCTTGCTGCCACTCAGCGTGCCACGCGTCTGCCACATAGTTTGCCACCCAGCATGCCACGTGTCTCAGGTTCATTGGGACTATGTTTTTTAGCTTTCTGTTTTCAATGGGATTTTGGGGAAAAAACCATAAGATTTTCGGATCTTCAGTTGGGTTTTTCATTTTTTGGTCTCATTAGATACAATGATACAAAACTGGATGCTTTGCTGGTTTCCCCTATGTGGGCAGCAAGCTAATTTTCTGAACTTTTTTTTATTACGAACTGGTTTCCCTTCTGGGCAGTTCAAATCTAGACTTTTGCTGGTTGATGCTATTCCTATGGCATGGCTAAGTACAGGCTTCAGCCTCAGTGTATGATATCTTTTTTCATTAATAGAATTAGTATAACTTAGAAAAAAAAAAAAAAAAAAAACTTTAAAAAACATTATATTTTGTTAGTCTATACTAATGAAATCAGTCTTTAACATTTTAATCATTTTAATCTAAAGTGATTTTACTAATATTTTAAATAATTTAATTTATATTTAATAATATCCTATTCGTAAAATAAAAACAATATTTATACTAATGAAATGAATATTTAACGTTTAATGTCTCTTATCATTTTAACTTAAAATGATTTTAGTTATATTTTATTATTAAAAATCCATCTTTATTTATTAATAATAATATTATATTAAAAAAATAAACACATAATTAAATTCTTATTCTTCATTTATACTAATATCCATATACAATTATTACATAATTATATTTTTTACATTTCATAAATGGTAAAGCAATGTCTAAAAGAGTGATACGAAATGACACTAACGAAAAACTGATTATATATTTTACTTTTAGTACATAATAAATAAATATTATTAGAAAACTCTCTTGCTACATATTTATTATATTATGTTTATAAAATAAATAATTGATTATATTTTCATGTTTTATTGGTATTAAGCCATTAGGGGTATAGCTGGTTGGCCAATGGACATATTTCTAAGGTGTTTGTGCCATTGTGTAGGTTACAAGTTCAAACCTTTACTTACCTATGTGCCATGTTTGTAGGAAGTATGGTTGTGTCTAGAGGTTATAGTGGTAGTAGTAGGGGATTAACACTATGTCACACTAGTTCGAGAGCCTGCATAAGTTTAAACCTCGACTTACTCGTGTTTGTTTCTAGAGATTATAGTGGTAGCAGTAGGGGATTAACACCATGTCACACTAGTTCGAGAGCCTGCATAAGTTCAAACTTCGACTTACCCGTCTGCCATGTTGTATGCAGTACGACTGCACCTAGAAGTTATAGTGACAACAATAAAAAATTGACATCATGCCACAGCAATTCGAGAACTAACACGTTACTAATTCCTCCAATCACAAAAAAATATGTCATTAATAATAAAATAATGCATTAATATATTCTTAATTATTCATATATGATAAAACCAACTTCTAAACGAATAAGAGGGGATGACACTGTCCCCCTTACTCTTCACTCATACTTCATCTTCATATCAAGAAAACATTGTTATATCCTTAACTTTTAATACATGAGAAATGGATCCCTCTAAACTAGTGATAAGGTTTGATAAATTTATTTTAATTTCACATTTTCTATTAAAAAAATTAAAATTTAAATATACTTGAGGTATTATATTTTGAAAATTTATAATTATATAAAATTGCAATAAAAAATTATATTAAATAAAAATTAAAAATATTCATATTTGTTTTAAATATTAAAATATTTTTCGCATTATTAATTTTTTTTAGTTTATTAATTTAGTATATTACAATAATTTGATAATGTTTTTTTATCAAATTATATAAATAAAATGTTAAAAAAAAATTATCTTTTTAAAATAGACTATATTCATCACGGTGAATGTTAATTTTTTTTTTCAAATAGGAGTGGAGCCTTCTATTAACCACAAGAAAGATTACATATGCTACGTGGCTTTACAAAGTAAGGATCAACAAAGCTCACGCTATGAAAGGTAACCAAATACATAACCCGAAAATAACCCGGAACCATCTAACATTTCGTGAGATCTGACGATCATCAACACTCTCATCTCAACAACATGCACCCCTTTTACCCTATTCACAGGCCCAGAATGATTGTGAGCCATTGGTTTATGAAAGTTCAGGTCCATTTTGAAACTTAAGCTCTGATGACTTGTGGAGCCCAACAATTGATATGATAATCCTTCGCGATTTCGGAGCGGAAACCTACACGGTCAATAATTTCCTTTTTGGACCCGATGAGGATTATAAATCGTTAGACTAAAGAGCATTGGGTCCTCTTTGGTGGTTAATCGTCAATTGCTTTTCCACCCGATGGCCATTGGATTACTCAGGCTATCAAGATCTGTGGCCGATGACCCACGAAGAAACCTATTGTTTACCCAGTGCTTCTCACATGTGGAAAGCTTTGTTTTCAGCATTTATCTTCTCCCTTTCTTCCTTTTCTTCTCTTTTTTTGAGTTTAATGGTTAAAAGGACTTACACTTCCGCTTTCTCCTGCTTCCACTGGTCCTCCTTCTTGTTCAGTCCATATAGTTTGGAAATTTTCCATGTCTTTGTCTGCCTGTCTTTGACAATCCTCACGCAATTTCCCCCATGGTATCGAGACCCATGCATACCTATTGTAAATTTCTTTTCAAATCACTCCATTCGCCAGACGGTGAGCTAGCATATTGGATTTTTTCTGCACATGAATGAAGCTCGTTGTTCTTCGGGTTTGTTGGTGGGAATGAATATGCTGAAAGGCTTGCAAAAGTCTCCAATGTTTTGATACTTTTCTAGGTGTTTTCCCATTGCAGATCTTCTTGGCCACATTAATAACCAATTCCGTGTCTGCTTCGATGATGACATTATGAGAATTTGACTCAATTCGTATTTCCAGGCACTACTCTAAGGCCATGAGCTCTGCCATGTTATTTCCGGTAGTTCCCAAATGACTATAAAATATGTCCTTTATGCACCCTTGCTCATCTCTAATGACCCCAACAAAACCCGCCTTCCCTGGGTTTCCTTTAGAGGCTCCATCTATGTTAATTTTCAAGAAACCATGAGGAGGAGGTTGCTAAAAGTCTTTACCAACATTTAACCGGCTCACATCCTTGTGTGTGCTCTGGGGAACTATCGAATGGAGACCCAACTGCAGCAGTATATGAGTGTCCTGGGGTAGAGTCAGGTTCTCAGGAGGTCTCCCTAACAAGGCACCAACAATTTCTTTGAGTTGTCTTAATATCTGTGCAATGGTGTTCTAGGTTGAGCCTGTTTTTCCCTTGAAAATCCTGCCATTGCGTTCTTTCTAGATGTCCTAGATTAAGAAGCCTGGAACTAGAGTCCAAGCATTGTTGATGATCTCATTGCCTCAGAAGTTCCTTCTCGAATTCCTCAAAGTGCTAGTGATAGTAAGGCCAACCCTGTCAGTTTTCTTGAAGACTGAGGCCACCCAATCCCACAATGTTGAGGTGAAGGGGAAAAGGTTGAGTAAGTGTGCCATCGTCTCGTCTTGTGTGCCACACATATAGCATTTGGATAGGCCAACAAAGCCTTCCTTCAGAAGATTTTCCCAAGCTAGAATTTTCTTTTGTTGAACTAACCACATGAACAACTTTATCTTCATCCAATGCGGGTGCTACCAGAGGTTTTCATGATCAAACCCTAGGGATATTTGTTTGGCTTATTTTAGGTTAAAGTTACCTTTTGTGTTTCTTCCTCATATTAGTTGGTCAGGCGAGGATGAAACCAAAATCTTCCTTTTTTCCAACTCCATAGCAAGAGAGTTTGCTATTCTTTCAAAGGGCTCTCTTCCCTATAGCCTAGATCCTTCCATATTCTCCATTTGTCATTGTTCCTTACTTGCTCTGAGAAGTCACTGACCATGCATAAACCTTTGTTGTCAGTGTCATTCTTGAGATCAGCTAGTTCTCCCCTAAACAGGTTTGGTTCTTGCTACTAGTTGTCCTCGCAGAATCTTGCTAGGTTCCCATCTCGAATCTCCCAGAAGTTGTACTGTTGGATAATTCCATTATTTTCCCAAGAAATATTCCAAATGTGGGAACCCTTGATAAGCCCAGACATTCAAATATGATCCATCTCTAGCCAATTTATTGCATATTTCTATTTCCAAATCTTGGCCCATGGGGTTACCAATTCCTTGAGCCACCTCCACCAAAGCTTTGCACCCGAAACTCTGCTGATGGTTTTAGGGTCATGAAGCCCCAAACCTCCATGGGACATAGGTTTGCATAGCTCTTCCCAAGCTACCAAAGCCCACTTCTTTTTCTCTTCCCCTTTGCCCCAAAGAAAGTCTCTTTAAATGTTTCTAATTTGTTGTAAAACTCCTTTAGGAACAGGAAGAGCAGACATTATGAAAATAGGTATGGCCTGGAGGATAGCTGTTGTGAGCATAAGGTGCCCTGCTAAATTTAAATATCTGCATGTCCATTTCCTGACCTTATCCTAGAGTTTGCTAATGACCGGCTCCCACACTCCCTCTCTTAGAGGTTTGTCTGTGAGGGGCACTCCCAGGTACTTAGAGGGTAGTTGATCCCTTTGGAACCCTAGAATTCTGGTAATATTTCTCTGAATAACAATAGCGTTAAAAAAGAAAACTTTTGATTTGTCAAGGCTTACCTCTATACCAGCAGCCATAGCAAAGTCATTCAAGATTTATTTGAAAGCTTTGGCTTCCTTGACTGTGGGAATGCTCTGTAGCATATTGTCATCTACAAATTGTTGGTGGGTTGAGGTAACTCCATCTGTGGTGAGTTTCAAACCCTTGATTCTTCCCTCAACAATTTCGTTTTTTATCGCTCTTCCTAGCGCTTCCATCATGAGCACAAAGAGGAAGGGCGAGATCGGATCTCCTTGTCTTAGTCCCCTAGAAGGCATGAAGGTTCTTGAGGGCGAACCATTAAGAAAGGTTGAGAAACTGGCTGTGGATTCAAGGGCCATAACCCATTTGATCCAATTGTGGTCAAAACCATAAGCTTTCAACACTGCCCTCGTGTATGACCAACTTAGCTTTTCATAAGCTTTCGCTAGGTCAAGTTGTATGATCATACCAGCTTGCTTGTTTCTTTTCAGAGAGTGTACCATCTCATGAGCTTGTATGATATTATTGAGAGTCTGTCTTCCTTCCACATAACCAGTTTGCTCCTCTAATACGAGATCTGGGAGAAGGGGCTTGAGTCTGTTAACAATTACTTTTGAAATAATTTTGTACACCACATTACATAAAGCTATGGGTCTGAATCTGTCCGGTGTGATGGCTTTCTCTTGCTTTGGAATCAAAGCTATAAAAGAGGCATTAAGAGCCTTCAGGACCAATATGGATCTTCTTGAGTCTTCCACCACCTCAAGGATATCTTATTTGATTGTCTTCCAGCATGCTTTGAAAAAGTCCACATTGAAACCATCTGGGCTAGGAGCTTTCCCATTTTGCATCTTGTTGATAACTTCCCTGATCTCATCTTCGGATACTAGCCTATTGAGATTATGATTGTCTTCCCTTGTGACAAGCTTGGGAATATACCTTGTGAATTTGTTAATGAATTGTGATCTGTCTAAGAGAGGCTCCTTTGCAATGCTGAGGGAGTGTTGTACTAGGACAGATTCCATTTCCTTGTGGGTGACAAGCTCTTTCCCTTGAGAATATTTTAGTTTTTGAATTCTGTTGTGTGACCTGTGACTCAAAGCTGACTTGTGAAAAAACTTTGTGTTTCTTTCCCCTTCTTTGATCCACTATACTCTTGATTTCTATCTCCATAAAATCTCCTCTTGCTTACACCTGTAATCCCATTCCTTTTGAAGAATATCTGCTTGAGATATCCTTTCCTCGTTAAAGCCCTCTGTGATCATAAGCTGATTAATCCCCTAAAGTTTCTGTTAAACTTCTTTTTTGGCTTTGAAAATGTTTCAAAACTTTTTTTGTTCCAATCTTTGAGTTTAACTTTGATGTGTTTAAGTCTTTGTTGTAGCATGAACATTTTGGTGCCTTGAAAGGTCAACTATTCAATCCACCATTTACCAATATTGTTGGTGAAGTCAAGGTGAGAGAGCCAGACATTTTCAAACCTGAAAGGTTTGTTCCTCGGTCTGCCCATAAAAGAGGCTTCAAGATGGATTGGCTAGTGGTCTGGGCCTCTAAAAGGAAGGATTGAAGCTGACATGTCAGGGCCTGTGAGAAATAGGTCCTCTAAGATCATGAATCTGTCTAGTTTGGAGGCAACTTGAGAAGCCCCTCCTCTCTTTTTGTTGCAGGTAAAGGTGCCATTTATTGTTTCAACATCCACTAATCTCATGTTATTTATGAAGGTATGGAAGGCAATGGAGTCTCTGCCTAGTGTTCTGGTACACCGTTTTTTCTCTGTAAGAGATTTGATCGTATTGAAATCCCTTGCCAAAATCCAGGGTATATCAGGATATCTCTCTTTTAGCTCCTCAAGGGAAGTGAGAAGCTTGAGTTTGTCTTCTAGTTTTTGAGGACCATAGACATTTGTAATCATGTAACTCTCCTTATCACCCACAGGTTGTATTACCAGTGAAAGATAGTTCCTGGACGCTTCCGCGTCCAAGATTCCAAGTTTTTGGGGATCCTAGAGCATAAGAATCCCTCCTACCGAGTTGTCTGCCTTAACCTCTAGATACTCATACCTGATCAACCATTTGCTATGCATTTCTCTGATTTTATCCATCGACCATTTTGTTTCATGAATGAAGACCATGTCTGGTTTTCCTTCTTTTATTCTACTACTTAGATTTCTTTGTTTCATTTTACTTCCTAGGCCCCTAATATTCCATGTTGTGAACTTCATTAAGGAAGGTTTGTAAAAGAGTAACTGGTGAGATCTTTTATCTCACCTAAGTTTATCATGAGTTTTCCAAATTTTGTTAGCAACTCATTTTATCTTTTCCTTCCTCTTTTCCTACCTGGGTTCTTGGAAGAGTGCCCTGGTGTAGCCTCCATTGTCTTCACCCCTCTATTTTCTTGGCTTTCATGGTTTCTTTTGACTGCAGAGCTTTTCGATTGGGATTTCCATAGGAAGAGTTGTTGAATCCTATCAAAATCCTCTTTTGGCACGGATTCAACTCCTTTGGTAATGCCCTGCTCTAGAAAATTTTCTAGATCCAAGTTTTCCTTCTCAAGAATCTCCTATAGTTCATGATCCTTTGTTCCCGCCTCACTGGGGTCATATAATGGTCCGTACTGAGCTCCACACTACTTGGTAGATCATCCTGTTGCTGGTTTTTTTCTAGTATGTCCTCCATGCTAGTATCCCTATCCTTCTCATTTGTCTTAGTCTCTGATTTTTGGTTTTCCCCATTGTTTCCAATTTCTTCTTCTAAGATTTTGAAACTATTATGGCTTAATGGTCCATCCTAGTTGACTTTATTTTGGTTCCACTTTCCTCCTTTCCCCTTCCCCCCACCTTAGTGAAACCCTCAGGATCTTTGCTTGTGGTTGTTTTTTTGTTGCTTTCCAGTTTGTTTAATGGGTAGTCTCTGTATAGGTGCCCATGTTCATGGAACTTACAACACCTAAATGGACATGCTCGTAGTCCACCGCCTACACCCATTCCTCATCATAAACTTCTAAAATGATCTCGTCTAGGAGTGCCCCAGATAGTTCCATTTCTACATAGATCCGGGAAAAGGAAGTGTATTTGCCTCTTAATGTTGCATCTAGTATCTTTATAAAATGCTCTAGTTTATTGCCAATACCCTTTAGAGACTCTGATAGCCAATAATCTAAAGGAAGGGAGTAAAGTCTTATCCATACCGATACTGAAGTGAACGTTTCTCGTTCTGGGACAAAGTTCATCACCCAAGGTCTCATGTATAGGCCTGCAACAGCATAAAAATAGGGTCCTCCCTCAGACACTTTGTCTTTATCTTCTAAGCTCGTGAGCACTACTATGAAGAAACCCTTGGATCCAAGGTGAAGGTTTATTTATCCTTTTGGTTACTAGTGGTACCTTATCCATGCATGTAAGGCCTTCTCTATTGGCCAGGTCCCCATAAATTTGCATATGATCGCGTGTTTCACCATGTGATCTATGTGCACCTGTAGCGTTGGGTCACTTAAAACGACCCGGGGAGTGATAGTTGGCTTGGGTTTGCAGCCCCCTGTCACCCTCAAAGGTGCATATTTCTGATTGCTACCCTCATTCCTTTTCTCCCTGCTATCTTTCTCATGATTTGCTCTTTGTTCGTGAGTTTTAATTTTTCAATGTTAGTGTCCTCAGTAATCCAATCTGTTGGTTTCTTGAAGTGATGTAGATCAGTTTCCTTGTTTTTGTTTTCGACTATGTGATTGTAGGAGGGAGCAGAACTCCCTCCTCCACGACCCACCATGGTCACTAGCTTCCAACCCTGACTCAAACCCTAGATCAGAATGTTGCTCTCTGCTTTTCGCCTCTCCTTGTGAGATATAATTTGTTTTCATTTATGAATCCTTTTGCTATCATAGTGAATATTAATTATTATCATTATTATAAAATATAAACCATTGTAAATATTTTTATTTTATATTAAAAAATGAAAATATAAGGTATATATTTATAATATTTTATAAGTCTATACAAATATATTATTAACATAAAGAAATTTTGTATTATTTTTTTATTTTTATATTTCACAAATTGATAATGGGTATGAAATTCATCGAAGCTGGCAACACTTTTTTGATAGGTGTGATAGGTAAGCTCCAGGAAGAGATGATTTTGTGCGATTGCAAGAGTACATTTTTTATAAGAAGTGTTCATTTAAAATGCTCCTTAAATTATTCTTTATGAAATTTGACATTGGGGAAAGAGAAGGATAACTATTTTATTAATTAATAATATAGTTATTAAATAAAATTGATTTATATCATAAAATAAATATAATTTATTAATAATATTAATTTTTATTTAATTTTTTAAGTTCAATTTTGTATTACTTGGGAGATACGTTATTAGTAAATCATGTATAAAGTTAGTGCAACTTCAATCTTTTGTAAGGAAAATTTGAGTTAAAAGAGGTGGAGTATCAAGAAAAGGACTCTTCAATTGGTCACAAAAATGTCCTATCACAACCAAATTACTTGAAAATACAAGGAAACAACAAGATATCATACTCATGAATCTAAGGATGCCACAGGATCAGGGTCCTTTCCAAGTGTGGAGGGATTGGACTCTCTTTGGAGATGAATCTCCAATTGGACCAAGCGGCCATATAATATTTCCAGGTAGTACAACTCATGGTGTTGTACCCTCCGGATTTCATTCAAGAAGGAAATGATATCATATCTATCCTCATGTTTCTCTTTCGGAATTCACCCTAACTGGGTCTTCAGTGATGGATGTAGGGTGATGGAGTGCATTGGTTCCTTCTTCCCTTAATACGACCAAGGTCAAGAAGCTAATTACATACCTCATCCTTAATTTATGTATTTGAGTAGGCCTAACAATCACAAGTAACATTTGTCTCAAGTTGAGGAATGTACTCCTGAATGTTAGGAGAAGTCATCTTGGGCTTGGGTTTGGCTTTGCCTGCCAACCCCTTGATGGTTGCACATCCTCTGTCTGAGCATTGTGACCAAGAGAGAAGAAAATTAATCACATAATTGGGACGACCCCCAACTCCCCCAAAAAGAATCCCATGCAACCAATACCCTTTCAACTACAAATTGACAACAAAATAACCACTGAAGGCCTTGATTCCCCTCCCCCCCAAAAAAAAGAATCAAGAAACAAAAAATCCCTAAAGACTCAACCCGTGATGATCCCTAAATAACTAGGCAGTCGAACGAGGAAGTTCATTTAACTAATCTGAACTGAGGATTGAGAGACTAATGGAAATAAGCCATAACCTTTTCATCATGAAAGGGACTGACAAGGATGCAACAAGGTAAATGCAGTAGTTACAACAAAACCTAACTAACCCGAGACATGTAAAAGGAAATGAAAAAGAAATAAAAGGAAGGGAACCATTACCTATATTGTGCTACCCAAGACAATTGGCGCTGACAAAAGTCATGAGTATCACACCTAAGTGAAGGTACCGATGAATTCTACTATACCTAAGTGATATCTCTACTTTATCCCACTTCAAAACTCTCTAGCAACTCCAAGACCTTGTGCAACTCTCCCACCCACTCCATGAATGTCCAACACTCACACATAAACAATAGGAGTAGGGATAAGCGGAATCCACCGTGGGTCATTGCTTTATTGTACCATGGGGAAGCAACCCCCGAACTCGGAAAGATCAATTCTCACACCTTCTTCTAGCCAAGCATGCTACAAATTCAAGCCTATCAAAGAAGATCAAATAGAAGTTTAATTCCACCACCAGGTGCACTCCCACCTAAGAATAAATTACCAACTCCACACAGTAACATCATAATTCAAAATTCCTTAAACAAAAAATCATAATATCAAAAAAAAAATAAAAAATGATATACATTTTGAATGGAAAAAGCTAAACACACCACCCCTCTTAATTGTAGTAAGAAATGGTAGGATGATGTGGATCCCTCCCAACTCCCTCTTACAATGTTACATTTACAACTCCCTCTTCTAATTTTACATTGACTCCCATTAATAAAATATAAATTTATATTATTATTTTAATTACATTAATTCCTATAATTTCAATAAACATTATACTATATAAAATATTATTTCTTACACTGTCATGGTTCAAACATAATCACAACACTTTTAGGTGAAACTAATCATTTATAATCACTTTTACAACCATAATGCTGATACTCAATCACTTGGTTAATATATAAATTGTCCTATTAGTATCATAGTTATGTTATCGAATGTTTATTTCAAAAATATTTTTTCAATTATGATTTTTCCTATTTTAATATATATACTTAAAAAATATGAAATAGTTATGTTATCGAATGTTTATTTTAATAATATTTTTTCAATTATGATTTTTCCTATTTTAATATATATACTTAAAAAATATGAAATAAATTAATTATTTGTAATTAATTATTTTTAAAATGTTGCTAAAACCTAACTTCTTACTATGTTACTTAACAAATAAAAAATGCCATTGATTATACTCATCGTTCTCAACCTCATTAGTTGAATGGAATTTCGTGCAAATCACATTAAGTAGGCGGAAGTCATTGAAATCCTCAGCTTTTGCATTCAAGTTTTGAATCGGAATTGTTATTGCTTTTATTTCATTCTTTTCCACAATACCACGAGGAAATCTAAGAAGTTACAAATTTAGTGTCCACTCTGGCCCCGCCATTCGTACATGGTGGCTTTTCCGACATGTTTGTAATATCGACGCCATTCGTACATGGTGGCTTTTCCGACATGTTTGTAATATCGACGCACATGCTGGTCAATACGCTAGCAATTCGTCGAAGCTATAATGCCCAACTGCTCTCTTGTAGTTATCGGAAATCAACCTAAATCAGTCAAACAAATCAAGGAGCCAATTGCCGGAATACCCGAGGTCCGCTAACCTCCAGAGTCGTGGACAAGCACCAGGGGCGATGCGGATGCCTTCGTTCTCAGCTTCACATGTTATTGGTTAAGTCTAATATTCGATCATTGCCACTACTGGACGGGCCAAACATAAAGATTTCTGGGAGACATTTCGTTCTCAGCTTCACATGTTATTGGTTAAGTCTAAAATCCGATGGATGCCAGTACTCGACGAGCCAAACATAAAGATTTATTCGAGACATTTCGGTCGTGCCATGTGTATAATTCAAAGCAGTCTAACAAGGCGGAGGAATTGCCCGGTTTCCGTCACCTCCTGGAAAACGTCCGGTTCCGCCCACCGGCAATTCCTCCGCCTTCTGCCACCTTTCGCGATCTCTGCCACCCTGAAAAAAACTTTCCGATGACCGTCAAAACAAGCCCCGATTCCGTCCACGTCACCATCGGTGGTCACTCCAAACCATGCACGCAATTAAAGCATGCCGATGACCGTCAAAACAAGCCCCGATACCGTCCACGTCGCCATCTGTGGTCACTGCAAACCATGCACGCAATTAAAGCATGGATCGACTGCCATACGAAATTTAAATTTTGAATTTTCAAAATGCCGCGCATAGCTACATGAACACTGGAGAGGCAGGATTTTTATGGCCTGGATTTTTTCAAACATAATGGTCATGTTTCAATGGCTCAGCTGTCTCAATATCTATAAGCTTGCCTTTCCTCTTCGATACCAATGGAGAGCCTTAGTTTTAGAAGTGGCCGGGGGCAGGTTGATAACACTGTGGCAGGGTGAATCTCAGGTATGTTTATTTTCCTTTTTTCAAATTTAATTCCATTTTGTGCATGAAAATAATCGTTTACCTCTTTTTGATGGTTGAAATGCAAACATTGCAGGTTTTTCTTAAATTCACAGAGCTAACACTTTGGGCTTAATCCTTTTCAAAGTTTCCCAAATCCGCAGAGTTGATGAAGCACCTTGAAAAGATTTTTCTTAAATTCACAGAGCTAACACTTTGGGCTTAATCCTTTTCAAAGTTTCCCAAATCCGCAGAGTTGATGAAGCACCTTGAAAAGATTCCCATATAATCATGAATGGTACGAAGAATTTTGACATCTTAGCTCCTTGAAATACTGACTGTCAAAATCCTTTGGAATACTCACAAACCTCCACCACATTAATTATTACTATGTTGTAATGGTTGTCAAATAACCATATTTATCCTCTCTACGCACCTCGATCCCACAGTTGCGATCAAGTGAGGGACGTCATAATTGAGAAGAATCAGCGCATATGACCATGGCCTTTTACTGCTATCGGACGTTGAGAGAATTCGGCCTTGTTGTTCTCCATAACTTTCATGGTTTTCTTGCTTCAACAGTGAACTAATTTTCTCCTTCAACAATACCAAAAAGAGAGGTTCCACATCATTCCATAGCAGGATCTTCCAAAGTTATATGTCGGCTCCTAATTTTAGTATGACACACTCCAACTCTGTCTCGGCCATTATGATTTCTCAAGAATGAACTTTTGTTAGCAGATAGTTTGTTGTAGATTTATATTTTAAGCTATGTAGAGTACAATGTTGTATTTTCATGTTTGTGAGAGTCTCGACCACAATTTGATTAAAAATTTGCTACTTTAAAGTCACAGCCATGGGCAGATAGTTTGTTGTAGATTTATATTTTAAAATATAAATATTTATTTGTTTTTTAAAAATATAGATATTTACAAATAAGTGAATTCAAAATGTTATTAAATATTAATTAATTAAGTAAAATTGTGTTTTTAAAATTTTAAAGAAATTAATTTTTGACGATTAAAATGTTTGAGACAAATTATTTTTAACCGTTAAAAAATTTAATAATTTAAAGTGATTAGCATTAATATGTTTAAATATAATTTTGAAATTTTTCAAAATAAGAAAGGTAAAAATATTTTATTCGAGTATATAAATTTTCAATGGATATTACATTCTACTTAATGTTTATTAATTACACTTTGTGATAGAATACGATCATAAGTTATGTAAGTTATCGGCAAATATATTACTTTATCTATTTATTTTGTATTTAAATGCTACCAACAAAACAACTTTATTATCTGAATTAATTATGCATTATGCATTTGAATGTTATGAATTGATTGTAAAGAGTATACTCAAGATCTTGCCACTGCTCAATTGTTCAATTAAATTTTCTCCCCTTCAACTTCATATCAAAAGTGAAAGAGCAGCAAACATTCAAATTTAAAGACAATCCAATTAATTTAAAAAACGTAATTATGAAAATAAGTTTCCAAGTTTTGAAAAGATATGCATAAGAACTAAAGTCTAGCTTGAAAGCTAAATGCTACTATTGAAGAAAAACTATTTAAGATAGCTAGTTGTTTATTACTCCAACAATAAGATACAAGATATTATCACTCCCATTTATCCTACTAGTGACGACTAGTGATGATGTTATTGTGGCGTAAACTTTGAAAATATTTTACTATAAGATATACCTTAAAACAAATTGTTCCAAGCAATACAATGCTATGATGTGGAGAAGTGAAAGGAATTGAATGAAAAATATATATCACATGTGTTGGCCATGTGACTTCCCCTCAATAATCGAAATATCATTATATTTGATGGCACCTTGATAGATGTTGGAACAATGTGTCTTAATTGCACATCTCCATCTATAATCTTTAACCTTATCTTTTTGTTACTTTTATAGGATTTTTGGGTTGTTTTTTTGTGTCATTCTAACCTAATACCTTATTATATGATTACATGATTATTATGATTATCATGTTGTTGAAAATCATAATATCACTGTGATATGTAAAGATTGTTAAATGATGTAAGCATGACAGTATGTTGGAATGCTTTCAATATTTAATGTTGCTTGCTTTATGCTAAGTCTTGATCCTTAAGCTTTCATTTTAGCGTTAAATTCCTTTATAAACAATGTTGTTTGAGAAGCTCTTATAAATATTGTAAATTAAAATTTTTCTCTTTGATGGTCTCTCAAAATAATGTGAAGAGAGATTATTTATTACAAGATGAAATCCAATAATTAAATATATCAAAAATTAACATGGTATAGGGAAATCCACTTCTATATTAAAAATATTTTTTTATTAAATTTGAAGTTATCATTTTTATATAAATAATATGACCAAATTAAAATGATGAAAAATTTAAAAAAATTCAAATTTATAAAATATTTAACTTTATTTATTACCTAATTAAATTAAATTTTGATATTAAATTTATAATCAAAATATGATATTCTTTTTCAATAATAGTTGAGTTACTATATATTATAACTCCACTACTGAATTCATATAATTTAAGAACATTTAGGATGTATATTGAAAAATGAGAGCTAGTTATTACTAGAAAGTTATCACAATGAAGTTCATTTTGAATAAGTTGAAAAAACATATAATTATAAAATATAAAATTTTAACATGTTAATTAATTGATTATTATTAATATTTTGACTTAGTTACTAGAGAACTCACACTAAAAACTATTTTTCGTCAAAGTTTCAAATTCCAATAAAGATCCATCATCAGGACTTCTTTAATGTTGATAGTAGAAGAGCTAAATTGATAGATTTAAATAGTTATGAGGAGAGTTGATTTGATTGATGATATTTATTATTATCTTTTTAAAGTTTTTATTGTCATTTTGAATAATTTCTGAATAATTATTGAAGAATTAATTTATTAATTTTAAGTATTAAAAATTTATTATTATTAAATCCGATTATTAATATCAAATAAATACCTAATCCTTAATCTTAATTGAATGTTAATCCTTAATCTTAATATAACTAAATCTTAATATTGATTAATAATAATCTTAATAATTAATATTAATAATTTTTAAAAATAGTAATTATTATTATAAATTTTTACTACCAAATGTTTATTAATAGATCTTAATTAATAATTTATGATAATTAATAATAGTTAATAGTTAATAGTTAATAATAAATAATAATAGTTATTATTATTATTATTATTATTAATTAATAATTAATTAATAATAGTTTAATTAATGGATAGATCTTAATTGATAATTAATAATAACAATTCATAATAATGATTAATAATAATAGTAATAATTATTATCGTAATTATTATTGTAAATCTTATTATTAATATTGTTGGATATTTTCTTATTTTTATATTAATATGTATTCTATTGGGATCTTCTTGAATTAAATATATAGATTTATTCAATACTGTAACAAATTTATTTTTGCTAAGATTAAATGAAACTCTAAAAATATTATTTCATGGTATATAAATACTTTACATAATGATACATTCTTTTTTGTTTAATAATCATTATATATTTAACAAATTTATTGTTAAAAAAATTATTTACTATAATGTTCATTTATTCCTTAAAAACACTAATTTATATTGACAAATTTATTGTTAAAAAAATTATTTACCATAATGTTCACTTATTCCTTAAATACACAAATTTATGTTTACAAATTCATTAAGACTACCACAGACAAATATCAGAAGGAAATTTTCAAAGAAAGTTTTCATTTTTATAACTATTTTTTTAGGCAAATCAAATTTTTGTATATTATCAGAAATGTACATGAAATACAAACTTGAAGAAATTGAAATGTCTGTGTTATGGATAAAATTTTGGATAGCGAAACCATGTGGAAACTGCCTTCCCATGAAAGGGAAACCAAATGGTCTCTCATTTTATTTTCCTATGAGTCTTCCCTACTAGCAATTATCTTTGATGTTTATAATTTTTTCACATTCTTATACATTAATTGCATCATTCAATAATTACACAGAAGAAAGAAACCATATAGTAAGAAAAATCTTAAAGAGATAACTACACAAAGAACACAAATTTTTACCGTTGGAAAACCCACACAACCTTGTCCTTAGAGAATTAATGTAACAAGAGATACGTCAAAGTCAACTAAACTCCACAAACTAAGTCAACTCTCCACTATTATGTCGAAAGAAGCTCTGCCACAAGGTCAAGAAAAAATTCTCCAAGAATTCTTTAGAACTCAGATTATGTCTCAAAGACTAGCCTCAAAATGTGTACTATATCTCGAAGATATATTACATAAATAAGGTCTGAAAGAGGTCCTGTAACTTTGCCTCAGAATCTGCACTCAAATAGAGATATGCCACAGATATGAGACATCCAAATGGGGCTTAAACAATACCTCTATATCTGCCTCTAAGTTTGGATGATGCCACAAAGAGTGTGTCACATATCTACACCATTCCACAAAGGTTTATGTGCCTCAGACATGCATTGTTACAGAGATACATTTGACTCAGACTTGCACTCTAGCACAAGCTCATACTTGCGATCTATCATAGCCTTAGAACTCGTATTCTTACAACTTCAAAACTTAAGCTATTACAACCTTAGACGTTGCATTCCACAAAAACAATTCATGCCTCAGAACTCACATTCCACAAAGAGATATATCTTCCCAAAATTCTTCGTATTAGCCTCAGATCTTCGCATAAGCCTCAAAGATATATGTGATCTGAAGTTGTTTATTTTGGAGAGAAAATAGGTTCTATTTATAGTTGTTCATCCATGAGAAGGGCACAACCCTTGGGCAGGCCAACTTGATCCTTATAGGGTTGACTCGGTCTTTGTAGATGCAAAAAATACAAATTTAAAATTTTCATTTACCTGCTCTTAAAGAGCATCCAAATAAATCATTTCTTTTTTCTTGCAAACATGAAGAACATGCTTTATAAATTTTTTTCTTTTGCAAATACAATTCATATTTGAAAATAATAAGGACAATAGAATATTATCAAGGGTGACCATAACTACAAAATTCAACATCCCCTAGAGTTTTGAGCCTTAGTGTGAACATTAGCACAAAAAAATAGAGGAATTCTAAGGAGAGAGCCACATTCCTGTGACAAGGAAACCAAATGATCTCATGATGAGTTCATGTGCAAGACATTGGCCATATGACATCAAAACCAAAAAAAACATGGTCGAAAGTAGAGAGTTTAGAGGAGAAAAATGACATGTGAATGAAATCCTCTAAGATTAAAAGGCCATGGAAGTTCATCATGACCGACATGGAGGGAGATTGACAGAGGAGAGGAAGATCTAGATAGAGATAAAGGTTAAGTGTGGAAAGAGATATATGGAAGAAGAGAGATAGAATCATAGAAAGTGATAGGGGGAAGAGAGAGAGAGAGGGAGAGAAAAAATATAGAGGGATGGAGATAGAGAAAAAGATGGAGGCGAGAGAGAGAGAAGGAAGGAGGAACAATGGGAGAGAAGGGAGAAAATTAATGCCACAAAAGCACACATGTTCTTTTATGTGTGCATGGTCATGCCATGAACAACCAATCATGAAAAGTTGAGAGAGGAAGGTATATAGGGAATTTAATGTTTTGGATGTTAGAACCAAGGAGGTATACAGAGTATTGAAAACATGTGCACATTATTTAGAATGCATGTCCATTCCTAAGAAAGGATATATGCTTATTTTTCTAGTATTTCTCCCGATGTGTTTGATACTCACATGACTTCAAAACAAAAATTAGTGAACAAGCATAGAAGAGGAGAGACTATGTTAAAAAATTGTATGATTTTTGCATAATTTGAAAGAATATTTCTATTTACTTGTGTTATTAGTAATCAATTTTTTGTCTTATTGTGTAACTAGAAGACAAATTTTATGTAATTATAAGGAAATTTGAGTAATTTGAAGACAAATATTGTCTTGTTGAGGAATGAAAAATGAATTTTTTTCTTCTGGCATAAATAGAAGGAAACACTTATCTTTTTAAGTTGGGAAACATTTTTTTTCCTTTTTCGTAAGATTGGAAGACAATACATCTTCTTGTGTACTTGTAGGATAATTTTTGTGACTAGAAGATAATGCATATATCTTTATTTGTGATTGGAATTAATTTGTTGTCTCGTTGTCATTACAATCCATTGAAACATGGGGAACCATTATTGTTAGAAAATAAATTCATCAAGGAAAAATAACCCATAGAAAATATGATTGAACCAAGAGGAAATTTCACAGTATGTATAGCTGTTGAGAAATGGCAACAAGAAATCCAGTTTAAGTTTTCCTTGCATTAAACTCAGAATTAAAATCAAATTCTATTCTCATAGCAACTTGTAAATGGTTAATTAAATTTAATTAACTTAATAAACTTAGGAATTTCGAGTTGGAAGTCTTTCTGTAGTCATGTATATGTTCTCCCTTAGTTTTAGGGGTCCAATATGAGTTTAAATTGAGTTGGAAATTAGATCACTCAGTTTATTGAGTTAAGTTAAGTTTATGAATTCATTCCTTCAAAGGAAGATCTTGATTCATGCATTCATCAATTTCCATGAAGGGAAATTCGATTTTCACGAAGGACGGATTATTTATATTTGCACCTCTTTTTCTCTCATCTTGCTCCAACACCTCACACAAAGTTTCGTACTTACTTTCCTATTATTAAAGTCATTTTTTAAGTTACCATTCTCTTTTATTATGTGTTCTCTTCTTGAGTCCATATTAATCATTTATACATACGATTCTTTCTTAAACTAAGCATTACACCTTTTAGTTTAATAAGTTATGTCTCTAATGTTGTATGTGTTCTGATAATTTCAATTTCTTTATCTTTGCTATCCAAATAATGATAATGTATGTTTAAAGACAACTTTATTGAGAAACTTAAAAAATAGTTCCCTATATTTATAAATAATATTTCTAATAAAATAAAAAATGTAAACAAATACAACTTATCTAAAAAAGTTGAATCAAACCATCACAAACATAAAACTTATAACCATACAATAATAAAAATAATAAATTAAACTAATTCCTTAAATTTTATATAATATATATAAACTTTTATTATTTTTGGACATAAAAATTAATGTTTATTTAAAATTTTATAGAATTGTTTTATATTCTAATATAAAACTTTCATATGCTTTTTTAAAATTAAAATTAAAATCACAAGTAAACATTTTTATACTATCATGAAATAAATTCTTATTAAATTCTCATTATATCCTCTCTTTTATATATATATATATATTCAAAAACATTGTTGCCTTTAAATTAATAATAAAAAGGAAAGCTTCCTAAATGCAGGTGTATGCTCATCGTGCAAGGCACTTGACACACATACAACTTCAAAGAATTATTGGGCATTGCATCATTTTGATAATCATGGTGAGAGAGAGCTAGAGCAGGCATGCTCAAGAGGAGTAATTTGATGAGGATATTCTAGTGTATATTGGCAAATTAGTGGTTGTCATATTAATTTTAATCACTTTAAAATATAGATTATTAAAACTTACAATGTTAAAAAATGGTTTGTGTCAAGCATTGTTATGATCAAAATTTAATTTTGAAAAAAAAAAAAAAACACAATATTATTTAATTATTGATATTTAATAACATTTTAATTTCACTTTTTTTGAAAATATTTATATTAAAAAAAAAAAAAAAAATCGAATATGATTGAACATACTACAAACTACTAATTTTATCAAAATATAGAAACTTTGAATTTTGTATTGATTTTTCTCAAAATTTTAAAACTTTAAAAATAAATTAACCATATATATATAATTGTCCATCAAAATAAAAAATTAAGTCAAAACATCTAATTAAATATGGAATGATAATATTTCAAATACAGAATATTTAAAAAAAAATCCATATTAAATATTTTTTTTGATGTTTTATTAATAATATTTTACTCCATCAAAATATAAATAAATCAAATTAATAACCCATATTTAATTGAAAAATAATTGAATAAGTTTTTTTAAAAATATTAAAAATGCTATTCAATTTTAACTAATTAATACGAATTCTAAATAACCTTTTTACATTTCATAGAAGTATTACATGAAATTACTAATAAAAAATTTTACACATCTGCAAAGTTCATAACAGAACACTTGTGACTTTATGGTAGTGAATTTTTACTCTCACACATAAAAATATCTCTGACTTAAAATATAAATCTACAACAAACTATCTGCCAACGGCTGTGACTTTAAGGTAGTAAATTTTTAAGCAAATTTTGGTCGAGGCTCTCACAAACATGAAAATACAACATTGTACTCTATAGCTTAAAACATAAATCTATAGCAAACTATCAGCTAACAAAAGTTCATTCTTGAGAAATCATAATGGCTGAAACAAAGTTGGAGTGAGTCATACTAAAATTAGGAGGCTACTTATAACTTTGGAAGATCTCGCTATGGAATGATGTGGAACCTCTCTTTCTGCGATTGTTGAAGGAGAAAATTCTTGTTGACTTTTGAAGCAGAAAAACCATGAAAGTTATAGAGAACAACAATGCTGACTTCCTTCTCTCAACTTTTGATAGGAATAAAAGGCCACGGTCATATGGGCTAATTCTTCTCAATTATGACATCCCTCACTTGACCACAACTGTGAGATCAAGGTGCGTAGAGAGGATAACTATGGTTATTTGACAACCATTACAACATAGTAATAATTAATGTGGTGGAGGTTTGTGAGTATTCCAAAGGATCTTGACAGTTATCTCCTTTTAGTATTTCAGGGAGCTAAGATGACAAAATTCTTCCTACCATTCATGACTATATGGCAATCTTTTCAAGATGCTTCATCAGCTCTGTGGATTTGGGAAACTTTGAAAAGGATTAAGCCCAAAGTGTTAGCTCAGTAAATTTAAGAAAAACGAAGAATGTTTGCATTTCAACCAACAAAAAGAGGTAAATGATTATTTTCATGCACAAAATGGAATTAAATTTGAAAAAGGAAGATAAACATACCTAAGATTCACCCTACCATAGTGTTATCAACTTGCCCCCAACCACTTCTAAAACTTAGGCTCTCCATCGGTATCGAAGAGGAAAGGAAAGCTTATGGATATTGAGACAGCTGAGCCATTGAAACATGGTCGTTATGTCTGAAAAAATCCAAGCCATAAAAATCTTGCCTCTCTACTGTTCATGTAGCTATGCGTGGCATTTTGAAAATTCAAAATTTAAATTTCGAATGGCGGCCGATCCATGGTTTAATTGCATGCATGGTTTGGAGTGACCGCGAATGGCGACGTGGACGAAATCGGGACTTGTTTTGACGGTCATTGGAAAGTTTTGTTGTCAGATGATTTAATGTGGAATGGTGGTGGGTGGAACGGTGACGGAGGGTGGCAAAGCTCACAAAAGGTAGTGGAGGGCAGAGGAATTTCCAGTGGCAGGAGCCAGACGTTTTTCCCGACAGTGATGGAAACCAGAAAATTCCTCCGCCTTGTTAGACTACTCCGTAGAATTTTGTCTTTGCATTGTGGAAGTCAATACGCACGCATGTCACAGAAGGCGGCGACGCAGTTTACTGTCACGATTGTTGGGCTTAAAAGTATTTGCATTCCTCCTCATATTTGTCAATCAAAATCTTTTGGCTTTGAGATTTCTCGCTTTCCTATACTGGTTCACACTCTCTTATATTGTCAATACATCATATATCGTATCGTTTGTGTTGGCAGTGTACTTCATTCTTACGACAACCCTTATCCTGATGGTAGATTCTCGAATTCTGCTAACGTGTCTACCCGGGTCCACCTCCCTACCTCCATGGAAAATTTTAGGGGAGAATGTTCGCCCTTTTGAGAAATTAAGGGGTTTTAAATTTTTAGTGGGCGAATATTTTGTAGCATAGTAAATTTTTGCAAATCGCCTCAAATAGCCTACCTTATTTTAAGGGAGAGGACAAAAAAGGTAAATTTAGCCCTTGAAATTAGGAGTTACAACCTTCCATTCGCCCTAATTTTCAAGAATAGTTTTTATTTAAGTGAATCCTATGGGCCAAATACCATATTTATAAAAGAGGTATGGTAAATTAATAAAAATATAATAAATGAGAGGTATGGTAAATAAATAAATAAAAAAATTATATTTACTCCATAAGTCACCTTATATACATGCAAGGGTGTAAACAAATAAAAGTATAAATAAAGTGGAGGTATGCTAAATAAATAAAAGCTCTTTTTATACATAGTCAAAAGGTATGGTAAATAAATAAAAATATAAATAAACTAGACGTATCGTAAATAAATAAAACCTCTTTTTATATTTAGTGCATAACCCTCTTTCTATTTATGAAGGCTCAAGAAAGAGGTTTTATTTAAGTGAATCCTATGGGCCAAATACCAATTTGTAAAAGAGGTATGGTAAATTAATAAAAATATAAATAAATGAGAAGTATGGTAAACAAATAAAACATTTTTTTTATATTCACGCCATAAGTCACCTTATAAATGCGTTATATTTAGGAGAAACCTATGGGAAAAATACTATGGGCCAAATACCATGGGCTAGATTATTATTAATACTATGCAAAAAAACATTATTAACCCTAATATTAGTATTAATAAAAATAAAAATGGCACATGGTATTGACCCATGGTATTCACACGGAATGTAGCCTATTTAAATGGGGGAATTAAGCCAGCATAGATACATCTTTACTTTGGATCTACTAAGCCCCAAGAGGGATCAAATATCGTGATATGCAAACTAGCATAGAGTGAAAAAATATTTGATCCCTTTCAGGGCTTGGTGGATCAAGAGTAAAAATGGATGTTGTAATTTAATGTATGTTAAATATTTTAACTTGGTTAAAATAAAAAATAAAATAAAAGTCAACTACTAATTTTATTATTTTTTATAAATTATTAATAGTAATTTTTAAGCTCCAGGTTTGATAACCCATGGTATTGACCCATGGTAATAATATGGTATTCATGTGAGCATAGACTATTTAAAGGGGAAATTCTATCATCTTAGATCCATCTTAATTCTAGGTCTACCAAGTGCTGAGAGGGATAAATAGATTTCATCCCCCTAAGAGTGGTAGGTGTGGAGCTAAGATGGATATAGGTTGGTTTTTATGATAATGAAGATATTAAATAGACTTAGGAAATTATATTGTAAGAACATCTTAAGGTGAATGGTTAAAGATACATTTAGTCACTTCAAAAAATTTAGTAAAAAATACCAATATCTCCATTAATATTGGTTTTTAACTTTTTCTGATTTAACAAAAAAAATTAAAAACAATGAAACCTTATCACTCTTTCTTCATCACCCTCGCAGAAGATTTCTCACAATTTTCCAAACATTCTCAATATGATATCTTCATGAAAAATTTTAGGTACTGATGTTGGATTAGTTGTTTGAAAAATACTTTATTTTGTACAACATTTCATCTTCTATGCTATTCTTAGTTTGTCCTAATGATCTGTAGGGGTTGGAGCCATTACACCATATTTTCCTAAAGGGTGGAGATTGTTCACCAAAAAGGAAATTAATCTACATGTTACAACGTTGTTAAAAAATGTGAGACCTATGAGGGTAGTGAATTATGCTAATAAGCAATTTAGATTGGGAGAGACCTAATTAAATTTTATTATTTAATTAAAGATTTCCAATTAAAATAATAATAAATCTACATTTATATATTCATATATTGATTGGAAGGATTCTCACAATGGTTAGTTCTTTTAGTTAGATCCACTTCAAGCCTTTGGGATACCTAATACTTTCTTTAATAATATAGTTGGGGCTTCCTACTTGTTCGTGTGTTGGGGTAAACAAACTTGATGTTTTTTTTTTTCATCTCATAGCTGGAGTCTATGGAATAAGAAAGAAAATTGATAACTTGAAAAATGTGGTAGCTTGACAAAAGTTGTAGAGAAAAGATTAATCTCTCCTACCTTGACAGAACTTGTTGTAAATATCAACACCTACAAGAACTTTGTTGTGGAATATTATCAAAACTAATAGAAGGATATGAAATAGTGTATTGTAAGAACCTTGACAAACACGACCACTGAAACTTGGAACATTGTTTGTAAGAAGAGAAATCTTCGGCTCGCTCTGGATCTGGATTATGTTTATTTTTTCCAAGCATGTATGTTAGTATATTATAGTTTAATGAATATGTTTTCTTATTATCATATATGATTTCATACTTTAACAAAACATTCGCCAAGACCTCACAATGTTTTATTATTCAGTAAAATATCTGCCAAGATCTTACAAGATTTTATAATTCAGTGAAAGATTCCCCATCATTGTACAAGATAATATAATCTGGTGAGAGATTCGCCAAAAAAATTATATATATATATATATATATATATATATATATATATTATATTATTGATAAATTTGCCTCCCATTTTTCGTATGTATCATGGGGATTAGCCCATTTATTATACATATAAATTTAAGGTGGTTCTTAAAACTTTCCCTACCCACCTCCGTTTACATAGACGAACATTGGGGTTCATCACTGAAACCGTTTATCACTGGAAACGTTGTGCAACCGAAAATCTATTGTGTACTTTGTAATATGTATTGTGTTATTTCTTTGTGTCCTCGCGCCATGCATTGAGGAGCTCGAAGCATGGAATTCTGTTTCCAAAATATTGAGCATTAAAAGTTTTCCTAGTGTTTTAATCTATTTGAATTAATTTCGCACCATAATTCATATTCCAAAATCGTACCCTCTAGAATTGATATTCCTTCATAATTGTTTTATAGTTGGTTTAAAAGTGTATCTTACTAAAATTGATATTCTTCCATAGTAGTGTGTAGCTTGGTTTCAATAGAATAAAATTCTGTCCACCAAATCTGAAATTTCGAAAATCAAAGTTTAAGTATGGAATATAAATAATAATGCATATGAAAATGTCTAAATAATCAAGGTCCTTACTTTTTTTAATGTTGAATGTTTGGTTGAGTAGTAATAATATGATGCAGGAGCATTCAGCTCAAAGAAATCATTGCATTTTAGTAGATATAGGGGTCTTATGTGTTAAGGAAGTTGGTTTCCTAAGTGTTAAATTAATTTAATTATTTAGGCTTTAGAGTGATTTTAATGAGAATAGGAATTAATTAAGTTGTGAGGTATATATATGTAAATGTTCTCGAATGTTGGATAACATGAGAGATTTAGGATGGTTGAAAGATTTGGGAACCAGTTGTAAATCTTAGATTAGGAGTTGGTTTCATGATTTAAGGAACTAGGGAGGAGCCTTAAGGATAAAGAAGAGATTTTAGGATTTTGTTGAGAAAGTTATGGATCTAAACTAGGAATTGGTTATAGAGTCCTTTTGTATAAATGTAAGCCTAAAAGGCATAGTTAGGGGTTAGCTAGTTAGGGGTTAGCAAGCTAGAGAGTTACTAGTTACTTAGTTAGAGGGTTTGACTATAAGCCTATGGGCAGGTAGGAAAATAGAGGCCACTGATTAGAAAATCAGGCCAGAGAGAGAGAGACTCTTTCTGTAAATATTTATTTATCAATATAGAGAATTCGATTTCTGAATTGTGTAAGTGTGGATTGAGTAATCGAATGATAAATTGTGTATGAATTAGTGTAATTCTACATAGTATATGTAGGCAGGTGGAGTTCAAGTAGAACACAGAGAAGAAGTGAGGATGAAGGACTGTGTCAGATCGTTGAATCCGATTGAAGGATCAATGTGAAGCTCAGGAGTGACAATGTTTAAGAGTACGCAGAGTAAGTCCAAGAGGGAGTTGTGTTGCAGAACAACCAAAGACTAGAAACCCTAGTGGAACTCGAAACCACAAAGGAGCCTTGAGAAACAACGTAAAGGCAAAGAAAGTAAAGGCACGAAGGAATGAAGTAAACATGCACAGGAGCCGTTGGATCAGCTAGATCAACGAACGAGATTGTTTGCGATAAGTGACCAGGATTAAGTCATGTAGAATGGAGTCAAGAAGATGAGCGACGGAGATTAAGCCACGTGTTGGCAGAAGGACAGAGTAGTTTTTGTAGGTGGAAGTGGTTTTCGCATGGCCTCAAAACCATAAGCAGTAATTGAAAAATGGACCCGATGAAGTTATGAATGATAACTTAATCTAGTTGAAGTCCGGAGGGGATCAGACTGTCCGTTGAAAGGGTGATTAGATGCATATCATGTGCAAACAAGCATAGGGTTTAATTTGGAAATCGGACTCGATGAGAGTTTATATAGCAGGGTTAAATCTTTGTTGAGTCCCGGTGATCAGGATCATCCATGGGTTGACGGATCAGATGGTAATAGCACAGAAAAGTGTGCGCAAGTTAATATTCTAAGCAGACCCGATGTGTTTATCAATGCAAGTTAAATTTGTTTGAGTTCCAGAGGATGAATGGAGATCACGCGATAGCCATTGATCTAGTGGAGTGAAATCAATGGTGGAGGTTGAACGCGATAAGGTGAGCATAGATAAATGTGCAAAGGTCATGGAAAGGTGGAAAGGTAAGGCTTACGTATGTTTTGTGGAGTATTTCTATTATATGAAGAATAATAGAAATAAAGCGGATTAAGGTTTTATGAGTTAGGTGAAGTTTAACCAAAGTCGGAGACCATGATATGGGGTTTGGTTAATATGCGTAGGGTATAGTATTAACCAAATTTTATGAGGGTTGAATAAGATTCCGCTAGAAAGGTTAATTAAGGTTTAGACTATTGGATAGTTATGGGAACGATTCTGCATAAAGTTCAATTAAGAAGCCAAACGCCTTAATTTGTGAAGTTTTGACTAGACAGGAAAATTAAAATTAGTGGGACATAATAGATCATGCATTTTATATGCATACTGTGGGTATTGTCGGCTTAGGCTGACATCATTTCGTATCAGAGCAGAATAAGAAAATTTTGTGTTATGTTTTAAAGATGTGTATGTAGGAAAGAGGAGATCGGGTTATTTGAATATGATAAGTAGAAGGAATGACATAAGATGAGAGTAAGTGACACTATTAAGAAGAGATTGTAGAAGCATAAAGAAAATACAATGATATTTGTTTTGTTGAGGAAAATTGAGATTCACTCAAATGTGAAGAGTGGATAGAGACTGCTTGTGAAATCATACATGTATTGTTTTATTTAACTCTAGTTTGAGTTTTGCAGGTTTAAGGTAGAGTATATTTCTATAGAAGCAAACTGACAGGGAATGTTGTAAGTGTTCTAAAAGAACAAAGTGAATGAAAGACTAGAAAAATAGTTGGTAGTGAACTTGAAGAATCTGACTGAAGGTTGGACAAAGGGGACAAGAGTGTTCTCAGAAGGAAGCTGAACAGCAAGCTTTGGAAAGCTTGGAATGATCTTTGGGTTAAATATCATTGATATGTAGGTAACAACAATTAGTGAAGTATCTCGGCAAGAAGATCACAGCCTGAAGAGCAGTGATAAAGGAAGCCAGTAAAGTTTTCTAAGAGAGAGTGGCAGAACCTAGTATTTCATTTGTGTTTGAAATACAAGAGGACAATTTTGTTCTCAAAAGTGCAGATGAGTTGATGTCTAGAGCATGGAGTGCTCATATGGTTCTAGAGGAGAGAACCAGAGAGATGCCAAAAGACTGAGCTCAAAGAGAGAATCTTAGTGAGGTATCATGCAGCAGGGAGGACTTGCTGTTGCAGAGACTTGTACAACTCATAGTGAGTGAGTGAGGAACTCATAGAGATGGAGAAGAAGATGACTACTGATAGTCATGGTAGAGGTTCTGAGGAAAACCACAACACAAGAAAAGTGAAGAAGGAGGATGCCAAGGCAAATGGAAAGAGAACGAGTCAAGAGGAAATTGACAAGGAGGTTGCTGAGTTAAAAGAATAACTCAATGTATCGAGGATGATACTAGAGGAAAACCAAAGACTAGGTTGGGTCTTGAAGAAAAAGCCAGTGAAGTGGTCTAAGTTACAGAGAAGGCTACAACAGAGGCAGGTGAAGTGGCTGATGAAAAAACTTAGAGAAGCAGAGTTGGAAATGGAAGTTTCCATTTGTGAACCAGAACAGGGTGAGGTTCTGGGTGAAGATGAAGATGGGAGATCTATGAAAGATCTAGAGGATTCAAGACAATAAGAAGTTTACTTTGCTGAGGAAGGAATTATTGATGATTTTCTGAACTGTTGGGCAAATTCAGATCAGCAGGAGGATGTAAAACCTTGTATATTTGAATCTAATAATTTTGATGTGATTATAGGTTTTGTAGAGGATGAGAAACCTTTTGAAGTTGTCAAAAGTATGGAAGAGTATCTTTTAGAAGATAAAAACTCTGAAGTAAAGAATGATGGAGAATGTCTCTTCAATGAGAAAAGCAGTGAATTATTGCAGCAAAAAGAATTTAGTAATACATTGATGTTTGAAGTTGTGACAACACAGGAACAATTTCTTGTGAAAGGAGATGAAATTCAATCTGAAGAGCTTATATGTGAAACAACAATTGAGACTGTTGAACCTTGTACTTTTCAAACTGATAGTTTGTGTATAAATGCAGGAATCATAAGTAACGATGAAGTACTAATGAAGTGTAACAGAGAAATTGAATTGCTGGAGTATTTGCTAGGAAATTCAGAGTATCACAGTATGATTGTAGAGGAAGGAGTTCACTACAGTGGGAAAAGAAAAAATACATCATTGAAGAAGATGGTGTGGAGGAGAGACTAACTGATAGTCTTGAGAGTACTTTAGAGAATTCTTTAGAGAATTTGAGTCAGAATACCCATGTGCTGATAATGGAGGAGAAATTAGAGCAACATACAGATGTGTTTCCAAAGGAAGAAGAAGCATAGAAGCCTTATAATTTCTATTTTAACAATTGTTTTGTGAGTGCAGGTTTAGTTGCAGATGCTGGAGAAAATTTTGCACAGATGAGCATCCAAGTTGAGATGGAAGAAAAGGATTATGTGCAAAAGTTTAATCCATGGAACAAAGATGTTCAATTGTTGGAAATAATGTTGGAAAGTCAGGATTAAATGTAGAAAGAGAGAATCATGAAAGATGATAAGGATAAAAGGGAAGTAAGTGTAAGAATCCGAAAACTTCAAAGAGGGGATAAGGAACAAAAATTTGAAGAGTTAGTGAACAACAACAACAACCTGAGACAAAGAGAAAAAGGTAGCAGTAAGTGATAGAGTATGGACTAGCCCAAGGATGTGCTGGGGATAGAGATTGAAGAATTATGGCAATTAATGATGAAACAGTCCAAAATGAGGAGATTGACAACAACATGAATTGTGATCAATTAGAACTTGAAACTGATTGACAAGGAGAGGAAGATGAACCAGAACACAACAAACATACGACAACAGCAAAGGTGCAGAGCTTTCAGACAACTACAAACTAAAGTTTGGGACCGTGGAGGTTTTCTGTCAACATATGAAGACACAAGATTAGGAGATCATGAATGTTTTCTACCTCGGGAGTCTAATGCAGGAGCATTCAGCTCAGAGAAATCATTGTATTTTACTAGACATAGTGGGTCTTGTGTGTTAAGGAAGTTGGTTTTCTAAGTGTTAGATTAATGTAATTATTTAGGCTTTTGAGTGATTTTAATGAGAATAGGAATTAATTAGGTATTCTGAGACATATTTGTAAATGTTCTCGAATGTTGGAGAACATGAGAGATTTAGGATAGTTGAAATATTTGGGAATCAGTTGTAAATATTAGACCCGGCAGAGAGGTCGGCCTCACCTTCCACCTTCTTTTAAGACATTTTGGGGCTCATCTCCCAGAACATAGAAAAGGGAAAAGAGTTTGGCGGATTCCTTCTAGTAGTTTGGAATCTCAAGCAAGAACCAATTACTCTGGATCACCCATCCAGGAGGGCCTACTATTCTAAATCAAGTTGAAGCCACATTGAATATGGATCCCAAGAAACTGAGAGCATCAAAGTGTTGAGAGTACAAGAACATGTCGAGTGCGTGCATGCACTTCATCTTGGATGATATGAGGAAGTCATCTGGGCAGAATGGGCATTCAATAACCAGATAGGGATTGGATGTTTGAGTATTGTTTGGATTGGGGCCCAACATCACCATTGAAAATGTCGTCCTTCACATTTCCACGTGTCGAATTTTGATTGCAGTGAGGAAGACGAAAATGAAGGATGTTTATTGGCTAGGGTGAGCAGTGTTTTCTCACCCCAACACCGCAAAGAAAATGCCTATCGGCATAAATATGTCATGTTGATCCCATCATCACTCGATCATCATTGTTATTATTATTTTTTAATATTTGTTAAATAAAATGAAATTATATATATATATAACTTCACTTACATAAGACATTGCATATAAACTCATAAACTTCATTCTAAATGCATCCCATTGATGTTAATGTCAACCTTGGTATTCCAAATTTAAATGTGTTTTTGACAATTTGCATACAAAGTTCCCATTCCCATTCCCATTCCGATTCCCATTCCCATTCCCATTCCCATTCCCATTCCCATTCCCATCCATTCTTATCATGGTATTATTAATTCTTAATTTAAGACCATGTTTGTCAATTTACATATAGTCCCATCGAAATAAAATATTACATAAATTTACAAAATTTGACATATATCTCAGGTTTAATTTGAAGTATAATAAAACAATACTAATAAAAAATGAGTTACAAATAATTTACTACATTCTCATATAAAAGAGATTTTCTCACCCCAGGTCAAGACGTGTATATGTCCGCAATAACATATAAAATGTGTTGGAGAGATGTGCGTAGTAATAATTATTAAAATATTAATTTTTAATGGAAATTTGGATTTAAATATAAAAGATGACAATTATCTAATCTAATGACTCAAAATAGCTTTAATTAATATATATAATATTGAATTTAGGTTTATGTGATTTATATTATGGAAAGTAAGAAAATTTTAAGTAAAAATCATATCATCAGATCAACATGTTTAGAACCATTTAGTATAATTCATCATCACCACACTGCATAACTCCAAACGTATCCACAAAACTGTGATGATGTAATTTTTACCCAAACAATTTCTACTTTTCATATATAATATATATAACATTTTTAATTTATCTATTTAAAAAATTAATATTTTATAATCATAATTTATTAATTAAAATAATATATATTTTAAAACCTAAATTTTCAAAATTATTGTTACCAACCTAATTTGAAAATGAATGCTAAAGATAAAGAGTTTGCTACTTCTCACATATCTGCAAAAGTCTAAGATTAGGAGAAAGGGAAGATTTTTTATTTTTATTTTTCCCTTAAATGACTCAAAAAATAAGTATTGAATTTTATTCCATGCTTACGTTCGAATAGTAAAAGGGGATTTGAATTGTAAAAGGTAATAGAATATATTCATGATTTGAATAATAAACATCCAAACATATCAAACTACCGTAAATTTTTCCTTCCCTTATATGTTCTTAAGTGAGTTCAAATTTCGTGACTACATCACTTAGTTCCAATGTGTTCGTGTTCGAGTTTGCCTTTAAAATATAGAATATAAAATAATAAAATTTGATAAATATAAAAAAAAATCATAATATTGATAAACAATAAAACTAAAATAAATATGATATATATAATATATAAAGATATATAAATATTTTAAAAAATATATATATTTTTATTTATAATAAATATAATTTATATATATATATATATATATAAATATAAATAAAGATAAATTTTATAAATATGTCAAGTCTGGTTCAATGTATAACCAAATTATAAGCAAGACTATAAGACTTGTCATGTAGGGAGTTAGACTTTAAACTATTGCCATTAAGTGGTTAATGTTTTTTAGTATAGTTTTTAATGTAATTTTGATAAGATTATTAAGTTTTAATTATTAATGTTGTAAGTCATGTATAAGTATGAGAGTAAATGTTTTAATGATTGGTGTACATGTATGAAAGTGGGTCAATGATAATTGCAGTTATAGTTTGGAGAGCATAGTGAGCTATGAGAAATAGAAACCAACCAAAATTGTAAGTGAGACAAAGTTTGAAGTGATAGAGAATTAAGTTTTCCCTTTTTAATTTAAAAAATAAAAATAATTCTACGAAATTGATTCAAATTTGAACTAATTTGACAAAATTTGGAAAAACTCTCACTGTTTTATTTTCCCAATTTGTTCATGTTTAGGTTCCACATTCAATTGTAAATAAGAAGAAATATGTTCAGATTAGCTTGAAGTTTACTGCTTCAAACTTGAAGATTCAAGTTCATCAAACCTAATGATTTAGCCACCATGAATGAAAAGAACTTGCCCATGAAAGATGTGTAACCCTAACGACCCAAAAACCAAAGAAATTGTCATGCAAACAAGCTATAATATCACATGACCATTCTAACACTACATTGAGGACCATCGAAGTGAACGTTGTTAACGAAGCTGTCGATGAAAAACTTCATTACATTTTAACTAGACAAAAGCTCAAGAAAATAGCCACCAAAATATCAACTAGAAATGTGGGTGTAGGGGGTTGATTCTTGGAATAATTCTCTCCCATAAAAGCCCCTTCCTCATCCCTGCACTCTCCCTTTCTCTCCCACCATAGCTCATTCCTTCCTCCCCATTCCATCCACTAATGTGTGGCTCTTAAGTGATGGGTTGTAATCTCACTTCTCCCTTAAGTCACATGTTTATAATTGTTTAATATTTGGTAGCTATGGTTGGTATTTTCATTGGAAAATTGATGGAGAAAATACAATTTTTGAAGTTTCACCATGTCGGCCTAAAGTGCATCAAGTTGGCCCCACATGTGGAAAATCCACCTCCTAAATCACATATAAAAAAGCGATCATTGGAGCTCATTTTGGCATCATCATCACACATCACATTGATCTGAAATAACGAGACATTCACACGTGCATAGGAGTCAAAGGAGTCTTTCTTATATGCATTGACCAACATCTATTCTTTTGTTTGATCAATGTTGACTTGGGAAGAATTGATTATGTTTGAACAAGCCCTTTGACTATTTTGGAGGCCAAATGTTCTAGGGATCTGTTGACTCTTTTTGACAAAGAATTTGTCTTGTTTCTAGGCTATTAATCGTAGGTTGATTTCAGGTTAAACATGTGACTTTGAACGAAAATTGTAGGGGTTCGTTGACTATTATTTTGACTAAATTTCGACCCTCAGTTCTGAGCTACCTCAGGCCAAAATTCATCCCTTCTATTATATACCTAAACTTTGAACAATGTTGGCTTTCTTCTCTCTCCTTTGACTAGGTTTGACTTGGATATATATTCTGATGTACTATTGATGACTAAATATCTCTCTCATAAGGAAATTTTGATTGGGTTTTACCCTTGTGGGTTTTTCCTTGGCTGCTAGCCTAATTTCTGGTGTCTCTTGTCTCTCGTTTTATTGTTCATTGTGATCTCTATTGCTCTATTGATGAAAGTGAATGATTGAAGTTTTTCATGTATAATTACTTAACGATTAGAATGTTATTAGAAGATTAATTGTATCACTAGAAGTAGTTATCAATTTTGAAAAACTATACTATTCTTGATTGCACTAGAAAATCAACATGGTATCATAGATTTGATGAAGGGAAATAGTTGTGAGATGACCTTGAACATCATTTAGAGAACCTTGAAGAGCCTTGGGATTCTACATCTTTTGATTTTGGTTAGTCATCTTCATCATTTTCATCATGAATTCCTTCATGAAGGTAAAGAACAAGCTTGAAGGAGCTACTAATTACAAGGCATGAAAGGCTAGGATTGACCTAGTACTTGCAAGACATAAGGTTTTGGGAATTGTTATAGGAAAATTTATTGAACCATTTGATCAAATAGGAAAAGAAAAATTTCAAGAAGATGACATCTTGGCAAGAAGCATCATTATAGAATATATTAGGGTATTGTTGATCATCAAACTTCCAAGGAGGTGTATGATGCCATTACTAGATTGTACACTATCAACAACATCAATCAATCTATAAATTTAAGGGGTCAAATTTGTAACATCAATATGACAAAGAATGATATTGTGGAATCACACTTCATTATAATTTCTCAAATAAGAGATCAACTCAAAGCCATTAGTGAAGAAGTATCCGACAAATAATTGGTAGTTGTGGCTTCGGGTGGTTTTCCTAGATCGTGGGATCCTTTTGCATCAAGCATATGTGGAAGAGAAAATTCACCTTCATTTGATAAGTTGTGGGATGCCTGCATAAAATAAGAATCAAGACTCTTCTCCAGAGGCCATATTGAAGATCCAAGTGAAGAAGCTTTTGCAACTCATTCTAAGAGTAATAGAAGAAGAGCTAATTTTGGAATATTTCAATGAAGTTATGGTAGAATACCCAATTCAAGACCTACTCCAAGATCTACTCCAAGAAGGGAACCTGCTCCACAAAGAGGACATCTTCCTCCCTCTCAAGATAGAATAGATAGAAAAGATTTGTCAAAAGTTCAATGTTATCATTGCCAAGCATATGGTCACTATCAAAGTAACTTTCCTCAAAGAAATCAAAGGGGTGACTATCAAAGGAATGGAGATCGAAAGAGGAAATGAAAGAATCATGCTTCTGCAGCTGACATTGATGAAACCTCTCATAAGAGAAGGCCTAGAAAGAATGATTCTAATGATGAATACTCATTTTATTCTTCTTTTACAGGTTCCATTATAGGTCATGATGAAATATGGTTGGTGGATAGTGGTGCCTCTAGGAACATGAATGGGAGTTGTGAACATCTCTTTGAATTGGTCGAAAAGAAGATTGCTCAAAGGGTTGAGCTTTGAGACAATGGAAAATATGAAGTTAAGGGAATTGGTTCATCAACCTTCCAATTGGAATCAAGAGGTAATGTATCAATTAACAACATTTTATATGTTCCTAGTTTGAAGAAGAACTTGTTGTCTATTTCATCTCTTGAAGACAAAGGATGCCTCCTTTGAATCTGCCAAGGTCATTGGTGTGTGGATTGGAGGCCTATATTGTCTCCTTGGACATTCAATTCAAGCCTTGCTACACAACACCACTAATATTTGTGAACTATGGCATCAAAGGTACACTCATATTCATTATAAAGCATTGTCAAGATTGAAATATTTTGTTAAATGAGTACTTGAAATTAAGATTGAGCATGATGGAGTTTGCAAGGGATGTTCCCTTGGGAAAAATGTTAAAGGAAGATGTACTAGCAGTGATAATAGATCTAAATGAATCTTGGATCTTGTGCAATTTGATGTTTGTGGGCCTATGTCTCACAAGACCTTGGGTGGAAATTTGTATTATGTCTCTTGTATTGATGATTACTCTTGTAAGACATGGATATATCTCCTGAAATCCAAGGATGAAGTATTTTAGAAGTTTCGTGAATTCAAAGCACAGGTTGAGAATGTTACAGGAAGAAGAATTAGGAATTTAAGGTTTGACAATGGAGAAGAAGAAAATGTATCCAAGGAATTGATTTCTTTCTAGAGGGATGGTAGAATTAAGAGGGAGTTGATAGTTCTCTAATGTCCTCACCAAAATGGAATTGCTAAAAGAAATAATAAGACTATTATGGAAGCTTCCAAGGCCATGCTTCATGATCAAGAGCTGCCTATGTTTCTTTGGGGAGAAGATGCAAGAACAATTTTTTATGTTCAAAATATATTCCCACATCAAATATTGGACTACAAGATTCCTGAAGAAGTCTTCACAGGTGAGAGACCAAATGTTGAACACTTGATAATATTTGGTGATCATTTTTATATTCATGTGCCCAAGGAGAAAAGGATGAAGTTGGAACCTTTCAGGAAGAAAGGAACTTTTGTTGGCTATAGTGAAAATTCAAAGGCGTTTAGGGTCTATGTTCCAGGACAATGTTCTATTGAAACATGTAGGGATGTTATATTTGATGAGGATGTTGCTTTTTGGAAGTCCAATGGTTCACACTTGGACTCTGACGATGAGATGCAGGTGGCTCCAAAGAAACTTGAACCAATGGATCAAGATCCTCATGAATAATCTGATGATCATGAACTTGTTGAATCTCCAAGAGCCACTATAACTGAGACTAGAAAGAGACCTACCTAGCTTGAAAGAACATTGAAGGAAGTCGAAGGACATGCTACACCTCATGGGACCTTAAGGGAAAATAAGAAGTTGAAGAAGTATTTTGGTTATGCAGCATTGATGTGTAAGATCATTTAGTCTGAGCCCTCCACATATGAGGAAGCAACTAAGAATCAAGTTTGGAAAGATGTGATGATTGAAGAATACTAATATATAATGAAGAATGATGTTTGGGAAATCGTGCCAAGACCTGAAGGGAAGTATGTTGTGTCTTCAAAATAGATCTACAAAATCAAGCATGCAGCTAATGAAAGTGTTGAAAAGTACAAGGAAAGATTTATGGCCCTAGGATTCTCCCAGAAAGAGGGAGAGGATTATGAAGACAAGTTTTCTCCCATTGCTAGGTATGCTTCTATTAGATTTGTCATTGCTCTTACTTCTATTGTAGTTGGAAATTTCATCAAATGGATGTCAAGATTTCTTTTCTGAATGGGGTCATTGAAGAGGAAGTCTATATTGGGAAATCTCAAGGTTTTCAGCTCCATGATAGAGAAACATGTGTTTGCAAATTGAAGAAAGCTCTGTATGGGTTGAAGAAGGATCCTCGTGCATGGTACTCCTGTATTGATGGATATTTGTTATGTCTTGGTTTCAAGAAGAGAAATGTTGATCCAAACTTGTAATTCAAAGTTGTTGAAGGAAAGCCCTTGATATTGCTACTATACGTAGATGATCTATTTCTAATAAGGGATGAAGTTCTGATTGTCCAATGTAAGAGGGAGATGGTTTCTGAATTCGAGATGAAGGATCTTGGTCTCATGCAATCCTATTTGGGATTGGAAATTTGGAAAAAGCATGATTGAATCTTTGTTGGAAAAGGTAAGTACACTATTGAGATCCTTCAAATATTTGGCATGATGGACTACAAGTCTATGGAAACTCCTATGGTGACAAATTTGAAATAGATTTGGGACTGTGATTCTGATTTGATTGATCCTTCTATGTATCACAAATTTATTGGCTCATTGAACTATCTTGTGAACATTAGACCTAATATTTGTTATGTTGTGAACACGTTGAGCCAATTTTTGGTTGAGCCTCGACATGTGCATTGGGTTGCAACGAAACATATACTGAGATATTTGTGTGGCACCATTGAAGATGGTCAAAGATATAATTCTAATGGAGAATGGAAGATCCATGGATTCACTGATGTTGATTGGGCTGAAAATCTGTTGATAGGAGCACCTCTAGATTTTGTTTTAGCCTGGGCTTTGCTATGATTTCATGGTCTAGTAGGAAGAAAAATTATGTTGCTCTGAGTATGGTTGAAGCTGAGTATATAGGTGTTATATAGAGGCATGTTCAGCTTGTTGTGAAGTTGTGTGGCTTTGAACGTTGTTTGTTGGATTTTTTGATCAAGTGCTAGAATCAACCATTATATATTGTGATAATCAAAATTGTGTGAATCTTTATAAGAACCAAGTGTTTTATGACAAGTTGAAGCACATTGAGATCAACTATCATTACATCTGGAATATTTTCCAGAGGGGAGTTGTGAGGCTCGTGTATGTCCCTACTGATAAGCAAGTTGTTGATGTGTTGACAAAGACATTGTCCCAAATGAAGTTTGCTTATTTCAGAGAACAACTTGGAGATGTTGAGAACCCCTCTCTAAGAGAGAGGGAGCATTGATTGTACAAGATCATATGATTCACAATATTCCTTAGTTTGTGGTTGGGAGACCTATGGATTGGTTGGGAAGATTTCCACTCCCTTGGGTTAATTGACTAGGAGGCCAGTGATTCTGGTTGGGGAGCTTGGTTTTGAGGCATGGAATGATCCCTTAAATCATGATGATTGAGTTACCAGTTTGGTTGGGGACACTGATTTTGTGATCTCTCCCTTAGGAAGTTGTCAAGAGACCTATGAATTGATCAGGAGATTGATCTTGAGTTCTCTCCCTTAGGTTGTGGACCGAGAGACTATATACTTGGGGATTGAGATAGAGATTACTCCCTTAGGTCATGGATCGAGAGACCTTGTTTATGGTCGAGGAGATGTACCTTGTGCATATGATTGGTTTGGCCTCATTGATTGATCCCACTGGTCAGTAGGGCACTAACCTAGATGCTATAGGGTTGTGGCTTATGGGATGTGTTGGATGTTATGTATCTTTCCTTATGATGAGATTGATGATCTCTCCCTTACCCTATGGTTGAGGGACCCATGGATTGGTCAGGGAGATTGATCTTGATAGAGAGAGAGAGATTTGTATGTGTGATCTCTAGCTTAGGTTGTGGTTGAGAGACCTATGGATTGGTTCGGGAGATTGATCTTGAGTGAGAATGAAAAGTACCTCACTAGCTAAGAGGGAGGTATTTAAAATTTGGTATGTATAGTCGGTATTTTCATTGGAAAATTAATGGAAAAAAATCAAATTTTGAAGTTTAACCAAGTCAGCCTAAAGTGGATAAAGTTGACTCCACATGCTAAAATCCACCTCCTAAATTCAAAATCATTAACCAACCAAACTAATTTCAAAATTCTCCCAAAACCTTTCCATGAAAAATTCACATTGTTTTTTATAGTAATGATAGTGAATTGTTAATTACATGCATGCCTCCCTACTAATCTACATTACATAACTCAACATGATGTATTTTCTCTCACACATATGGGGAATAATGTTATTATCAAGTATTAAGAAACCTTAAACTAGGTGTTAGGGATCCATTCAAGAAAATCGATATAATAATAAATTGCAGTAGAGATGTCTTATCATCGAGCCCACTTGTATTATAAAATTAGATGAATTTTTTTGAGAAATATTTCTACTATATAGGAAACTAGAATGAATGGTGTGCATCCATGAAAAGTTAAGAATCTTAATTAAATTGTTGATGCCCCAAAACCAATAATATATGTTTGGTAGAGAATATTGGTGATAGATTCATGATTGAGAATCAAGCTTAATGGTTATTTTCAATACATAATATATTGCTAAGTCTCCCACCCCACTTTTGGATAAAATGTTCAATGCTTCCACCTTTATTGCTGGCCAAAATAACCAAAAATATAAAACAAAACAATGTGATGTATACTATAACTTTCAAAAATCTTTATGATATAGAAATTCATAACAAAATATTGAAAATATAATTGTATGGATCTATTGAACCGAAGCATGTAAACATAACTTTCAAAAATCTTTATGATATAGAAATTCATAACAAAAATATTGAAAATATAATTGTATGGATCTATTGAACCGAAGCATGTAAACATATCTAAGAACTTGAAAATCAACGAATAAAAAAAAATTGAAAGGTTCCTTGCCTCTTCTACGCACTATGAATTAAACATATTTGGGGAGTGCAATCAATATAATCGACAGGATATAAAGATATTGTTGGTCATAGTCCGTTAGCACAAACATGAGGATGATGCAAAGTTAGGTGGCATTCAATCAAACCACGGTAAAATCACAACTACCGCCATCAGGAATTTTGACAACCTATCAAGAATTGATCTACCCCGACTCTCGAGTATTGCTAATTTGTAATTGCATACATCCAATTAAAATTAAGAGATGAAATCTAGTAAGATACAAAAGAAATTAAATATTTACTTAGAAGTTTTTAACTAAGGGAACCAATATCCAAATCCATATCTATTTTACTTTTCCAATGAGACTATATTGGTTTAATTATCATATAAAACAATAAAAAATGTAATGTAAAATAATTGAAAAAATAAAATAAAATGTGTAAAAAATTTTAATAATCTCATTTTTATATTTTGGGTTTTTTTTAAAATATATTAATTTATTAATTTTTTATGAGATTTAATAAAGATTTATTCAAATGATAAGTGGTAAGTTTAAATGGAGATATCTTCACAATAGAAGTGACTAAAAACTTTGAATTTATTAGACATTCAAAAATATAATTTAAATCATGAAAAATCATATAGATCTATCAAATGGTAAGGATTTTGAGTTACAAATATTTTTCAAATTTTATTTTAAAAAAGAATGGTATGACGAAAAATTTGATAGATTCTTAGTTAAAATAAATATATAATGATTATTTATCATTTCTAAATTTTAAATTAGAAAAATAATAAGCGAGAACCAGTTTATATTGATTGATAAATATATATTGATTATTTACTATTTCTAGATTTTAGATTTTAGATTAATAGAACCATAGCGGAGAACACACTTTTTGGAAGACAATAAAACCTAATCAATATGTTGGCTGAATGACCAATATATGTACATACAAAATTTTTGGCATATCGTGATACCTCTCCAGAAATTAAGAGTTAAATCTATTCAATATGGTGGTTCGGTGACCGATCAATGTTGATACCTCTCAGAAGAAATTAGAGTTAATGACACGCAATTTAAGTTTGTATTTAAAGTATTAAATTACTATAAAAGTTTTTTTGTATTCTCATGGTGATGTTTTGTTAGGAATAATTATATGAAGTATGTGATTTAATATTTTTATATTGGGAATCATAGAAATAGATACTAACCAAACTGAGAATTCCTTTAAAATAAAAAAATAAAAATGTGTAGTAAAGCATTAAATTACTATAAAAGTTAAAATATTTTTGTACATTTTAGTGATGTTCTGCTATGAATTATTATCTGAAGTATGTGATTTAAACTTTAATTTTTCTATGTATTGAGAATACAAATACTACCGCAATTGCGAATTCCTTTCAAGTAAAAAAAAAAAAAAAAAAATTACCGAAGATTTAAAATGCCGCAGTTAGGCACCGCGTAAAATTCTTGTTAGCCGTAGTCAAATTTCTTCGTTCAAATTCTCAAAATGGGAAACCCTCCTCGTCGGCTTGTGGCGGCGGGTTTGTACGTCGAGACTCATTCACATCAACAGCCGGAAGCAATTCGAGCTGATACTACTAATCCACTGGGAAGCCACTTGACGTGACGTCGAGAAGCACATCTGGGAAGCAACTTGTGCTCGGGGCCGCCGGGTGCAATGTATTTGACCTTTAAAAAGGTCCCTCGTTGTCACAGAATTTCAGTTCTAGAGGGTCGTTAACATTCTCGAATGCTTCTCATTTGTTGCCTTTCAATTCACATTAATGTCTACCTCGTGTTTACGAATTCGCCCTCTCATTTTCAATGCAATTCTGATTCGAATCAGCGGGGACTAAAAAGGGTGTTGTCAAAGGTATTTATGTGGTTGGAATTGATCTATTTTCTGTGGTTGGAATTGTTCATCAATAGAGGAAATCCACATACGGAAGAGTTTTGGTAGACCTTTCGGAAGCACCATCCCGGTCTATCAGCAAGAATTTTATTTCATTTTTTTCAAATAAATCTAATTAAAAATTCGTTTTTAACATTTTATTACACAATTATATAAATATTTGTAATTAATATACATATAAGAAAATCAAAATCATCTTTGTTTTCGAATGCTATTAATATGATTGGTTTTTAACCTAAGTTTGAAGCTCAAGGTGGGGACAATGAATGAGCTGAGAATGGTGACTTATTTTTCGAACAATCCCCAATTGAAAAGTTGAATACAAAACTGAGAAGATTTGATTCCTACGAAGTTCCATTCAATAAATGACACATGGATTATAATTTGCTTTTCAAAAAAGTAGGTTGAGCTTCGCTTTGTGACACTGATAATCGTGGCCATATTTAAGTTCAAAAATATTTTTACGTTGTTTAGCTTTGATTTGGTCGTAGAGGATAGGTTTTCCTTTAGAGTGTGTGGTGCTGTGAATGATGTTGCAAATCATAATTTTATTTAATTAATATAAAATTTTAATTTTAATAATAAAAGAATCAGTTATATAAATTTTATTTTCTTTTAATGTTTAATATCCGATTACATGCCACATAAAGACGGGCCAATATAAAGTCTTATAACACAGATTTCCTCAATACGTTTCGGTCGTGCCATGTGTGTATAATTGAAAACGGAGTTTTGTCTTTGCGTTATGGCAGTCAATACAAACGCACGTCAGAGAAGGCTGCGAGGGAGTTTACTGTCACGATGGCTCACGATGGCTCGGGTTATAAGTAATCCCGTTCCTTCCGTTCCTCCTCATATTTCTCAATCGAAATCTTTTAGCTTCGAGAGCTCTTACTTTCCTATACTAATCCACACTCTCTTATCCTGTCAATACATTATATACCGTATCGTTTGTGTTGACAGTCTGCTTCGTTCTCACATCATACCCTTCTGTTAACATAGAATTATGATGACAAGCTTTATACATGTACTGAACACTTATCCGGAGGTGGAGTTCCTTTCATTAGGATTTCTAGCCTAAAAAGAATCAATGAACATTACACACATTAACATATTCAATGCTAAATGCGTAGCTGATCCTTTGATGTATTGAAAACTCAATTTTGTATCATTCCAATTACTATTATTCAATGCTAAATGCGTAGGTGATCCTTTTAAGTATTGAAAACTCGATTTTGTATCATTCCAATTACTGTTATGATGTTTAGCTATAAATTGACTGAAGTATAATTAAATATGTAATGTTTGACATTGCTGTAAATGTTTGATATTGTTGTATTAAGATAACTCAAATTTCCCCAACTTTCTATCAATAGTCCATGCAAAAAACCATTCACTTCTCTTGTTTTATCATCATTTCTAAGCATCACATTTTTTTTTAACCCAACTTTCTATCAGTTGTCCATACAAAATACTATTTACTTCTCTTGTTCTATCATCATTTCTAAGCATCACATTTTTTTTAACCCAACTTTGTATCAAGTGTCCATACAAAATACCGTTCGCTTTTCTTGTTCTATCATCATTTCTAAACATCACATTTTTTTTAAATAGTATAACACTATCCTATATTCACCCATATTAAACTTCTTAAACAATTCTTTTACCTATTTTATTTATATAATTAAAATCTTAACATTTTCTTTTCATCCCATAAACCAAACCAAAACAATAATACAATTATCCAAGATCTTTCGTCTCAAATACATGCCAAACTTGTCTTTTAACATCTTCAATCATCACAATAACACTTCCTCTTATAATTAGGCCATCAATATATAAAGAGGCCAAACCTATCTTTTAACATTTTCGATCATCACAATAACACTCCCTCTTATAATTAGGTGATCAATATATAAAGAGAATAAAATAACGGGTTCATTTTCATTTGAACGCATATCGAAATTTGAATTTCTTTTACTCGTTAGGAAACTTTTTTGAACGGAGAAAGTGTTTATTTTAAATTACTATGACGTAGCTTCTTATTTAAGTTCATAGAAAGTTTTCTTCAATCTACTTTTTTTTCCGTAGGAATAATCATAATTTTATTAGTAATAACAAAATTACATTTTTTAGATGCTAAAGCACATATTCAAAAGCAAGGCAAAACTTCTATTCAAAGAAAGAAACCAGAAAGAAAATAACCTGAAAAATAATGTACAATTGGGGATAAAATTATGCTTTTCTCCCTTTTTTCTTCTCAACCTTTCGCCACTCCCCTTGAGTTGGCAAGGATGAAAACAGTACGAGTGAGGTGTCCTCCTCTAGGCGAGGATTATCCTTGTATGAATCGGAGTGGTATGAAGAATGGAGTCTTTTGGCTCCACAGGTATCCATTGAATCTGGTATCTTCTCTGGCAAAGAGTCCATCAAATCATGTGGTACAGATTCTATAGTTTCTAGCTTCTTGTGAATTTGATTGTTCTCGTGGGAAGTGTCATGTTCCTTTTCTGTATCTTCTTCCCCAACAGGGACATCTTCTGGGGCTGATGGAGTGAATTGCCATCCCTTGGGTTGTTTTCCTGCTTTGTTCTTCCTACGCATATATTTTTCGACTTCTAGGCATGTGTTTTGAAGATGCCCTGTTTGGCGACAAATTCTACATCTGAATGCAGTGTTTTCATAATCTAGTACCTGTGTCCAGCAACTCTATTTATACTTGAGTTGTATTTGGTCTGGAAGCCCTTTACTGAGGTCTACTTCCACACACATGTGTGCGAATGTATAAATTTCTTCCTCCATTCTTTTTGTATCCATTTTAATGAATCACCCAATGGTGTTGCCTATAGTAGATAGGACATGAGGGCTCGAGAAGTGTAGTGGTAGGTTGTGAAGATGAACCTAGACTGGCATCCGAGATACAACCATTGTGTTTGGATCAAACTCTGGGAACCATGAAGTCATGAAGAGACCTGTGGATCCTATAAACCATGGTCTTGCCCTCATAATGATGTCCCTTTCCTCTGCTATATGAAATTTTACAATGAAGAAGCCTTTGTCACAGAGCTGAATGTCACATGTATCAGTCCAGGTTCTAAAAACCCAAAGGAAAAGGTCCATAGACTTGGGCCATAAACAATTGAATCTGCAGATTACTGCTTGTTTTTCCAATGTAGAATAGTACTCATTTGTTTCTGGTATATCCATATTTATTTCTAGGGTGTAGCTCAGTTTTACCACAACTTATGGGCCGGGTGTTGTGCCAACTTGTTTTGTTGTGTTTGTGGCTAGTTTGTCTCCTTCAAGAATGTCTTTGAATGATAACCCTGCATTTTTTTGTTTTTGATGTGTTTCTGGGGTTTTTGCTATGCTGCTACCTATGCCATTGCCTGAGGGATTCATTTTGTGATGGTCTACCCCTCCTCCCCTCAGCCACAGGTTGAGAGTGATGGTAGACTCAGGAAGGATTTTGTAATCCATAAGGGTTTTGTAGTCTTGGAGTACTCTGCCTCCAAAAATTAAAACCTGTGATCCTGTAGGGTAACCAGTGTGTTGATAGATGTTGTTCTTCAAAAGCAGTACTGATTTGGTGATCTGTACCCAGGCCAGATGTGTCCTCCCAGATGGGGTTTTTATAAAAACTTGAAAAGGAAGAGGGCTTACCAGCGATTCCGGTTCTGGTTCTATCTGAGGGGGCAAGATCTGGTCCCAGCAGGGTTGCTCCTCTGTTGGGAAAAATCCTATTAGTCGTGCTTTTTTCCTCATTGTGGTTTCTGCAGTCTCCTTTCTACTGCCCGCATAGCTCCGAGGGTAAATATCAGTATGGTTGACATCGATGGCGTAGTCTCCAAAAACCCTAGCAAATGAGCCCCGATGCCCAACATTCTGTTCCGCGATGTAGACAAAGGCTTCCTCAGGAATTGACCTCAAGGGCAACACATTACCACTGTCAAAATGGTCTTCTTTCCGCAGTAAACAAAATGTCTCGGGTACAATGGGTGCCTGAAGATCACCTTAATGAGAGGAGCGCCGCAGCCAGCATCATGTATGATGCTTGTGCCATTTCCCCTAATAAAGCCCTTGCACTCACCAAAGTCGAGGCTTCTGAAACGTGCAGGTCCCTTCCTGTGATGGATGTGGGGTTTGAACGAAACTGCTCCCTTTCCCTTTCCGTATCGTTGACCCCAAGGACGTTCTGCAAGCTCTTCAGTAACAGTTACCCCGGCCTCCACCGCTAGTTTAAATGCCACATCAATGCCATCTGTCTCCAGATGGAGAATCACTGAGGTGCCCTTAAGGGCCACCAGCGATTTCACTTCTGCACTAGCCTCCTCGGTCTCATCAGAGACCATAACCTTGGCAACACTAAACTTCAAATGGTCGTAAGGGATGAGAGGGAGCTCATGGTCATCCTTATGCTTGGGATGATGATGGGGTTTCAAAATGGAGAGTGTCTGTAGCTTAGCCACAACACTGTTTCCCTTACCATTCTCTGCCGCGTCTGCCACATTCTCCAGAGCCATTTTTTTACACTTGAGAATCTTAGGACCCCCAAAATCCTTTGGGTGCAAATATTCAATGTAGTTCCCGTTTCTTCAATTTACAAATAAGGTGTTCTTGACTTTATTTGACGAACTCATATGGTTGAACAAGATGAACTTTTACTTTTAATTTTTCATTTGAAAAAAGTTAAGTTACATGTAGCTAATATAACATCCAAGTGTATGTATTCGCGAATGTTATCACTATTCCAATATATATATATATATATATCCAATTGTATTTAATAGTCAATGCTATCATTATTTCAATATATGCCCATTTTACCAAAAAAAATTATCTCTATGTGATTTTAGCCAAAGATTCTTCTCAAAATTGTTCATTCTTATTGTAAATAACCTTTTGCAACCAATCTTTATTTATATTTGTCTATGCTACCATAAACATTAAATTTTAACTAAAAAAATTATTCTTTAAAAATATGTTTTGTCATTATAAAACTCAATCCAATTTGTTACATTTATATTTATTTTGTTATAATTAAATGAATTCAATCTTTTAACTAAAACACAATGAAAATCTTAATATTTTAAAAGACATTATCTTTTGTTAATCTATACTAATGAAATGAATATTTAAGATTTCATGAGAATATTAATATTTTAAAAAACATTATATTTTGTTAGTCTAAACTAATGAAATCAATATTTAACATTTTAATCTGAAGTGAGTTTACAAATATTTTATTATTAAAAAAATAGTTTAATTGAGATTTAATAATATCATATTTATAAAACAAAAACAATATTTATACTGTTGAATTGAGGCTTCTGTGCTCCATATCAAGTTTATGAGAAAAAGTTTTTGGGTGTAAATCGCATGATAATACATTTTACGATGCGTTTCGAACCAACGAGTGTGGTTCATCGTAAGAACAAGTTGAAGAATCAGATCATGGCTACATATTAAATAGTGTGAGCAGATCTTCCAAAGGCTAGGTTTGAAAATGGCTATATTAGATCAGACTGGACAAATAGCTATAATTGATCAAGAAACTACTAGATTTGACCATTCAAATTGTTTAATTATAATAATATTATTATAATACCTATTCTGTGTTATCTTAAGTAAAAAGTTAACCAAATTTGAGATAACAATACTACATATCGGGAATATTTACAATAATATTGATTGAAATGTTAATATATAATAATAGATCTAGGGAAAATAACTGTTAGTAATTAAAAGGATTTAATATTAACTAAACTAATAATAATTAATATTATATTATTATTATGATAATGTTATAGTATTAATCTTATTATTAATGGCTTTTGTAACTAGTTAATATAAATTTAATAGTAAAGTTATTTAATGGGAATATGTATTAATAGATCTAAGGATATTAGAAATTGTAAAGATTTAATATTAACTAAAATAATATTAATAATTGTTATATTATTTATACTTAATCATTTAGATTAATCATGAAAAGGGAATATTTATACTAATATTTAACATATATCATTAATAATATTACTAATGAAATGAATATTTAACATTTAATGTCTATTATCATTTTAATCTACGGTGATTTTAATAATATTTTATTATTAAAAATATCTTTATTTATATTTAATAATATTATAATATTATATTAAAAAATAAAAAACATAATTAATTTCTTATTCTTCATTTATACTAATATCCATATCCAATTAATACATAATTATATTTTTAACTTTTCATAAATGGTAAAGCAATCTCTAAAGGAGTGAAACGAAGTGACACTAACGAAAAACTGATTATATATTTTAATTTTAGTAAATAAGAAATAAATATTATTAAAAAAAGCGATCTCTAAAAGAGCGAAAAGAAATGACACTAACGAAAAACTGATTATATATTTTAATTTAGTAAATAAGAAATAAATATTATTAGAAAAAGCAATCTCTAAAAGAGAGAAACGAAATGACGCAAAGGAAAAACTGATTATATATTTTAATTTTAGTAAATACGAAATAAATACTATTAGAAAAACTCTCTTCGTTCATATTTATTATATTATGTTTATAAAATAAATAATTGATTATATTTTCATGTCTTATTGGTATTAAGTTATTAGAGGTATAGCTTGTTAGCCAGGGAACATATTTTTAAGGTGTTCGTGCCATTGTGTAAGTTACAAGTTTAAACTTGACTTATCTATGTGCTATGCTTACAGGAAGTATGGTTGTGGGAGGTTATAGTGGCAGCAGTTATGCTATGCTGTGGGCGGTACCACTGCACCTAAAAGTTATAATGACAGCAATAAGAGATACTTATAATTCATTAATAATAAAATAATACATTAAGATATTCTTAATTATTCATAAATGATGAAACCAACTTCCAAACGAATGAGAGGGGATGACACTGTATGAGCTCAAAATGGTGATTTATTTTTCGAACCATCCCCAATTGAAAAGTCCAATACAAAACCAGTGGAATACCTCTTCGACGTGACTTGCCCTACTGAGAAGATGTGATTCCCACAAAATTCTATTCAATAAATGACCTATGGATTATGATTTCCTTTTCAAAAAAGTGGGTTGAAACTTCGCTTTGTGAAACTGAGAATCATGGTCATTTTTAAGTTCAAAAATATTTTTGGGATAATGTTTATTAAGTTCAAAAATATTTTTAGGATGATGTTTAGGTTTGATTTGGTCGTAGAGGATAGTTTTACCCTTATATTGTGTGGCGCTGTGAAAGAAGTTGCAAATCATAATTTTATTTAATTAAAACAAAATTTTAATTTTAATAATAAGAGAACCAATTATACCATTTTTATTTTCTTTTAAAGTTTAATATCCGGTCTATGCACGGGCCAACATAAAGTCTTATAACACAGATTTCCGCAAGACGTTTCGGTCGTGCCATGCGTGTATAATTGAAAACAGAGTTTTGTGTTTGCGTTATGGCAGTCAATACGCACGCACGTCAGAGAAGGCGGCGAGGGAGTTTGCTGTCAGGATAACTCACGATTGCTCGGGTTATAAGGAATACCCTTACTCCTCATATTTCTCAATCGAAATCTTTTAGCTTCGAGAGCTTTTACTTTCCTATACTGATCCACACTCTCTTATCCTGTCAATACATTATATATCGTATCGTTTGTGTGACAGTCTATTTCGTTCTCAAATCACACCCTTCTGTTAACACAGAATTATGATGACGGACTTTATGCCTGTATTGAACACTTATCTGGAGGTGGAGTTCCTTTCATTGGGATCTCTTACACACATTAATATATTCAATGCTAAATGCGTAGTTGATCCTTTTAAGTATTGAAAAGTCGATTTTGTATCATTCCAATTACTATTAAATTGACTGAAGTATAATTAAATATGTAAGGTTAGACATGGTTGTACTTAAATATGTAATCTTTGATATGGTTGTATTAAGATAACTCAAATTTTTTATCAATTGTTTGTACAAAATACTATTCTTTTCTCTTGTTTTATCATCATTTCTAAGCATTACATTTTTTTAATAGTGTAACGTTATGTTATACTCACTCCCATAATAATTCTTAAATTCTTTATGTGATTAAAATGTTAGCATTTTCTATTCATCTTATAAACCAAACCTAAACAATAATGCAATTATCCAAAATCTTTTCTCTCAAATACATGCCAAAATAATTTTTTTTACCTATTTTCTTTATGTGATTAAAATGTTAGCATTTTCTATTCATCTTATAAACCAAACCTAAACAATAATGCAATTATCCAAAATCTTTTCTCTCAAATACATGCCGGACTTGTCTTTTAACATCTTCAATCAATACAATAACACTCCCTCTTATAATTAGGCCATCAATATATAAAGAGACTAAAATAACATGTTCATTCTCATTTGAACACATATCGAAATTTGTATTTCTTTTACCGGTTAGAAAACTTTCTTGAATGGAGAAAGTGTTTATGTTAAACTACTATGACTTAATTTCATATTTAAGTCCATATAAAGGTGTTTTCAATTTCCAATTAAGGAGTTCTTCACTGTATTTAACAAACTTATATGGTTGAATAAGATAAACTTTTACTTTTAAATTTTTATTCGGAAAAGATGAGTTACATGTACCTAATATAACATCCAATTGTATTTATTCGCCAATGCTATCATTATTACAATATATATATATAACATCCAATCGTATTTAGCTACCAATGTTATCATTATTCCAATATATCTAAAAGTATCTCCATAATCTTGTCCATTCTTATTGTAATAACCTTTTTCAACCCATCTTTATTTATGTTTGTCTATACTACCCTAAACATTAAATTTTAACTAACAATTTTATTCTTTAAAAATATATTTTAGATTTTATGAAGCTTCGCATCATTCTAAAACTCAATCCAATTTGTTACATTTAATTTGTTACGTTATAACTAAATGAATTTCATCTTTTTACTAAAAACACAATGAGAATATTAATATTTTGAAATACATTATATTTTGTTGGTTTATACTAATGAGATCAATATTTAAAATTTAATGAGAATATTAATACTTTAAAAAACATTATATTTGGTTAGTTTTTATTAATGAAATCAATATTTGACATTTAATGTCTATAATCTGAAATGATTTTAGTAATATTTTATTATTTAAAAAATCTCTTTATTTATATTTAATAATATTATAATCAAACAATAAAAACAGAATTAAATTCTTATTCTCCATTTATACCAGTATCCATATACAATTAATATACAATTATATTTTTAACATTTCATAAATGATAAAGAAATCTCCAAAACAGTGATACGAAATGACACTAACGAAAAATTTATTATATATTTTACCTTTAGTAAATAAGAAATAAATATTATTAGAAAAACTCTCGTGGTTAATATTTATTATATTATATTTATGAAATAAATCATTATTATATTTTCATGTTTTATTGGTATTAAGTTTTTAGGGGTATGGGTGGTTGGTCAACGAACATATTTCTAATGTGTTTGTGGTACTGTGTAGGTTACAAGTTCAAATGTCGACTTATTTATGCGCAATGCTTGTAGGCAATATGGTTTCCCTTAAAGGTTATAGTGGCAGCAATAGGAGATTGACATTGACACCATGTTACATTAGTTTGAGAACCAGTACAAGTTCAAACTTCGACATACCTGTGTATACTCTCCAGCAATACGATCGCACCTAGAGATTAGAGGTTATAGTGGCAGCAATAGGGGATTGACACCATGTCACACTAACCTTGAATTACCTGTGTGTTTGCGAGTGATACGAGTGCACCTAGAATTTATACTAACAATAGTAAAAAAATTGACATCATATCACCAAAAAATAACACATTAGTAATTCTACCAATCACAAAAAAAAATCGTTAATAATAAAATAATACACTAATATATTCTTAATTATTCATAAATAATAAAACCAACTTTTAAAGAAATAATAGGGGATGACACTATCCCCTTACTCTTCACCATACTTCATCTTCATATAAAGAAAACATTGTTATATCCTTACATTGTAATACATGAGAAACGGAACCCTCTAAACTAGTGATAAGGTTTGACAAATTTACTTTAATTTAAGATTTTTTATTATAATATATATATATAGTATGATATTTTGAAAATTTACAATTATGTAAAATTATAATAAAAATATATTAAATAAAAATTAAAAAATGTTTAAAATATTTCTCACATTATTAATTTTTTAATTTAATATATTAGGTTGATTTGAGAATTTTCTCTTTTATGGAAATATAAAAATAAAATGTTAAAATTTTTTAATTAATTATTATTTTTAAATAAACCATATTAATTATAGTGAATATTAATTATTATTATTATTATAAAATACAAATTATTGTTAATATTTATTATTTTATATTAAAAAAATGAAAAATATATAATTATAAGACATATATTTATAATATTTTATATAAACATATTATTAATATAATGAAATTTTGTATTATTTTTATTTTTATATTTCACAAATTCATAATGGCTATGAAATTGATCGAAGTTGGCAACAATGTTGTGATAGGTGTGACAGGTAAGCTACAGGAAGAGATGAATTTTTGCGATTGCAGGAATAAATTTTTTTATTAGAAGTGTTCGTTTAAAATGCTCCTTAAATTATTCCTCACGAAATTTGACATTGGGGAAAGAGAAAGATAACTATTTTATTAAATAAAATAATATAGTTATTAAATAAAATTGATTTATATCATAAAATGAATATAATTTATTAATAATATTAATTTATATTTAATTTTTTAAGTTCAATTTTGTATTATTTATGAGATACATTATTAGTAAATTATGTATAAAATTAGTGCGATTTCAATCTTTTGTAAGGAAAAATGATTTATAAGCTAATTTTAATAGAGACAGAGTATCAAGAAAAAGATTCTGCAATTGATTACAACAATGTCTTATCACAACCAAACTACTAGAAAACACAAGGAAACAACAACATATCATACTCATGAATCTCAAGATGTCATAGGATCAGGGTCGCTTCCAAATGTGGAGGGCTTGGACTCTCTTTGGAGATGACCTTCCAAGTGGACCAAGTGGCCATCCAATCTTTCTAGACAGTACAACTCATGGTGTTGCACCCTCCGGATTTTATTCAAGGAAATGATATCATTTCTATCTTCATGTTTCTATTTCAAAATTCACCTTAACAAGGTCTTCAATGATGGATGTAAGGTGATGGAGTGCATGTATTGGTTCCTTCTTCCCTTAGTACGACCAAGGTTGGGAAGCCAATTACATACCTCATCCTTAATTTATGTATCTGAGTAGGCCTAACAATCATGAGTAACATTTGTCTCAAGTTGAGGAATGTCCTTTTGAATGTTAGGAGAAGTCATTGAGTGATAATATTTGGTTCTCCTTGGGCTTGGGTCTGGCTATGCCTGCCAACGCCTTGCTGGTTGCACATCATCTGTCTGAGGATTGTGACCAAGTGAGAAGAAAATTAATCACAGAATTGGGATGACCGCCAACTCCCCCAAAAAGAAACCCATGCAACCAATGCCCTTTCAACTACAAATTGACAACAAAATAACCACTGAAGGCCATGATTCCCCCTCTCCTCCCAAAGAAACAAAGAAACAAGAAACAAGAAACACCTAAAGACTCAACCCAAAATGATCCCTAAATAACTAGATAGTCACACGAGGAAGGTCATTTAACTAACTTGAACTGAGGATTGAGAGACTAGTGGAAATAACTCGTAACCCTTTCATCGTGAAAGGAACTGACAAGGATGAAACAATGTAAATGGAGTAGTTACAACAAAACCTAACTAACCCCAGACATGTAAAAGGAAATGAAAAACAAATAATAGGAAGGGAACCATTACCTATATAGTGCTACCCAGGACAACTGGGCTGAAAAAAGCCATGACTATGACACCTAAGTGAAGGTATCAATGAATTCTACTACACCAAAGTGATATTTCCACTTTATCCCACTTCGCAACTCTCTAGCAACTCCAAGACCTTGTGCAACTCTCCCACCCACTCCATTAATGTCCAACATTCACACACAAGAAATAGGAGTAGGGATAAGTGGAATCCAAACTGGGTCATTGCCTTTACTGTACCATAAGCAAGCAACCCCCGCACACAGAAAGGTCAATTCTCACACCATCTTCTAGCCAAGCATTCCACAAATTCAGGTGTATCAAAGAAGAACAGAGAGAAGATTAATCCCACCAGCAACGAGGGTGCACTCCCACCTAGGAATAAATTACTAACTCCACACAGTACTATCACAATTCAAAATTCTTAAAGAAAAAGATCATGATATCATAGGAAATAAAAAATGATATACATTTTGCATGAAAAGAGCTAAACACACCACCCCTCTTAATTGTAGTGAGAAGTGATGGGATGATGTGGATCACTCCCAAAGCCCTCTTACAATGTTACATTTACAACTCCCTCTTCTAATTTTACATTAACTCTTGTTAATATATTTTAATTACATTAATTCTTATAATATGGACAAACATTATACTATATAAAATATTATTTTTCACATTTTCATGGTTCAAACATAATCACAACACTTTTGGTTTCACCTTATGGTGGAACTAATCATTTATAATCACATTTACAACCATAATGCTAAAACGCAATCACTTGGTTAATATATAAATTGTCATATTACTATCATAGTTATGTTGTCCAATGTTTGTTTTAATAATATTTTTTCAATTATGATTTTTCTTATTTTAAGATATATACTTAAAAAATCCGAAATAAATTAATTATTTTAAAAATGTTGCTAAAACCTAACTTCTTACCATCTTAATTAGCAAATAAAAAATGTCATGGATTATACTCATCTTTCTCAACCTCACTAGTTGAATGGAATTTCATGCAAATCACATTAAGTAGCGGAAGTCATTGAATTCCTCAGATTTTGCATTCAAGTTTTGAATCGAAATTGTTATTGCTTTTATTTGATTCTTTTCCACGGTACCACGAGGAAATCTTAGAAGTTAAAAATTTAGTGTCCACTCTGGCCTTGCCATTCGTACATGGTGGATTTTCCGACATGTGTGTAATGTCGACGCACATGCTAGTCAATACGCTACAATTCGTGGAAGCTATAATGCCCAACTGCTCTCTTGTAGTTATCGGAAATCAACCAAAGTCAGTCAAACAAATCAAGGAGCCAATTGCCGGCATACCTGAGGTCCGGTAACCGCCAGAGTCTTGGACACGCACCGGGGGCCATGCGGATCCCTTCGTTCTCATCTTCACATGTTATTTGTTATATTGTATATGTGCATCTACCATATATGCGCAAGTTCTGTATATTGTATATGTGCATCTACCGTATATGCGCAACTTTTGTATATGCGTAACTCTCTTATATATGTTCAAATCTTCTGTAAATATGCATAACTTCTGTATATCTGCCCAACTTCCTTATATGTGTATATATTTAGTGTCTGTGAAGCTTTTGTTTACCAGGATTCTTGGTTTTCAAAGGGAACAGTTACCTTCCAAATATCTTGGCATTCCTCTTACAGACAAACCTCTAAGCAAGAAAATATGGGAACAAATTTTAAATAAACTTCAGGACAAGATCAGAAAGTGGACATGCAGATCTTTAAACTTAGCAGGGTGGCTTGTGCTCACACAGGCGGTATTGCAGGCCATTCCCATTTTCATGTTTGCAGCTCTCCCTGCTCCTCAAGGTATTAAGCAGCAGATAAGGAGCATACAAAGAGACTTTCTGTGGGGTAGAGGGGAAGAGAAAAAGAAGTGGGATTTAGTTGCTTGGGACAAGCTTTGCAAGCCCAAAAGCCATGGCGGCTTGGGGATACATGATCCGGAGACTCTTAGCAAAGTTTTGGGTGCTAAGCTTTGGTGGAGATGGATCAAGGAGACGAATGCCCTCTAGGCCAAGCTTTGGAAACAAAAGTATGCCAAGAATTGGTAGGAGAAAGATCATACTAGAATGCTAGGACAAATCAGGGGCTCACACATTTGGATCCTTGCTTGGGAGAATAAAAGCATTGTTCAGCAACACTATATCTGGGAAATTCGAGTAGGGGACCGTGCTCGATTTTCGGAGGACAACTGGAAATAGGAACCCATCCTATACAGGAATGACCTAGAAGCCCTCAAGAGAGACATGGATAGCAAAGGTCTGCTAATGCTAAAAGATTTCTGGGACCAGGGAAGGAATAATGAAAAATGGAGGAAATGGAAGGATCTAAGTTACAGTGATGAGAGTCCTTTGAAGGCCAAGGTAGATGCTCTTATCCAGAACTTAGAGCATAGACAGATTCTGGTTTCCTCCTCACCTGACCAATTAGAATGGGGGAAGAATAATAAAGGTAACTTTAACCTCAGACAGGCAAAACAGGGAGTCACAGTATTTAACTTTGTGAATACGGATCAAGTCTGGAAGGAGCTTTGGCAAACTCCTCACTGGATGAAAATAAATTTATTCATCTGGCTAGTGCATCAAAGAAAGATCCTAACTTGGGAAAACCTCCTAAAGAAAGGCTTCAATGGCCCTTCCAAATGTCACCTCTGTGGCTCACATGAGGAAACAATTGAACACCTTCTCAACCTCTGCCCTTTTTCTGCTAAGGTGTGGAACTGGGTGGCCTCAATCTTCAGACAAACCAACAGGGACAGTCTCAGCATCTCCAACACTTTGAAAAACTAGAGAAAGAACTTCTCAGGGAATGAGATTATTAACAAAGCCTAGATGCTCGTACCGGGCTTTGTAATTTGGAATGTTTGGAAAGAGCACAACAGGTGGATCTTCAAGGATAAAGCCAGTGAGCCTCAACACATAATCGATCAAATTCTAAAACAACTCAAAGACACAGTAAAAAGCCTATTGAAGTCACTTCCTAAGGATCCTCCTCTGCCTCAAAAGGAGAACATTATACTTAATTTGGGACTCCAGTCCATCAGTCTTCAAGGATTAATAAAGGGAGTGAGAACAATAAACACAGGGGCTAGTAGTTGGAAGCCCCCTCCACAGGGTTTCTTCAAGGTAAACATTGATGGAGCTTCTAAGGGCAATCCAGGGATCGCTGGCTTTGGGGGTGCCATAAGAGATGACTGGGGGAAAATAAAATACATCTTCCATGGCCACTTGGGGAAGGGTACCAATAACATGGCTGAACTCCTGGCATTAGAGCAATGCTTGGAAATCCTGGAGGAGGCAAATTTATAGAATGCTATCATTGAAGTAGATTCAGAATTGATCATTAGAGTAGCCAAGAAAATACACAATGGAACTTCGCCAGATAAGGTGTTGAAGCATTGGAAGCTTCTGCAAGTTTTTTACCGTATACACTCTCACCTGCAAACCCTTAAAACGATAAGATTTTTTCATGTGAAAAGGAAAGCAAATATGTTAGCGGATCGGTTGGCCAATGAAGGAGTGACCAATAGGGACAGGGATTCTCGGCATGCTTGGGAGTCGTTACCTACCAGAAAACTGCAAGAGGATTGTTTCCATCTGGCAACCAAAGATATGGAACTATGGGTGAACAGAACTGATTGAAGGGATTCAGGAGATAGGTGGGAGGATGGGGTCACCTAAATAGTCTACATTTTTTGGTTTTTGCTACTCTCCAAAACTCTAATCACTTTCGGTTGAATGATGAAGGTAACGAATTGGGCAGCACCACAGATCTGGTTGCCTGTTTGCATTTGGCACAATGGGTATTTGACGAAGAATCTAGGCGGAAGGCTCAGAAATTTCTGTGGGAATGGTCTGATGATCATCACTTGGCAACAAAGTGCTCTGGTTTTTATGCGCAACTGCGGATGCAAAACCACAAATGGTATATCGGGCGGGATAAGAATGGTTTCTGGTTTTTTGCTATGTGCCTCCGATTCCACTCATCGTGTGACATGTGGCAATGAGAGGTGAGAGAAAACCGCCCTCATCAGATGGTTAACCCCTGCGCTTCTCGTCCACCCGATATCCATAATGGTCGTTGGATTGGGGTTGTGTAATCAACGACGAGATTTGGTTCGTGCATGTTGCTCGAGAGTTCTGGACCCGAAATTGTTTAGTGTTTTTAACCTATAGCTGTCGTCAGGTCTGTTTGTTGGTTGTAGAGTGGTCTATTGTGGGTCCCAATGTGGACCCTCGGTGGAATACTTGTAGGCTTTGTGTGGGCCTCGGTCCATGGTTTCTAGGGCTTCTTTGGGCTTCTTTTGGATTTCCGCCAGCCCTGCTGGCTGGGTCACTCTCTCAGAGCGAGTGCGGTTTCTTGTACATTATGTAATTTTGGCTAGCTTAATAGAAGGTTCTTCTCTTACTTATCAAAAAAAAGATATAATAACCATGTAAGATTTAAAATAGCTCTACAAAGAAGTCTAAGGTCAACTTTGAATCAAGAATAAGAAAATTGCACCCTACAACTAAAGTAGGGTTATGCATAAAGCTCTAGGGAAGTAGGACAACAAAATTGTTGTGTTAACTAGCAGAGCCTCAAACCACCTTTATAGCTTCCAATTAACATCTAGAGCACTGAGAGAAGAGCCTATAATCCTAGAATTTCTATTCAAGTGAAATTGAGTGCAAAAGCTAGAATTGAAAACAAGAAACAAAGAGGTACCTTCCAGAATTGGAGCCCAGACCGGACTGAGAATGACAAAAAAAGGAAGCCCCATCTCTTTCGATGAGGCCTATGTACTAGCGAGCCCTAATCTCTAGAATTCCCACAAGTTGGAGTGCCTGACCCACAAATTCACCACCCAAAAAGAGAAGAAACTAAAGCCTGAAGCAGAGCTACCAAAAGATTGGCTATCTTAACACCACAATTGACTTGCAAGGCCTAAACCAAACCAAATTCGCAGACCATTGTGGAGACGGCGCACTCGGAGGAACAAACGCAGACATTAATGGAACTGATGTGAGGTGTCATCTTCCCTTGTCAACCCACATGAATCTCATACTCATAACATTAAATTTCCCTTTACATCGTCCAAAGAGATCCATCATTATTCTAAGGGGAAGACATTTTGAGGGTTAGGGCTAATAAATGTAGTTAATCCAAGCATGTGAGGTGAGGAACAAACTCATTGCATGGTGGTGACTCACATTATTTGACACAATGTGAAGGGAGACCCTACTATCATAAAACCAAAACTTAGATCGATTGGAATGATTGCGATGATTTGTATAGGGTGCTGCAACAAAGGGCAGAGGGGATAAAATAGAAGGGGTCAATAATTATAAATTTTCTAATTAAGCCCATATTATAATGAGGGATGAACCTATTTAGTAACCAAAATTTTAGAACCATATGACAATTTAGGGGATTGGACAGAGTCTACTATAGTCATTAAGTTCGATCTTTTCTTCTTCGAGAGAGCAGGCTTTATTTTCTTGCAAATCAACTTATGTATCGTTGACTCTAAGTATATGATAAAACCTCTTTGAATGAAAGAATACCACCAAAATTCTAATTCTCTAGAGTATCATAGCAAGAGAGTTGTCTTTCAGACTGTTTTGACTATTACGATATTGCATTGTAAGCAATGAATCTCCTAAGACAATAATATCTTCCACACCTTTGTCTTAAGCAATACATAGACCTTGCAGAAGCCCATACATCTATGCTTGGTTGTTAGATTTCCTTCCTAGATCCATGAGAATTTTACCTTTGTTATTCGATCAGGATTAAATAAAATCCCTCCATCTCCTGCCACCCTTAAGGTAATCATGGTTTAAATCGGTAAATAATTAATAATATATTATGAAGAATACTTTAAAAGAAATTAAAAAAAAATTCATAATAATTTTTAAAAACACCGTTAACTTAATAGGGTTACTCATATATATCTTTATATTTGAATTTGTTTTTATATTATTATTTTATATATATAAGTGTGTAAATAATAATTATTTAATCTATAATCTATAATATTGTATCAATATATGTTGGTTTTTAAAATCTTTTTAATATTAAATTGTAAAGTATATATATATATATATATATATATATAATTTTATATATCATAATAATATATATAATGAATTAATATATCAAAATATAACGATGAAATTAAAAACATATAATTATATAAAAAATTAAATATTTTTAAATATATTTTTTATATTATAAATTAAAATGCATATGGAAAAAATATAACAAAATATAAATTTAACTATTATAAAAAATAATTAAAATTTAAAAAATGTTGTAAAAGAGAATTCATGATGACGACACCTTAAAAGAAATTAAGAATATGGAAGGTTTGTTATGAAAGATAATTCATGGTGACGTCATTTTAAAACATTATGATTTATGTTACACTTTCACCTTCATTAATACTTTTCACTTTATTGTTTAAAGATAAATAATGTTATTATCATATTATATTTTAAAGTAAATTGATATATCAAAGTAAATTGTCTTATTAAATATGTCACATTAGCAAAATATAAAAGTAATTATGAATTGGGGGAAATTTAAGTTTGGATAATTAGGATAATTTGGTACATGTTAGACACGGGGATTTGAAATTTGTTCACCAATATACATTATATCACAATGAGCTGCACCAAAAAAACAAATAATATAATTTAAATATATTTTATTAATTAATTTTTTAATAATCTAAAATATTAAATTAGAATTTTTATTTTTTATTTTTATTATTATTATGAAGTGAAATAGTAGTTTGATGCCAGATGAAAGTTAATAATTAATAGATCTTTAACATTTTTTTATTTACAATTAGATTGAGTTTATTATGGAACTAGCAACAATTTGGAATGAAAAAATTAGTTGTTTTAATGGATGTTATCCAGCTGGTAAAGTTTAGACATTCCCGAGATTAGTTTAATTTCCTAAACCTGAATTCTCAACTCCAAAACTAATTTGCATTCACAACCTCTTTTCACAAGATTTAGACATGAATATTACAACCCACACAAATAATCAAATTTGACATCTTACCCCTTTAACAAACCATCATTTCATAGTTAATATGAAAATTAATTCATTTTTTAACGAACTCCATTGACATCAAACACCCTGCAATGTCCAGAGACCACAAATCCCCGAAGAATCACTGATAATTATAAATGAAAATTTTAATCTGTTATACAGAAATCCCCGAAAAATAATATATGAAATTTTCAATATCTAATATACACAACTCTTAAAAAAAATATGTTATATATTTTACTCAGTTTGAAGGTCTATCGATGATACTCTAAAAAGCAGCTTGGCTACCTTATTTCCGAATGATTCCAGTGTGGATCAATAATATGGAGAAGAGTTGGGTTGCCGAGAGAATAATAAAGAATGACTCCATTGTTTTCTGCATCACTACCAATAAAAGCCATGGCCAAATGTACGCACATTTCAAATCTCATTAACAAACACATCTAGTAACTAATTCAACCTGATTTTCGTACCTGTTCTCATTAATCAAAGTTTCAGGGCGTTTTCATGTATGAACATCCCACAATTCCTCCGTCCAATATTTTGGTTGTCTTTCAGTGTTTGCATGCCATTGAATGAGTTGCAGAGGAGTAGTTCGTAAACAATTGAGTCTTACTAAAGAAACAGATTATATGATCAATAAAAAATGTTACTTATAGCCTTTTCTAGAAGATGTGACAGGGGATCAACTAACAGTTTCCAATGAGATTAGATGGGAGTATAGAGGGCCACAATATGCATGGGACATATGGAAGGAATTTAATTCCTTGTTGCAATTCTTTACCAAATTGTTGCAGAAGCAGAACGAAAAATGCTTTGGATTCGTGTAAAGATAACAAGTGAAAGACCGTAAAAGATGAAATACAAATTTGGGGGCACAGACAAGAAGACACCCTTTAGATGCAAAATAAGTCACCATATAGATGGAAATGTTGGTGCAAAGAAGGGTGTACATATACAGTGGAATATGACCTGTTCGGGTTTTTGTCTGCTTTGCCAAATAACCGATTTTTCGATTCGGTAAGACTTGAGTCTGGTCGTCTTCGTTTTAACCCCAAATCCCTTGTTTCCTTAAACAGAATTTAAATACTGTGTGATGTATAAAAAAAACACAAAGTCTCATTTACTGAACTAGCAGATCGTGTCCTTTACCCCTCTACCTGATGGACGAATTCTTTTACTAAAGCCATCAAGCTTAATAAACATAATGATAGTACAACAGAGTTGTGGCCATCTTAAACAGGTTCACGGCCAGGTTTAAGACAGAATCCCTACACTGTATTTAACCTTTCAAAGAGTTGAGTCTTCGTTGCATGCATATATCAACACACTGGATACCAAGATCGAAACTTAGAAAGAGTCTTAGGAAATAGTCTTAAAAAAATTATGCAGAATGAGATTAAAAGAAACTCATATCAATTTTATATACAACATCCAGGATATCATATGGAAAAACTCAAATTCATAGAGGCTAGTTCATGGCGTCCTGCTTCTCTCAAAACTGTGCAAAATTTATCTACATAGAATTTGCTTCCTGAGATTCCTGGAAGTTCCTTGGTAAGTCCTCACTAACAATCCCACCCCAAGACACATCCCAATACCAATGCCAATACCAAACCTTAATCGGGAGTCGATCCAAGAATCATCCAGCTGCTCCTGTTCTTCCGTCCTCGACTCCCAATCAAAGTCACAGTCACAACCACTGTTCGACTCAACAAAACTACTTTCAGAATCATCATATTCATGATCTGTATCACTGAAATCAAGTACACTTCAAAACAGAGGTTGTCGCTCTTCGAATGATGTCTGTGCCGACGTATATGATTTCTCCTTCTGATTTTTCTTCGACTCGGTTCCGCTAGAGCATGATAAATGCACTAGAAGACGAATGGAATCTGCGCTCGTTGATCTCCAAGGCCAAAGCATTGCTGCGCGGTAAGAAATGCAGGGTTAAAGATTCAGGAATCTGTACGGTTTTGCTAAATCCAGAAGCATTCAACTTCATGTAGAATACTTTCATGTCCAGCCATTGTTTCCCCCTCTTGGCGCGGATTGGGCCGTATGGGAAGGGCCGGAAGGTTATGTGGCACATTTTGACACAATTCTCTCACATCTTTTCTGACCTTTAAATTGACCCAAAAAGTTTCGAACTCAAGACCTGAAAAATGTAAACCAGAATTAATCTCTGACCTCCAAATAGTCCAAAGCGTTGAATCAGTAGATCTCTTGTCCTCCAAGTAAATAATCTCACAGCCCTGAAATTGATATTTTAAGTAGAAATTCCTGCGAAATTTATAATGCTAGATCTGAGGAGAAATTATCTGATTCTCAAGCCTCCGAAGTCTTCTATGTCCTTGAAGATTTCTCTCCACTGTGCTATTATTTTCCTCTGCAGATACACCAAAGACAATATAAGCAAGCTCCTCAGATGTTGTGAATCGACGGGACCACTCTGTATTGAGAAGATGCATTTATATAAGAGCACACAAATAATCCCTGCTTTATGTGGTCAATGGATGATCCAATCTGGGAAACCAGAGAGAGTGGCACCTCCAATTCTTGGCCTCACGTATGGCGGAACCAGTACCGGAAGAGCGTTGGAAGACCATGATGCAAGGAGAGACCCCTGTAGATATTCGAAATCTTGATGGTGTGTTCGTTTCACTTCTGTTAGTTATACAAATAGGTTTCTCCAACCACAGAATCCCATCATGCACTAGCCTAAGGGGCTGGTGCACACAAACCTTATTGATAGGTGAGGGGTGATAGTGCGGTACTAAAAGCGTGTTCAACAACCCCAAATTCTAAACATCATGGAACCACTTCATGGGTTCTAACTGCGTAACCCTAATCTCAGTATAATATATCTTCATCATGTACTTCTGGGTCACCAGATGTGGAAATTTATCATGATCTGTGAGGTCCTAGTCCTCCAATTTCAATACCGGGATGCCTGCAAGCTTAGGTCCTTCAAATGTGACATGTTCAAGAAGCAGGGGAGTGGATACCCCAAATTTTCCATAATTGGGATCCTTGGTTACTTTGGTCATTCCCGTCTATGGAGGGATGTACTCTAGGAGCCTAGAAATAAGCTCGATTCCCTCGACATCAACTTCTTCGACACCTTGGTACTCCTCTTCTTCTAAATCCACCACTCTTTCTGGTTGTTTGTCTTTTGACTCCTTTGACCACACCTCTAGATTTTTCCTTGGTGACATTCTTATAGGCACATGTTTCTTCTATTTATCCTTCATGGCGAAGTGTTTTTCCCTTGTGGCCAGTTTTTTTTCTTTTGCGGTAGTTTTCTTTGGCCTAGGTGACCTTAGTGCCATAGGCACAACCCGTGTGGCTTCCATACTAGTTACTTCGGGGCCTGGCTCGTCACACCAACCGCATCTAAACATAGGGCTTTGGCAGGGTTAGCACCAGTCATCTTCTTAATGAAACACTCTCAGGCTACTGCAAAATAGTTCATAAACAAGGGGCACGTCACAAATTCTTCCCAGAACTCGCAATTCATATGCTTTAGACTGTAAAATGTGCTAGCAACTCTCAGAATGCAAAGTGTTTTATGTTGGACCATCACACAAAATTTATAGGGGGATTTGAATTCATATCCGAGCATTCCCCCCAAATTCTCGTAAAAAATGGTGCTTTGGCAGCAGATCTACAAAGCTTTTTTCCATAAATAGCACCTATTCACTCCTCTTAAGCACTTATTAGCCATCAAATCATGAACAATAACTTCAATGGTTATCTTTGGACCCACCTGCGTGGCATTATTCTCGACGGCGCAGCTCCTACAACACAACTTTACCCATTGCATCACTATTATCCATTGCAAAACCTTTATATTGAGTTTTTTCTTGAGTCGAGCAATGTAGTTTAGAGTCCTGCAATCCCTTGCACCTGCCAGGATTATTGAGATTGTCCTACAGCAATATAGTCATCGTGTAGGGGAAGGATCCCCTGTATATAGCTTCAACCAGCTTCCATTTACCTTTCCAGGGAAAGGCTCCCCATTCAGCTTCACGAGCCAAACCACACCACCATCCATGATCTCCTTGATAATGTAAAGCCACAACTAATGCATTTGAAACTTTCCTAGAAACTTCGTTAACTTGCCATCATATAACAACACTAAATCATCTATTTTGAACCTGTGCAGCTTAATGTGCCTATCATGCCATGTTTTTTCTCGTTCCTTTTGCACTTGCTGGTGAAATCCTGTTAGGAAAAGGTCTTCATCTAACTCCATGATCTACGCCAGCCATTCCTCCAAGGCCTCGCAATCCACCATATCCGTCAAAGTTTTTATGTGTAGACTAGGCATAATGTACTCCATATGCATCACTCCTTCAACCCCATAAACTAATATGAATGGTGTTTGCCCTATCAACTTCTTACAAGTTGTCTAATAGGCCCATAATATTGTAGGTACATGCGCATTCCAATAATTCCACTATGTGTTATAGATCTTTGTCAACGCATTCTCCAAAATTTTGTTAAAAGCTTTGACTATCCAATTTTACTACAGGTGATATGGTGTAATTTTTTGATGGTAGACCTCGAATTCATCTATCAATGCGCTAATTGTTTCATTCAGAAAGTGCATTCTCCTATCACTCATTAATACTTTTGGGCATTCGAACCATGTTAAGACATGTTCAAACAAGAATTTTGTTGTCATAGTCCATGTACAATCCTTTACTAGTTGTGCTTCCACCCATATGGTTAAATATTTTGTGGTAGTGATGATGTAGTGCGCATCCATTTTCTTTCTAGGTGGCTGAATTAGCCCAATAAAATAATTGCCCACTTCTCAAATGCCTACAAAGATACCTGAGGATGTAGCGGTAGTTCATCCCTTCGCGATGGTTTTCCAGTCCTTTGACATGCATCGCACGACTTACAATATGCTTTGCAATCCTTGTACAATGTTGGCCACCATAATCTTGCGCACAAAATCTTTTGTGCGGTTGCTTTCCCTGCATAATGGCCTCCCACAGCTCCCCCATGAGTTTCAACGAGAATACTATCACACTCAAAATCTGGCACATCTCTCTACAATATTTCATTGGTCCCCATTTTCTACAAATATCCTGCAATGACGAAAAAATTGGCAGCGCAAACTACTAGTTCTTTCTTCTGTTGATTTAAATATCCTTCTGGTTCCATCCCTATAGTTAAGAAGTGAATAATGTTAAAAATGATCATCTACTACAGCACCATAAAGAGTTTCATGTCCGGCAACCCTTCTTCCAAATTATTGGGTTCCTCGCCTGTTTCAATTCTCGACAGATGGTTAGGTCCAACATTCAATCTACCTGGCTTTACAATGACTTCGAAATCATACTCCTGAAAAAATAACAACCACCTGCAAATATCCCCCACAACATAAGCTTGTTGACTAGGTACTTTAAGGAAGAATGATCTATATACATCTTAAAATTCCCCCTAATAGATAATGCCTGAATTTTTGCAATGCATAGACCATGGCCAACACCTCACACTCTGTTGTTGAACAATTTTTTTCACCCTTTAATAACTTCCTACTTGCAAAGGTGATAGGATGGTCCAGTTCTCCTTCGTTTTCCTATGTTAGTACTGCACCCAGCTTAATGCAAGAAGCATCCACATGTACATGAAACTCCTTTTTCCAATCAGGAAATACCAAGATTGGTGCAATCACCATATTTTCCTTTAACACATTCAAGTTGCACTGAAATTTTTCATCGCAACAGAATGTCACATCCTTGTTTAGCAGTTTCTCCATGGGTGCATTAATTCGAGCATAAGCTTTAATGAATTTTCTATAGTATCTCGTGTGTCCCACCATCACGCGCAACTGCATGATGTTCCTAGGGGCCTCCAAGTTCACAATCACCGTGATCTTTGCGATATCCACCATCAATCCTTGCCTACGCATGACATGAACCAGAAAGATCCCAAAAGGAACACAGAAGATACATTTTTAAAACTCAACGCTATCTGGTATCTTCGACATGTATCCAACATAAGGCACAAACTTTCTACATGGCGTGTTACTAATCAAAACACAGCCCAGTCATCGAATTATACTTCCAGAAACTTATGCATGAATTCTTTGAATGTTTATATGAATACATGGGAAAATATTGTAGGATCATTCTTCAATCCAAATGGCATAACAATGTACTCGAAGCAACTACACTCTGTTGCAAAGGTGGTTTTGCTTCTATCCTCTGGCGCAATCTTAATTTGATGATCGATGGAAAATCCGTCAGTAAATGAATAGGCCTCCTGCCCTCTGACATTATCAAACACTTCGTCTATAAATGATGTTTGGAAGGGATCATGAACACACACATCATTCAACTTTTGTAGATCTACGTAGATCCCTATTTCACCCTTTTGTTTCTTCTCTTGGACTACCATCAGGCTCACCCAATCAGATTCCTCAATAGTTTCTATAATGCCAGCATCCAAACATTTTATCCAGCTCGTGGTGAAACTTCTCCTTATACTTAAGATTAAGGTGATAAGGCCTCTTTGTGACAAGCTTCGCATCGGGCTTCAATGTGATCCTCACAACACCCAAGTCGCCAAATATGCCCTTCAAATTTGAAAACTTAGTGGGGAAGAGATCCTCGTATTTGTGAAGTAATTCAACAACTTTGTCTACTGTAGCATCATCCCAATAGTCTCCAATGCTTACTTGTCTTGCTTTCAAAGGTGCAGAGATGTCTATGTTCTCTACTGGAGGTCCTTCTACTTGTCGATGCCCTTCTGTGTCCAAAATGTTGATATTCCTTGGGTCTTCTTCCTCCTCTTCAACGGTCACATTATAGCATTCCAATGCATGGCGAAGCTAGGTGCTCCAATATGGTTGGGTCCATTCCATTGGTTCCTTCGGTGTCGTGAAGATAACCGCTTTAATTTCTTGAAGAGATTCATCAATGCTTGCAAACTTGTCCTCGAAGTTGAAAGTCAATAAGAAAGCTTCCTTCAATACATTCCATTCTATAGTTCCGTGGTGGAGCTCTGTTTCGAGGTACAAGTTCATGGGGATTGTATCCAAGGTATGAAAAAATATATGTACCCATTCTGGCTACAGTTCTATCCCCCATGCCTTAGTCCACTTTGCCAAGTGATCACGTGGATCATCCTTCCCATTATAGTTCTCAAACCTTATTTTATTTCCATGCCCAAATGGTAACTTCATTATTCGCCTATAATCTCGCCATCCAATAAAACTTACTTTATGTGTACCCCACCATCGTGTGGGCGTAGCGCGCAACACCAACTCCAGTGCTTGAAAATGGTGGTCTTCAGGGATTTCACACTCAAATTCATCTAAAAACATATCCATATCAGTCAAACCATCATAATAAGGTAGCTTTTTTACCTCCGATGAAACATAACGTAGTGACTTCGTCATCATATTGCACCATAGTGTAGACACTTCATGTAAGCGATTTTGCCAATGCTCTAATTCTTCATCTGAGTAATAAGTGTAGGAACTATGTCAGTCCCATGTGATCCATCCATTCGTGGTTGGATTGATCCAATCCTAATCTCGCGTTGTTGTCTTGTAGATTTGATCCAGCTCATCATCGTTTTCTACATAATCGCGGAATGGTTCGGTATAGCGCAACCCTTCTGCAGGATCCAATGGCACTATAAACCTTAGTGACTTCCTCTCTAATGACATTGTCCTTTTCTTCAAATTAATGACCCCATTCATATCGATAGCCCAATCGATTCCTAGGAGCGCGGGGTAGGTGTTATAGACATATTTGGGTACTACAACCCCAAACTCATATGCCCATAAACCAAGGGTTCTTTAACCCCTAAAAGTGTTGCTTCATACCGTAAAGGATCATGGTCAACCGATTACATCATTTCCCAGAAGTTCCACCTGAAAAACCACTCAGAACTGGCCAAAACTGGACCATACTGACTGCTTCGTGGTCAAGGTGTGATGCATACTAGCTGCTACACTAGCCAAGTGCGATGCATACTGAAAGAGCCTTCTGTGGGGTGCGATGAGCGAGAATAGACAAATGGCAGAGACAGCTTGCTAAGTGGAAGATCCTGGAATCTTCCAAAAAATTCTCATATGACACTTGCCTCTCTGAATTCACCCAGGGATGAGTAAGAGATCAATTAAATCTCCAAGTGGAACCAAAAACTATCAGCGGAATGACACTAATCAAAAACCCAAAGCTAACTCACACCCTTGCAAGACATCTATAAATGGATCCCTCATCTGAGAGATCTAGAGGCTGGAATTTTGTAATTTGTATGGAAGTGTTGTTGGTTTATCTGTGAGAAGGAACATTGTATTGTTGGGTGATCTTGCTTTTCATGAGGTTGAGAGGGCTTTGATGCTGGGAGGATGATGCTGGATCAGACAACTGGGTTGTAATCCTCTCTTCTACTATTAATAAAGTTCTTTGATTTTTCCTCCATATAATCGTGTGTTTGTGAATCTTATTGTTTACAATGCAATTGTATGGTCAATTTGTTTTTGATTCTGCATTGTATATGATGTTTTAGATAGAGATGCTTTGATGGTTCTCTATTACTTTGACTCTACAGGTACTCTTTAAAGTGAGACAAGTAGGAGAGGAGTGGCAAATTCTATCAAGGGAGAGAGAAATCAAGCAAGGATCCAAGCGGAAGATCCAGGTTGGTCCTCTTTTCTTCCCTCTTATCTATTACACTTAAAGGAAATTTCAAATTTATTTGATTGTTTGTTTCTAAGATAGCTACCCATCTTAGTGGGACTAGCAGTTCAAATCGACACTAGTTTTCCGAGAAACAAAATGGTGACTCCACTAGGGAGCGAATAGATTGTTTGTTTGTCATTCTTGTTTGCTTTATAAACTACAGACGGAGCCTAAAGTTTGCCAGCTAGCCTTCGAACCACCTTTGCTATGCAATTGCAAAGTAGATGAATGTTGCTTCAGTTAATCTCCAGGTTGGTTTATGAACTGAACATCTGACTTACAAGAATTCTAAGCGCCCTTGTGGTAGCTCATAACCTCATAAGATCATACTCCTATACTTTGTTTTTACTGTCCATCATAGCTCAGTTGAAATAACTGAACTTAGCCACAAATTTTGAGAAAAAACCAAACTTAATTTTGCTCCCTGGTCCATCACACTGTTTGTAACTAGTAGCATGTATGCATCGCACCTCCCGTATGTTGCACATGAGATGCATCCCTTCTTCCCTTAAGGACAGGTGCGGTGAATGAGTGATACTTTTTCTCTCTTTGAAATTTGGTTTTTCCTCCTTGTTTTCAGCTCTATTCAGTGGTTTTGTTACTCATGATCAGTATCTCATTGTTGAGGCCTCCTTCCTTTACATTATTCAACCTCCATTGATTAGGATTTGTAAATGTTTTTATGTATTTGTCCATCATTTACTGTCTTCCCTTGTCGAAATTAGCTTAATAGAACTGTCGTTTTTTATGCAAAAAGTGTCGTAACTGTCATTTTGAGTCAAAAAGAAGAGTGTCATAAAGTATTCCTCCTCTAAATAGTCGATTGTACTTTTTTCATTGTATTTGATTTGAATTTTTAATATTTGAAGTGTGTAAGCAGTTTTCCATTCGAAATTGAAAGTGTCGTTTTAGTCTTCCTTTCATTTTGAAAAGAAATTGTCGAAATGTCGCTTTGAAGAAAATAGTTCAGATCTGTACTTAGTTTTCCTTTTGAGCATTCTCACATTAAGGAAACGAAAAAAAAAATACATGCATTTGCATTTGCATTTAGACTATGTGCGAAAGATGATTTAGGAAAAGTGCATTTAGTGTGTTCTCTTTGCTCTATGTTGAAAGAATTGTACTCTTCTTTCCTTAGTAGCTAGGATTTTCATTGCTAAAACAAAATAAACGACTATTTATCATTTTAGATTGCATATTTAGGAATTTTACATCTACATCATGTGGTGAACCTTGAAAGACAAACTTCTAAGCAAGATCAACTATAAAACAAATCTCAGTGAACATAAAAATGCTTTGGAACCTAACACAACACATCTAGAAGTCTAGGCTAGAGACATGTTCTAGTGTCGTAAAACCTGGTAACTATCGTTTTCACCAAAGGTTGGGTGATTCCTCCTCTTTGATACGACAAGTGCCAGTACGGAATTGTGCATCCTGTACCATCGAGTATATATTGGGAGACCACAATAGGTTGATATCCTTTATCCTTAGGAAGCCGTGTCTACTGCCCTATCGATCGCAATGCACTGAACACAGCATTCATGAAGATTGACTACCATACATAAAGTCCTTGGTAATTTCTCTTTAATTTACCACCAAGGTGTATATTGTAGTTTTGCGATTAGTTTGGTAATCCCTTTGTCTAGATTTCTAGAGTAGTCACTTTCGTTCCTTTTTGACTCCTTAAAAGAAAAGGTCCATCTGAGCACTTGTCACTTCAGGCTCATCAAAAATCGAAGGCGACTAGAGTCACCTTTAGCTTTTTCTCGACTCTTAAAAATTGAAAAAGCAAAGTTGCATCAAAGTGTCTTAAAATTTATTTAAATCCGAATAACATCCCTATTCCTTTGTTGATCTTAGTTTGAGATAATGGAGTCTAATCAAGGAACCCCTCTTGGAGGGAATCCTAGTCCTTTCTCTTCTTGGGAAGATATTGGTGCTCTGTATATGGCTACATTGTCTCTTCCGGGAATCACAAGTGGCTTGCCAGTATGGCTATTCTCAACCTCTGTCGTTCAAAATACCATGATTCCTCAACAATCAAATCAGCAACCAGATGACACTGAAGTGGTCCCTTCACCTTCTACTTCGCTTGTTTCTCCCTCCCCTTCTTCCTCTTCGCTTGGTGAAACTAGTGATACTAAAAACCAAGTAGTTGAGAAGAAGAAGAAAGGGAAGGAGAAGAAGAAGAAGAATCCAGTTAAGCAAGGGGGCAACAATGAAACATCTAGTGAAAATTCACACATTAAATCTCCTAGATATCCTTGTCTAATTTGCAAAGAAAACCATTTTCATTGGGATTGTCCTTGCATTTTGCATATCTTGAGAGAACATTCTCTCTGTTCACACCATCTGGTGTCATCAACCTCTGACAATCAGGTTGATAGCACACCGTCAACTAGTGAAAATGAAAGTCCTAGACAAGAGAGAAAGATCAAAATTCCATGTCTACTATGTGAAGGAGACCATCATCTCCCCCGTTGTCCTTTTCTAGATGAGGCCAAGAGAATCTTGCATAATCGTCCTGCTCCACCACAACGATTTCCGCCTGGATAGAAGAAACTCTTATCGAATCCATTGCTAGTTGAAAACCCAACTGACATAACTTAGCTGTCGGTCGAAGCGTCTATCATTGAAAGTGAAACTTCCAAGTCCATACTAGAAACCAAAGTCAATAGGTTGAGATGGCAGTCAACCCAGTCTTGCCTTCAGAAGGTCCACCTTCAGATGATACAATTTCCAAAGAGAATGAGAGTGACACCGTTCAAATTCTTTTTGTTGATACAGAGTCTGGTGAACTTGGGGGCAATCCACCCGTTCCTTTACAATAGGAGGAAATCCCCCCAGTTCATGAGGTTTATCCAGTCATTTATCTGGTACCTCCTCCGAGTAGTCTAGTCATTTTCTTTGATTGGAATCAACTAGCAAGACCCCGCCTTCCATCTAGTGTACCATTCCGGATCATAGTACAAGTTTACAAAATGATCATGTCTGGCACTATCATAGATGAAGGGGCTTCAGTGAGTATCCTTTCCTCAACTACTTGGAAAGCACTTGGTTCGCCATCGCTTCTGCCTGAAACACAAAATTTGTTAGGCTTCAACAAAGGAACCAGTTGACAATTAGGGATCCTTCCGAAGTTACCGATAACTTTGAAAAGGAAAACCATTCACTTGAACGTGATGGTAGTCCAAGGGCCACTAGATTACAATCTACTCCTTGGACGTGACTATATATATAGCATGGAAGCTATTATTTCCACACTCTTTCGAGTGATGTGTTTTCCACATGAAGGCAAACTGGTGCAATTTGTCGACCAGCTTTCATTTCCCAGTTCAAACACAACTACAAATCAATCGTCATCCCTAAATGGTCTCTTTGCATCAACAATGTCTCTTCAACCTTCATTCCATCCACCTAATTACCACGAGTAGTTCAGTGAATGTAACGAAGTTTAGGGGGCATGCACCCTGGTCTGCTTCAACAGGCAAACCTAGATGAAAAGAGAGATTTCCTTGAAGGTTATATGATTGGACTAAAAAACCATTTCCTTCAAGGTTATGTGATCGGTCTGAAACAACTATTTCCTTGTAAGTTATGTGATTGGAAGCTCACACCACTCACCTTCATCTATTTCAATGGACAAAGCCAAGGAAGTCCTGCCTAACCGCAAAGACTTCCATATGGTGACTTGGGAACTCTCCTTTTCTTAAATACCTGGGGGCATGCAAACCTTTGTATGTAAGTGAAAAACGATCATTTTCATTTTTTTAAGATTTTTAGCATTTTTTATCTTTTTAGCTTTTTAGTGTCAACTCCTTGGGTTAGGTGATTGGTCTAACCACCATTCAAATTTGTTTGTCGTGCACAGACGAAGCAAAGGAGAGGTTGTGTTTAGACAAAACCATTCTACCTAACCTCAATATTTCCTTAGCTTTAGTGTAGTTAGCTTTGTAGTTTGGTCGTTTCTAGCTTACATAAAAAGGCGATGAGCACATGTTAAAGTAGAGTTCAAGCTCATTAAAAAATAAGCCTACCAATGAGAGACATATTCAAATGACTGGTATGAGCAATGTTTCCGCAAGGTTCAAGCTCGTTAAAAAATAAACCTTCCTATGAGCAATGTTTCCACAAGGTTCAAGCTCGTTAAAAAATAAACCTACCACTAAGCATAGTTTCTTTCGATTCAAGCTCATTAAAAAATGAGTCCACCCTCGGTAAATAACCTTTGTGATTTCCCTGCTACCAGCCTTTTGAGCCTTGGTTGTGTTCTTACCATCACCTCCACTCCTTTGACTGATCATATGCTTCTACTTGATTGTTTACCCTTTTGAGCAACAACTGCGACGAGTGGTTCTGTCGGCCACCCTCTTCACACTGCCATGTTTTTAGAAGTTCCAAACTTACCTGGAACCAGTTGCTACCTGAAAACACCACCCGTTCCTAAAAAGCAAGTCTCTTTTAAACTCTTTTTAGACTCGTTAAATATAAAAATATTGTCAAGCTATTGGCCTTTCTGTCTTGTTAAAGTAAGGAGAAACACCATCCCTCCTGTATATTTTAATCTTTTTGGACCTGAGGGATTATCAAACAAAAAGATCGAGCGGATGTCTTTTTCAGCTCCATAAAGCAATCAAAAAGTCATCCCTTTCGTATTATTTTATACTTTTTCAGACTTAAGGGATTATGCTATGAAAAAGGACTGTTGGAGTTTCCTTTTCATCCCCTTTCAAACTCTCTAAACATGAAAAGGACCGAGTTATCTTTGTCGTTAAACTTGTTAAAACGATAGCGACAAACTTGTCCACCCAAATAAGAATGAGTCTCACTGATGCTAGGCTCGCTAAAACATAGCGACAGGTTTGCCCAAAGGAAAAATTATAGAACAAGCATATGTTATCCTCCTAAAGCTTGACAAAAATAAAGAGGTACTGGTCAGTAATGACTCGAGAAAAAGGGAAGAAAACTTGAAGAATTTTATTGGTAGCAAGTCGCTCTTGAACATGACACTTTCACTCCATCACCATGATTGAGTCGGGTTGGGTTATTCCGTTCACCGGTCATATCACCATTGGTCCTCCATACCATCCATCTTTTGGGGTTAACGCTACTAATCCATCTCAGTGTCACTGACATGTTCAAGAGAAGTCATTCAAAGAATTCACCATCCAGCAAATGCCTCATCCACTGCAATACCTTCACCCTTCATTTTTCATGACCGCCATTCCTGAACCTTATATCACCAGATCGTTTTCACCTCCAGAAGATCTTTTTGTTCCGTTTCCTATCGTAGATGTGGGATACATCAAGGCCCTCCTACAGTGAGTCACTTCTTGTTGACATCAGCTCGTTATCCAAGAAATTGACTTAGAAACAACCCTTTCAGTACTTTGAAGCTTGGACGCCTCAATGGCAAGTTTCTCACTTCCGGCGACAGGTTTACATCAATGGCCTTTGACCGAAATATTTTGCATGGTGTTCGACAACGACTCATATATTCAGACCACGTGAATTGCACTGTAGTACCTTGAGGGTCATTATCATTATCAATGATTCCTCTCGTGCCTGTTAACAGTCTATATTATTGGCTAGTAATCAGGTGATGTATTTCCATGTTCGACTTCAGAACATCCTTTCACATGGATTGACTTGTACACCGGGAAAAGATTGAACGAGTTTGAAGACCCTAGATCTAGTTTCATCCATCCAGGCTGTGATATATTTAGGAAAATAAAGACATCAATTTCACACAAAAGTTGAACAGATAGTCATCTAAGCCAGGGAAGATGACTCTTCATGCGAAGAATCACTAGTCTGCAACAACAGACAATTGTCTATCCTATGTACATGAAAAAGAACTTATAAAGCTGAGCATGGGAATGCCTGCCTCAGCTAGATCATGAAAATAATATGATGATGATGTATTGTATTGTATTTTATACAGGTCACCTTCCAGTTCGAATACCTCGGATCCTCAGGACAAAGCATTTCACCCGACATCAAAAGATTTATGACCTCATGCTTTAGGGGGCAACTATTATAGACATATTTGGGCACTGCAACCCCAAACTCATATGTCCATAAACCAAGGGCTCTTTAATCCCTAAAAGTGTTGTTTCATACCCTAAAGTATCATGGTCAACTGATTACATCATTTCCCAGAAGTTCCACCTGAAAAACCACTCAGAACTGGTCAAAACCTTACCATACTGACTGCTCCATGGTCAAGGTGCAATGCATATCGGCTGCTACACTAGCCAGGTGTGATGCATATTGAAAGAACCTTCTGTGGGGTGCGATGAGTGAGAATAGACAAATGGCAGAGACAATTTGCTAAGTGGAGGATCATGGAATCTTCTAGAAGCTTCTCATATGAAAGTTGCCTCTCTGAATTCACCAAGGGATGAGTAAGAGATCAATGAAATCTCCAAGTGGAACCAAAAACTATCAGTGGAATGACACTAATCAAAAACCCAGAGCTGACTCACACCCTTGCAAGGCATCTATAAATGGATCCCTCGTCTGAGAGATCTGGAGGGTGGAATTTTGTAATTTGTAAGGAAGTGTTGTTGGTTTATCTGTGAGGAGGAACATTATATTTTTGGGTGATCTTGCTTTTCATGAGATGAAGAGGGCTTCGATGCTGGGAGGATGATGCTGGATGAGACAACTGGGTTGTAATCCTCTCTTCTACTATTAATAAAGCTCTTTGAGTTTTCCTTCATATAGTCATGTGTTTGTGAATCTTATTGTTTACAATGCAATTGTATGGTCAATGTGTTTCTGATTCTGCATTGTTTATGATGTTTTAGATAGATATGCTTTGATGGTTTTCTATTACTTTGACTCTACACAGACAAGTAGGAGAGGAGTGGCAAATTCTATCAAGGGAGAGAGAAATCAAGCAAGGATCCAAGTGGAAGATCCAGGTTGGTCCTCATTTCTTCCCTCTTATCTATTACACTTAAAGGAAATCTCGAATTTCTTTGATTGTTTGTTTCTAAGATAGCTACCCATCTCAGTGGGACTAGCAGTTCGAATCAACACTAGTTTTCCTGGAAACAGTAGGGATTACTGTCATCGACAATTTTTATAACTTCGAAGTTTGTTAATGCACACGTACCTTCAATATCAATCGTCATTTGATACAATCGTCCAATGGGGATGATTTTATGTTGATTTTCCATTTGGAGCTGAATCAGAGACCACTGTAGCGCAGGTCTCTGCATCCTTTCCCATGTCTAATTTGGGAAAACATTCGCATCAAACGCCAAATCCAAAATGACCTGGTCCATTTCATAATTGCCTATCTATGTTGTTAGCTGCATCTCGCGTCCTATTCAAGCTTTATGTTTACTGATCTTTCTGACCGTGTGTTGCTCCTTAGGAGTCTTTTCCTTATTGGTGCACTTGTCTATAAAGTCTTGCAATCCTTCCACTACCTTTTTTTCACGCAGTAAATTCATGCAGGTATCTGTAGTGAGTACAGAAGGATCAACCTCTTATGCCACACTGGTTTCTGGTGTCCTTTCCTGGCTTCCTAAGGTGGATGCCATAAAGAAGCTCTTCTTTGCCTCTATGAATGTTTCCTTAGCGCGATTAAGGTCAAAGGCAGCTTCTTTCTCAGGAGCTTTGTGGACACATCCATCTTCTTTAGGTTGCTTCCCCTTATCTGTGTTAGTCATCATACTGCTTCGTAATATAATATTAATGCTCTGATCCTCCTCCCAGGGCTTAACCCACATCATTTATAAATTCTGCATAGGCGGCTGAGGCTTCTTTTTCTTCTCTTGCATTTTAGCTATTAGCACCGAACATTCTTCTATGGCATGGTCGAATTGTCTATATTATTGACACGAAGGGTATGTAGGATTCAGGAAATCTCATGCAAGGTTCCCCGGTTGTCCGCTGTTGTAGCAGATAATTTGACCCCGACCTATACTAGTTCCTCCTCCTCCTCCTCCTTCGCCTTGAAAACCCTCCTGCACACCTCATGTGCCTTGATCTAGAGGCCATGTGTTGGGTCCCTATAATACCAGTGATTACCCCATTACTATTGTAGTTATACCCCTTATTTATATTGTTGTGCCCCTATTACCCCCATATTGTTATTTCTGTGCCCCATAGAATCCCTCTATTGTTATTTTTGTGGCTTTATATTATTATTGTTAGGTCGCTTGGATTATATTGTGACTCCCTAGAATCCTATATATAGAAATGAGGTTTTGTCATTTGTATCATCCAAGAATTGTTCATTTATGTAATGTAAAGGAGGTTTCCCCCTCGAAGAGGCTGAATTCTAAGGCGTTGATCTATCTTTTCTATCTTTTCTTGAGCTGGTTTCATAACATTTGGTATCAGAGCTTTGGATTCTAGGGTTTCGCTGCTCTAAACAGGTCATCATGTCATTTTCGCTATAACGTTTTTTTCTGTGACGTTTCAGAAGTCGCAAAAAAAACCCATTTGGGAAGAAATCGTGCTGAACCTTGGGTCCGAATTTCAGAGCTTTTCGCGTGATATTTGCGGAGATATAATCTGAGGAAGTTGGCCTTTTTTTAGACTCTTGAATTACATTCAAAATAGGTGACCTGGGGAAAATCGTCATAACATTCTCTCTGGGGATCAGATTGAAATTTCGTAAGAAGGTACAGAAAGGGGACGAACTGTAGTTTCTTGTGTGTGTGTTTTAGATTCAAAGGTTGAAACAGTGACTCGTGGCAGGTTGTACAAGTTCGCTCTACTGAACCAGTCTAAAAACAGGTCACTGTGGGAGATTTCACATAACTCTTCCTTGGAGAATCCAATTTGGCTCAGACTTGTGGCATTGGAAAGAGGACGCAGAAGGCTACTATAGGTAGCAATTTCAGAATTGGATGATCCGAAATTACAGAGATACATCAGATTCAATATCAGGCTTCTATAAAGTGAAAAAAGGTGTGTAGGTTTTTTTTAAATTTTTGTGTAAGCTTGGTTTAACGGAATTCAAAGGGCATAGTAAAGCATTATTATCGGTAACTGATGCCCCGAGGAAAGAAAATGCAAACACCTAGTAAGGAACCTGAAAGCTCTAGCATGACTCATGAAGAAGAGGAAGAAATGCTACATGATATATCAAAATTACAAGAACAAGTGCAACAAATGTCACGCTCACAAAAGCTAACAGAAGCTAAGATAAGTGGCGTGGAATCTAAGATAAATGGCGTGGAATCTAAGATAAAGGGCATGGAAACTAAGATGGATGATTCGAAGACAGATTTGAAGAGAGACATGGCAGATTTGAAGATAGATATGAAGACAGACATGGAAGAATTGAAGAAGTTGCTACAAGAAAGGGTCACTAATGGTGAAAAGGTAGTAAAGGAAACTCATGATGAGAACAAAAGAAATGTTAATCATGATTCCATAGACGCTAATGTTGGATCGAAGAATCACCATATTCCAAAAATCGATATGAGGAAGTTTGATGGCAAGGATCCCGCCACATGGATATTACAGATGGAGCAATTCTTCGATCTCAATAATGTGCAAAACGCACAAAAGGTACGTATGGAAACTTTATATTTGGAACCAAATCAGTTTGTATGGTATCAATGGCTTTGCTCTCGTAAACAATTTATCACTTGGGCAATTTTTACGGAAGAATTGATAGCACATTATGAAGATACAAAAAGCAACACTTTTTTTAGCCAATTGATAAGTCTCAAACAAAAGGGTTCAGTAATGGAGCACATTGAGGAGTTCCAAAAATTGAACATAAGGGTAAAAGATATTCCAGAGGAGCATAGGATTGATGTGTTCATAGGGTCTTTAAAGGATAATATCCAACATGATGTTCGCCTTTGGGAACCTGATTCATTAGAGAAGGCATTCAGGTTAGCAAGAAAAATGGAAAGCAAAATTATGGCAACCAGGAAGCATACCACTCACAACTATAAAGACGGAAGTGTTGTTGCCCCTAGTCTTCCACAACCTATAAGGTTGACACCACAACAATTGGAAGAAAAAAGAGCAAAAGGGCTTTGTTACAGTTGTGATAGCAAATACACTAAAGGTCATAAGTGTGCTGAGAAGAAATTATTCTACATAGATTGTGAAGAGGAAGAAGAAAAGGAGCAAGAAAGGTCAAAAGAAGAAGATATACTTCAGGAACAAAGCCTAGATGAAAACAAATAAATCCGACCATATCTTGTAATGCATTGGCGGGAATTACCACTCCTCAAACCATCAAGATAGAAGGACAAATCAAGAAGAAAAAGGTAATAGTGTTGATTGATTCAGGAAGCACCCACAATTTTATTCATTGTAGGGTAGCAAAAGAATTGAATTGCTTCCTATATCCAGCACCAGAGTGTCAAGTGATGATTGCAAATGGAGGAACAATAAATTGCTCTGGAAAGTGCCATAATATCAAGCTATCCATGGGAGAATATGTATTGACTAGCCCAATGCTTTCCATTCCAATGGGAGGTGCTGATGTTGTACTAGGAGTCCAATGGCTACAATCCTTGGGTACAATAGCTTTTAATTTTCAAGAACTTTTCATCAAATTTTCTACGGAAGGAAAGGAAGTTGAATTAAGGGGTATTGCAGGGAAACCAGGAAAGATAATCAGCTCTAATGGTATGACAAAGCTTCTAAAAAAGGAGCAAAGAGGTGTAATTGCACAATTATGTTCGCTAGATGTTTCCACATTGGAATCATCTATTTCTCCAGATCTCCAAAAAGTCTTGGACAATCATTCCAAGGTATTTGAGACTCCCAAGGTCTCCCACCTATGCGTGATCATGATCATGCTATTCATCTGATTCCAGGAAGTGTTCCTCCAAACATCAGGCCGTACAGATATCCCTATGTCCAAAAAAGTGAAATTGAACGTATGGTTGCAGAAATGCTAGAGGCTGGTATAATTCAACCGAGTCAAAGTTCTTTCTCAGCTCCAGTAGTATTGGTGCACAAGAAGGATGGATCATGGCGCATGTGTCCGGATTATAGGGAGCTCAACAAGCTCACTATTAAAGATAAGTTCCCCATTCCTGTTATTGATGAATTACTGGATGAATTGCATGGATCAATTTACTTCACCAAGTTGGATCTTCGTTCGGGATATCATCAAATCAGAATGAAGATTGAAGACATTCCGAAAACGGCATTTAGAACTCATGAGGGTCATTATGAATTTTTGGTCATGCCTTTTGGCCTTACCAATGCACCTTCAACATTTCAAGGTTTGATGAATTCAATTTTCAAACCATTCCTTAGAAAATTTGTGTTAGTATTTTTTGATGATATACTAATCTACAGCAAGTCTTGGAAGGATCATGTTGAACATGTTGACAGGGTGCTACAACTATTGGAGGAGAAACAATTATATGCAAAAAGATCCAAATGTTTCTTTGGAGTCCAGGAGGTGGAATATTTGGGTCATATTGTATCTCATGAAGGAGTTAAGGTAGACCCTAGCAAAATTAAAGCCATTAAGGAATGGAAAATCCCCACATCCATAAAGCATCTGCGAGGATTTCTTGGGTTGACAGGGTATTATCGCAAGTTTGTTAAGAATTATGGGAGAATAGCAGCACCTCTAACAACATTATTGAAGAAAGATTCATTTTCATGGACTCCGGAAGCAACAAAGGCCTTTGAACATCTTAAAGAGGCAATGTGCCAAGCACCGGTCTTAGCTACACCGGACTTCACAAAAACCTTTATTGTGGAATGTGATGCTTCAGGAAATGGAATTGGTGCTGTTCTAATGCAAGATGAAAGACCCATTGCTTTTGAAAGTCGTCCAATCAAGGGAAAGTTTTTAAGCAAAGCTATTTATGAGAAGGAAATGTTGGCAATACTCCATGCACTTAAGAAATGGCGACCCTACCTAATGGGAAGACACTTCAAGGTAAAAACGGATCATGATAGCCTTAAATACTTTTTAGAACAAAGATTATCCTCTGAAGAGCAACAAAAGTGGGTCACAAAGATGTTGGGTTATGACTTTGAAATCATCTACAAAAAAGGGAAGCAAAATGTGGTGGCAGATGCACTCTCAAGAAAGGATGAGGATGTGGAAGCATTGTTGTGTGCCATTTCTATTATCCAACCAGATTGGATAAACGAAGCAAGGGAGGAATGGAAGAATGACGAAGAAGTGTGGGCACTTATTCGAAAGCTACAACAAGATTCCAGTACTTCTGATACATTTAGCTGGAAAAATGATTCGTTATGGTACAAAGATCGCTTATACCTCTGTAAGAATTCCCAGCTAAAACAAAAGATTCTTATGGAATTGCACACTTCTCCCTTAGGAGGGCACTCAGGATTTTTAAAAACTTACCACAGGGTTAAGAAGGAATTTTTTTGGGATGGCCTTAAATCAGATATTCAAAAGTTTGTGGCGGAATGTTTGGTTTGCCAACAAAATAAAGTTGAAACAATTAAGACACCGGGTCTATTACAACCTTTATCCATTCCAAGCCAACGTTGGGAGGAGGTTTCAATGGATTTTATCACAGGTTTACCCAAGTCTGAGGGAAAGAGTGTCATCATGGTGGTAGTTGACAGACTTACCAAGTATGCACACTTTTGTGCATTATCACATCCATTTAAAGCCAGTACAGTTTCTACTGCATTTATGGAAACAGTTCAAAAGCTACATGGAAACCCAAAGATTATTGTAAGTGACAGAGATCCCATTTTCACTGGAAATTTTTGGACAAAATTATTTTCTTGTCTTGGTACTCAGTTAGCTCATAGCTCATCTTATCATCCTCAATCTGATGGGCAAACTGAGATAGTAAACAAATGTTTGGAAGGATATCTTCGTTGCTTTGTATCTGATAAACAGACACAATGGGTCAAATGGTTGCCTCTGGCTGAATGGTGGTATAACACTTCCTTCCATACAGCAACAAAAATGACCCCATTTATGGCACTTTATGGGTATCAACCACCATCCATCACATCATATTTAAGAGAAAATTCTAAGGTTCAGGCAGTGGAACATCACATCGAACATCAACAACAAGTCCTCCAACTCTTAAAGGATAACCTCGTGTTGGCACAAAATAGAATGAAACAACAGGCAGATCAACATCGCAGTGAAAGAAGTTTTGATGTAGGTGATTGGGTATTCCTACGGCTACAACCATATAAGCAAATGTCCCTAAAGCAAGCTAAGAAGGATAATAAATTATCACCAAAGTATTATGGTCCGTACAAGGTGTTGCAAAAGATTGGTACTATGGCATACAAATTGGAGCTTCCTGCAGCTTCTCGATTGCACCCAGTTTTCCATGTTTCATGTTTAAAGAAGGTTATAGGTGACAAGCTCCCAATTCAAACAATATTGCCAGAACTTGACGAGGAAGGAAAAATTATATTGGAACCGGAAGCAGTCACAGAAACAAGAACTCGACAGCTACGAAATCGATCAATTTCAGAGTATCTTATCAAGTGGAAGAACTTATCCGCTGAAGATTCCACATGGGAGGATGAGAATTTTATGCAGAAGTATCCAGAACTACTCAAGCGTTGAGGACAACACTTTTTTGAAGGAGAGGGGCATGTTGGGTCCCTATAATACTAGTGATTACCCCATTACTATTGTAGTTATACCCCTTATTTATATTTTTGTGCCCCTATTACCCCCATATTGTTATTTCTGTGCCCCATAGAATCCCTCTATTGTTATTTTTGTGGCTTTATATTATTATTGTTAGGTCGGCTGGATTATATTGTGACTCCTTAGACTCCTATATATAGAAAGGAGGTTTTGTCATTTGTATCATCCAAGAATTGTTCATTTATCTAATGTAAAGGAGGTTGCCACCTCAAAGAGGCTGAATTCTAAGGCGTTGATCTATCTTTTCTCTCTTTTCTTGAGCTGGTTTCATAACACCAAGTTTCTGCTTACATATGGTAAGTAAGGGTTCTTTCCATCATTAGCTCATAACTTTGACAGTGGCGCTCATTATGGACCACAGATTTACAGAAATTACAGAACATCTATTGGGGTGTCTGGATGAACTTCTAAAGTAAGTGGCAATTATCTGTCACGTGTTTCCTAGTGACTTCACAAATGGCGCACCATAGCACAACTCCTGTGCTCGGCCTGGATGGGGCTTCTTGCTTTAGGGTGGATGATGTTCCCCCTATAAGATAATTCGCGTATACTGGATAGTGATCTTCATCGTGCCTATGGCCCTTGCACTTCAAGCACCAAACCTTTGCAGGGACTTCTGGCTTAGTATCCTTTTCTTCTTTAGACTCTGTAATTCTAGGTGCAGGCTCGCTAACTGCGAGTGAATGCGTGCAACCTCATTGTGATCTCCGAGGCTTCTAGTTGCATAGCTATCTTCTACTGTGATAGAGGGATTATTAAATGCGGAAAAAGTGAGATGATAAACCAGTCATGATGCTGGGTATCTGAAATTTGCATGTTATCCTGTTTGATCTGGCACTTCAAACTCTAATCAAATTCCCAAGGTGTCTCATCAAATCTCATTAGGATCTCCTTAAATTCAATAACGGACTGTGCCTCAGATTTAGGCTTACTAAATTCTTTGTTCAAAGCTTTCTGAGTCATTGCTAATGATGTTTTGTGGATTATCAATGCAATACTTAATGTACCAGGTCAGCGCACAATCTTGCAAGGCGGTAACCAACTGCGCCTTCTTTATATTATCATCAGTGATTTGTTGCACTATCCATACAGCGTTCACAACGAAACATAATTTCTCTGGATCTTGACTTCCTATTCCCTTGAAGATTGGCATCTTCATTGGGTTTACCATGTTGAATGGTGGAGGTGGAGGCAAAGGTGTAGGTGAAGATGTATGCAGTGGATTTGGAGGTGGAGGTGGAGTGGATGGATGAGATATGCTTAGAATACCATGAGTTATTAGCTGGACAATGCTTCACAGTGTAGTCAGCACTGCCCCTTCATCGTCGCTTGAAGGGGGTTCAATTAATGCACTATACTCTAGACCTGATATGTTACTTCTAAAGAATCTACCACTTCGTGTAGCTCCAAATATTAAGGTAATGGCATTACCCACTTTTCACATGATAGCATTTTAATCCAAGTATTTGATGACCATAAGTACTTACCTTGCAGTTCCTTGAAGAATGTCCGCTCCGCTTCGCTATAGCTAACTGAGCTATCAACTGGAAATTTAGTAACCAATGCTCCTAGAATTCGATCAAACCAATGATCAACAACCGGTGCAATATTGTTTTTAGATGCCTCTAGTCGGTGCACCAATTATGGAGTCCACACTATTGGACTATGAGGTTTCTACCTTCCTTGACTGTCTATCAATTTAACTAACCACTCATATAATTCAATTGGGAAAGTGCAAAAGAAAATTTCATGTACCTATGTATACAGATACATATTCAACCAATCCACCTTGGACAGGTGCAGATTCCTATTTTCTTGAGCTGAAAACTCATGAATCTTCCAATCTAGCTACTTTTCAATATCTTTCTTAGTCGGATTCCAATGATGCGACATCACACATCTCTTTGAGAAGATCCTGGTCCCCAAAACGGAACCATTTGTTGGCTTAAGGGGTCCTAACCTAGGTTCGGAGTTAGTTGCGCCAACCAAAAAAACCATACACTATTGGCCCTTTCAGAAATAACCCACGTAGCATAGGCTGCAGTCTCACGCAAAGCAGTGTTGCGGGATGTAAGAATCAACTTTCTGCATGTAGAGACTAGTGTGATGTATTTCAGCGCCTTAGATATGCTTCCATGCAGATCAATGGACTCCTAACTCTTTTTACTATAACTAAGTAAAATATTCTTCCAGACCTTCACAAAGGTCCACGATTAGTCCTTGCGGACCTTAAGCCATTGATTTAACTTATTTCCCACATCAAAAAGCAACCCTAGATTGGAGTTGTGTAGATCTAATTAATTCATCATAAAACATAAGAGAAATAGCTTCTAACTTCGCGGAAGTGGATCACCATTAATTTCATATATTACTAAGATAGATTTAGTGAGTTCGCGTAGCATTCGTTCAATATTTGAGAAAAAATATCATTAATCCGAAACATATAACACAAAAAGATTAAATGGAAATACTCAGTAATTCTTCAAAAAGTTGTCTTTATTGATCTTCAATTCACCGATTACAAACTCTTCTTACCATGCGCACACAGCTGCAAGGGTCCGCGCACTCAGCTATGGACTCTACCTGGGCCTCCCACGCACTGAGCTGCAGGAGCCTTCCCTTATTCACCTAAGCATAGGAAGTAGCGCCTTCATGCCTTAGAACTTCCACAAAAACCCTTCAATGTATCCAAATTGTTATCCCAAGTTATCTCTAAGACTTGCTAAGACTCAACTATTTATAGCTTTTCTAATACAATACCATGGCCCACAGCTCATGGGTGAGTCTTAAAAACCGACCAAAAACAAGGCCTAAGGCCCTTTTGACTCCTATCTATCTCTACACTCCACGTCCACATATCGCGGAGACTTTACATTATTTTTACAAAACGTTTTACAAAATTGGGTTAAATTAACTCAAAAATTATCCCTAGGGACCCTATCCCAACAGAACACATTGAAAACAAGGTAGTTTTCCAAAAGGTTTTAATGTCGCTCCCTAAGAGATTTAATGCCAAAATATCAACAATAGAAAAGATGACAGAGTTAAACACTTTAACAATGGATTAGTTGCACGAAACCCTCATTTCATATGATATGAGAAGAGAAGAGAAGTTAGAGACAAAGGAAATGATGTTTAAAGCCTCAAATATATCCAAAGAGCACAAAAGACACCAATATTATTCCAGTTGTGACTCGGATGAGGAGATGACTCAGTTTGTAACGAAAATTAAAAGAATTTCACACAAATACAAAGGTAATCTACCTTTTAAATTTTTTGAATGTGGTAGAGTAGAAAACTTTGGTACTAAATGTCCATATAAATGTAAGAAGCAAGAGGAGGATAAATAATAAAAGAGCCATGAGAAAGCCCAAAAATATCAAAGGAAGAATACTTAGTAGAATAAGAGATTTTACTCTAAGAAAGATAGTGAATCATCTGAGACAAGTAGTAAAGAATCATATAAGGAAGAACAAGAGCAATGCATGCTTATATAATTTGAATCTAATCCTAAGTTTGAAGTAAAATCATATTCTAAAGGAGTGGTGGACCTTGAGTGAGAACTAGTCAATGCACTAGAGGAGCTAAAGAAGACCAGGAAAATGAACAATCTATTAAAAGAGAAAATTCTAAGAGTTGAATAAGGTATTTCTAATTTTGAAAATGAAGATTACAACCTTAAAAAAGTAAATTTAAATGAAACACTCAAACTTAAAGGAATTGTAGTGCAGTAATTAAAGCACAAACAAAAGAGTCATGATAAATTGGTGGATGAGAATGAAGCCTTAAAGATAGAATTGTCAAAAAGGCAAGGAAAGACTATCTTAGATGCATATGATGGAGATATCATCTCTCCAAAATCCCATCTTGAAGAAGCTAGGAAAAAAGAGGGTCTTCTTATGAACTAGGTAGCTTAATGGGAAAATAACTACCAAGAGTTAGAGGAAGAAGTTGTATCTCTTAGAATAGGTCTCGTGAATATCAAGTCCAATATGGATTTATAGCTCAGATTCACTAAAGGTTTATAAGCACATGCTCTCCCCATTTGTCAAACACCATCAACAAGAAAATATGTTCTAGCATATAAAGAGTCTCAATAGATTTTTCTCTTTGTAATCGAGAATAGCACCCCAACATGAATTTCATATTTTGTACCCGAGAATAACACCCTCACCAGACTTTCCTCTTTGTAATTGAGAATAGCACCCCAACATGAATTTCATCTTTTGTACCCGAGAATAACACCCTCACTAGAATTTCCTCTTTGTACAGGTTGATGACATGGCAAAAGGACATGACTAGTGTGGTGGCACTCACTAAGTATGGAGGATGACATGTCACCTTATGCAAGTGACACGTAGCAGGCATATTTATAGTTTTCAGAGGGCCAAGTGAGCCAAATCCATTTTACACATGGAACTATTCAAAGGATTATATGTGGTAGGGTGATATCATCATGATGAATGAAGCATTGTTAACTGATGATGTGGCATAACATCGATAATTGTGCTGACACGTTGCATTTGTGGAAGATTCTCTACATTATAGAATTTTAGGAATTCAATTAGAGGTGGGAGTGGGCCCAAAACATGTGTTGTTCAGTAGTTTATTCTTCTCGATGGCTTGCTCGATCACAACATCAAGCAAGGCCCAAACCTAAATAGGAGGATAAATGCATTATACGTTAAGATGTTAGTCATAGTTACGGTCATATGAAAAAAGAGCTCAAGTCATAAAGAGCTTGGACAATTGAAAATTTGGCCTCAACATCAGTTATGAAATTAAATGATTTTGTTGAGTTACTAGACAATGGAGAATTGTGGAAAATAGAGGATGAGATCTTATATGACTTGTAGAAACTGAAGCAATTGTGTGTGAGTAGTGGTAGCAAATTGTAATTAAATTAAAGAACATTGTTTAAGGTCTTAGTTTGAAAATACTATGAAACATTAGATATAACTAACAATAAGAGGTTGGTGCCTCTAAGAAAGTTCACGCTTGCTAATCTGATGGTGTTGGGGCCTACAATATAAGTGAGTGTTGACAAAAAAGAATGATGTAAACAAAGTGGGTGCTTTGAATTTACATTATAATAAAAAACAAGCTTTGATGGTTTTTCTTTCCAAAAGTGTTTCCACATTAAAAGCATTGTGTACAATTGTAAATGCATTTGTGTTGTATGGTTGCGTGGCATTTGTTTAAAGAAGAAAAAAATATAAGTATTTTTGTACCCCTCCCTCCTCCAAGTAATCCCTGATTCCATGCATTTTTGTTGTGTAATTGTATGGTATTTTTTGAAAGAAACAAAAATATATAATTTCTATTTCACCCCTCTTTTTGTTTTAGTAATTCCTAATTCCCAACCGTTTTGTTAGGAACAAGTCTAAGACAAACTTAATTACCAATTCATATATATATATATATATATATATATATATATATATATATATATCTTAAAACCATATATTATAATATATTTTTTTATATTTATGCCATAAGGTGTTCCCCTCTAAAATCAACTCCCCTCTCATGCCACCGTGTACCATCCTGCATGGTTGGATTAATTATTAAACGATGGAATAATTTTCAGATGTTGGATCTACCCTAAAAGGTAGTTTTTATTTGAAATTCTTCTAACCCTATTTTCCTTTTCTCATATCTACAAACCTGGAAACCCAAGCGGGCCACCTCCTTTCTTGGCTGAAAGTTGCCTGGATACCCATTGATGCCATGGGGTGCATTGCAAAATGTCGAAAATATGAGGAAGCGCCGAAGGGTAATGTCATCCTGGGATGTACGCTCTTTTCAAATTCAGATTGGTTTTAATTTTATCCCTTTTCCTCATAGTTCTATTCTATAGAACTCAGAGCACAGGGATTCATAGGGATTCCTCTTCCCCTTCAAATTGTTGCAAGGTTTTTTAAAATTTCTTGTGCATATATATTTAGGTTTTCATAATAATAAAAATAGTTAGAGGGTTTTAAATAAATGAATGAATGTGTGCAGGCCCAACAATTACAAGTATTTATTGTGCAATATGTTGGGAACAAGAATAAAAATGAAGAAGGGGAAGTCAAATTCGTTTTGTCAACACGAACATAACCTTCCTTTTCATCTTGAGATCATAGTCAGCCTTCATGTTGATCCAACAACAATGGCAGTTCCATAGCTTATATATGAAAAATATTGACCTTCAAACTCACCTTTCTCATAGAGAAACCATGCAAACTTAGTCATGGAATTTAGCATTCTAGTTGTGTCAAGTAAATCAACCTAGAGAAATGTGATGAGAGCAACCCAGAGATCAAATTTTCTAAATTCTGCAAAGTTAAACGTTCCTACAGTGATTTCAATCATATGAACATCCATGATTTTCTTGAAGTATTGGAATGAATGGTTTCCTTGGAGAGTGTTGGGGAAATAGGTCACTTGAGTACCTCTAATCTAGGAGATTAAGGTAATAAAGAGAATCCCATAAATCATGGCTCCCTTAACTTTCTTCACTACACAATAACTTATGATACTAAAGTCCATAGTCCCTGGCCAAAAGGTGGGACTTTCCATGCGATGGCTGGTACAGAGTATGTCAGCAGAAGCAACTACACCAGGGCTTATAAACATGGTTCCACTGACATTTGTAACAGGAAATAATTAGCTCTTATTTTGGCTAGGACATGCAGAGATTGTGAGAAGGGTTGAAGGGCTAACACCCACAAGACCAATCCCTTGGTCAGATTGAAGTCCTATGAGGGAAAGAAACAGTCCAATCCGAGCAGCAGATGACAAGCGAACAAGTCTAGGTATCATCTTAGTGAGATTAGTTTTCAAACGAAGAGCTCAAATGATGAGAAACATGCATCCCTCTAGAAATACAACAGCAATGGCACTTTTATATGAAATATGTTCAAACCCTCCATAGATGTGTTTTCCGGATGCAAGTTGTTTCACATAGTTGTGATCAGGTGCAAGTTCTAGGTGATGAGATTTCAGTGGCTTTGCAGGTCGAGTGGCTGATGATATGCTTTATTGGCAGGCCACAATCATGGGACCTCCTAATAGTTCATATGTTGGGGGGTCTATTCTTGGTTACTATTCATTTTCCTCATGTGGTCTATATGTGGATACTAATCAACCATGAAGTCTCTATATTCGTGCATTATTTATTTTTGATTTGATAGGTGATATGTTTATTTTTCCATTACTTCTATGTTTGCAAGATTTCATTCTAATGTTTCTTGGATTTAAGAGTTCAAAAATTAGTTTGAATTTTGAAAATGAAACAAAACTGACTGCTACAGTTTGTGCTACCTAGGTATTATTAAGAGCTTGTTAGAGAATTAAACAAAGTGATAGTATGAGTATTGTATGGAATTGGGTAGTACGACTATTGTATGAAATTCTGTAGTATGACTGAAATAAATGCCACAAAACTTAGTTTTCATCTTATTGAGACTTGGTTGTTTGGACAGACTTTGAAACAAGTGAACTTCTGGAAACCCCCTAATGCAATGGTTTTCTAGGAGGATTGGCAATTGGAGTGAATTGTCCAAGTTTGTACAATTGAGGTGTGTCTTTTTTAAAATGTAGAAAAAATAGTGAATCAAAGGGGACATCAGAGAAATTCCAATGTTGTAAAACATATTTTATATCTGAAACCTCTTAGGAAACTTGAAAAAACTCTGCGTAATCTTCTTTCACCATAATTATTTACTCTTCTGTGGTTTTCCCCATCTCACCATGTCGACTTTAGTGTCCATCATTGTTTTGTAAAGAGACATTGTTGCAACATCATTGTTGCATTTACCTTCTTGTCATCCTTTGCCATGGTGAAAAGTTGGTATGCTTGAAATTGATTCAGATTGGCATGAGGTATAGGTTGAAAAATTCTTTGATCTTGTAGAAAATTACTGTCTATTACTATGGGACCTCTGTGAGCTATAGTGATGACTATACATCCATGACACTTTGATTATATTATTTGTAGGATCATGGTGTTAGTTGTCGTATCCACTGAGGCTGTGGCCTCATCCATTACTAGGTTGTGGTTGTTCTTTAACAAGGCATGTCCTAAACAAAGAATCTTCCATTGGGCCTGATGCAGGAGCATCGACGCCCTCCACGTCAAAGTTGAAATACCTTCAACAAATCATCAAGAATGAGTTTCTCGAATAAGAAACAATTGAAAGAAGACATGATTTCCTCATCTAAATGATTAATTTATTAGGTTGTGGGAACGTAAGTATTATTTAAAGCTTGAATCAATAAATCTTAGGAATCGGTCATCCATTCTGTAGAGGAAATCATGGATCTCACATGATCCACGTTATTGTAATTTTCTTTAAAAGGAAATATTGTTGATGTATTGGGTGGCCATTAAAATGTAGAATTGGCTAGCCATGGTTCCATAGTCCTATGTGTAAGTGACTTCATGAAATAAATGAATGAGGTCTAGTTTGTGGAATTCAATTTGTTTTCTGTATTTTATATTTTTGTACATATTTTGGTTATGGGTCATTGTGATATTCTTGGTTGAGTTTATGGTGTGATTAAAACTCGTGGTTGTATCCAACACATTCTAGTCAATTGTGTGTTAATTTGTTGAACCGTATATCATGAACATTGACCATGAGAGGGAGAAATTGCATTGGAGCATCGTGCTTAGTGATCACTGATTATAGAGAGTTGATAACTAGTGGAGGTTCATAGGTAGTTAGCTATAGGAATATAATATTCTTGTATAATCAATTTAAGGTCATTATGAGATTCATGGTTGAGTTTATGGTGTGATTAGAACTCATGGCCTTGCCGACTTTAGTGCCTATCATTGTTTTGTAGAGCAATATTATTGCATTTACCTTCTTGTCATCCTCTGCCATGCTGAAAAGCTAGAATCCTTGAAATTGATTAAGATTGGCATGAGGTATAGGTTAAAAAACTCTTTGATATTGCAGAAAATTGTTGTCTATTACCGTGGGACCTCTGTGAGCTATAGTGATCACTGTACATCCATGACACTCTGATTGTATTATTTGTAGGATCATGGTGTCAGTTGTCATATCCACGGAGGTTGTGGCCTCATCAATTACTAGGATGTGGCTGTGATTTAACGTCCTATTGGACCTGATGCAAGAGAATTGATTCCCTCCATGTCAAAGTTGAAATACCTCTGACAAATCATCAATAATGAGGTTCTCGAATAAGAAACAATTGAAAGAAGACATGATTTCCTCATCTAAAGGATCAATTTATTAGCTTGTTGGAACCTAAGTATTATTTAAAGCTTGAATCGAGAAATCTTAGGAATCAGTCATCGATTCTGTGGAGGAAATCATGGATCTCACATGATCCACGTTATTCTAATTTTCTTTAAAAATAAATATTGTTGATGTATTGGGTGTCCATTAGAATGTAGAATTGGCTAGCCATGACGCCATAGTCCTGTGTGTAAGTGACTTCATGAAATAAATGAATGAGATCTAGTTTGTGGAATTGAATTTTTTTTTTGTATTTTATATTTTTATGCATATTTTGGTTATGGGTCATCGTTAAATTAATGCCACACAACTCAGTTTTCGTCTTACTGAGACTCAGTTGTCTGGACAAACTTTAAAACAAGTGAACCTCTAGAAACCCCCTAATGTGGTGGTTTTATAGGAGGGTTGGAAATTAAAGTGAATTGTCCAAGTTTGTACAATTGAGGTATGTTATTTTAAAATGTATAATAAATAGTGAATAAATGGGGACATCAGATAAATTCCAATGTTGTAAAATATATTTTGTATTTGAAACCTCTCAGGAAACTTAAAAAATATTTCGATGATCTTCTTTCACCATAATTCTTTAATCTTCTATGGTTTTTCCACATCTAACCTTGTCGACTTCAGTGTCTCTCATCTTCTTTTAGAGCAACATCGTTGCATTTATCTTCTTGTCATCCTCTACAATGTTGAAAAGTTGGTATCCTTGAAATTGATTCAGATTGGCATGAGGTATAGGTTGAAAAATTATTTGATCTTGGAGAAATTTACTATCTATTACTGTGGGACCTCTGTGAGATATAGTGATGACTGTACATCCATGACACTCTAATTGTATTACTTAATAGATCACAACTCATTACTGTCATCTCATCTTATTGGCTTTGGTGTTGAATGTGGACTGCACCTTGTTAAGTGCCCTTATTAAGCACTTAAAACAATAAAAGGCCTAGTTACATTGAGATTATTACCACTGTTATGCCTTTTTCTTCTTTCTCGTAATCTGCAAGAAATATACTAACCTTGTCCAGTCTATTAAGAACCAACCTCAAACCATATTCTTTTAAGTGGCGAGAGATTTGCATGTGGTTATCTTAATATTTTTTGGTCATTAAGGAATTCGAGGTTAAGATGGATCTATGTTTTCCACCTAAATTTACTGGTTTTTAGGGAGAGATTATCCAAATTAGGCAATCATCTATCTTTTTTATTTAGAAAGATCAATTTATGATGTCTATGTTCTTATTATTTGCCTTTCTTTGGTAAATTTTCTCTAAAATTCTTTCGAAATTGTTCATTTCAGATGCTTGTATGTTGCACAATGCATATACTTCTATTCTTCTTTGTGTAACTTATATGCAATCTTAATGTCACTACTCCTTTCCTTTATGCTGTTTCTATTGTAAGGTATACATGAAGACTACCTAGATGGGAATGGTTTCAGATTAATCGCGCATCCTTAGAATATGTAGTCCAGAATCCATGTTTCTCTTCTCGCTACTTGCCAAAAGATTTTTTTATTTATTGGATGTTTACCTTTGCTTGTTTGTGTCTCCATTTGCCAGCTTTATCATCCTTTCTTTTTACTCTTGCTAGATATTTATTTTCTACATTTTGGTTTATTTCTAGGTTTATAGGAATGCATTAAAGGAATATTTAGAAGGCATGTCACCTTGTTTGACCTAGTGCAACTAAGATTTTTGGATTTCCTAAGTTTGAAATGCCACATGTTCTTGAAGTTTTCATGAAGTAATAGAGATCTCCAGCCAAAAGGATACCTAGTCATTTTGATTCTAACCACTAATTTTTCAAACCATTCTTAGGAACCCATTATTGAAAGAGACAGTGGGAATGTGCTGGAAGAGTTGTGAAGTTGCAAGCTTTCAGGGTATGGGATTGTGGAAGGAATTATCACATAAGTAAGTCAAACTTAAATCCATTTTATGTTTTGGTGAGCGATATTATCACTGATACTTGAGACTTTGTTGTGGTATATTGATCTGGAATAGATCCAAGACAAACAATAAGGTATTACAGACTCATGTGCATGGATGTGCCTATGTTATTTTATGCAACGGATCGATAAGATTGCGAAATACATAGGTAATGAAGCAGTTAAAGAAAACATAACAGGAAACACATATAAACACAACAAGTTTAATAAGGAGTTCACCCAATACTCCTGGGCTATGTCTCGTGGTCCAACCTTCAGTGGTGGCCTCTCTTTTATGTTTTCAAACAGATTTTTTACAACAGTGAGCTTAATTTGAGTCTCACACAACTGATATAAATCAGCATGACTGGACTTGGATCCCCCAAGTCTCTGGAGTACACAGACTCTCCTCACTGAATTCTCGACCTCTATTGGTAGGCATTACAGACGAGTATGCTTGAACCTCTCAAGCCCTCTCTGGAGGACACAGACTCTCTAACTCTTTCTGTCTTTGTCTTGACTCTGGCTCAATGTTGCCTTTGCTTCTACAGGTTAGCTTGGCTTCTTGTCTCTGCTTCTCACTTGCTTCCCCTTTCTCTCTCTATCAGTTTGTGGCTTTAAAGCCAATCTGCTTCTTGACTATTCGATTCCGCTTCCCGGCTTTCTGGTTCCCCTACCTTTGTCCGTTTGAATCTGTCTATCCTGCGTAATTAGTCACTGCATAACGCCTCACATGGAGGTGGCCACCTAGTTCATAATGGATGAGTGTCAGTTCTCTTGGACGTATTTGAAACGACCGTTTATTTTGTTAACTCCATGAATGCCCGCAAAACACGACCTTTCTGCCAACGCATTGTCCATATCGGGCTTCAAATCCTATAAAATTCTACCTGTTGACCCCATCAAATCCAGTCATCCATCGGAACGCGTCTCCGCCATTGATCTGGGGCCTCTAAATCCTATGATCATCATTCATATCGGGCGGGTAAGTAACATGATGTTTACCTGTCCGATGTGAGCGGTTTTCTCTCTCTTTCGCTGGATGTGTGGGAACCATTGTATCGCATCGAGTGGGACTCGATTGAAACCGCTTATCACTGGAAGCCCTTTCGATATCCTGCCAGTTTTTGTGGGACCTCACTTCTGACAGAACAAAATGATATCCATTGCATTTTATGTTTCTTCAGGTCCAAGTTCTTGCGGCCTTTCCTTCTTTGGGGGGATTGCCATGCGATATTCAATTAGCGACTTCGCTAATCGCATATCCGAAACTACCCCTGTTTCTTGAAATGGCCTCTACATTTACCAATTTGTGATAGTGCGCGTTACCATGGGCCAACGGTCTACACGCTTGACCGACGGCCCTCCTTGCTCCACGTTGATCACCCATTGCAACTGTTATGAGGATACCTCCGATAGCTTAATCATTATATGACTTGCAGCCTTTGGAATAATTTTTGAAGAGTTCATGAAAACTTAGAGAGTTTTCTAGGATCCAATTTGGATCATGGCCTTCCCACTGAAAAAGATTTTGGACCACCAAAAGTTGGTTTTTAAGCATCAATCAAGTGAGGATATAGATTCCTTGCTTGCCCAATTTCTATCCATCTTGCACTGCTCGGTTTTGAACCTTTAAGCCCAATCCTAAGGTACTCAATATCCCCTCTGCACGTAGTTTTCACCTTCCTATCCAGAACTATGTCTTCCTGCAATTCATTGAGATATTCAGGAAACAGATCATCAATAGAAAGAAATTGACTCTGCTCTTTGGGATCTTCAATTAATGAAGGTTCAAACAGTCTCAAGCTTTCTGCATTAAGTACTAAATAGATGTGCATGTAAGCTGGCAAATCAAGGTGAAAAGCATTCTCACTGATTTTCTCAAGTATCTTGAAAGCTCCATACTTTATCAGCTTCAACTTCTTACCTTCACCTTGCATTCTGTCTTTGTTGATATATAGCCAGACTTGGTCACCAACTTGGAAACTATGCTCAGTCCGATGCTTATCATGCCTTGCCTTGTACTTGGCTTGGCTCTGTTCCAGCTGTTCCTGTATTGCTTGGTGAATCTCTTGGATTTGTTCAATGAACTTGGTTTCCTTGTCCACTTCATTGTGCCCATCAACCGCTATGTCTTTACCAAAGACAAAAATCCAAGGGAGACCTTGGTATGAAACCGAAATAGGTATCAAAAGGAGATCTCTATGTAGAAGAATGTTTGGCCCGGTTGTAAGCATGTTGCACATAACAAAAATGTTCATCCCAAAGCTTGGGATGCTTACTGCAATAGCCTCTGAGCAATTGGATCACTGTCCTGTTGACCACCTCTATTTGGCCATCTGTTTGTGGATGAAAGGCTGTGCTCTTCTTCAGTCTGGTGTCCATCAATTCCCACAGACTAGACCAAAACTTCCCAACAAATCGGGAATCTCGATCAGATACAATAGAAGTGGGTAATCCAAAATGAACCCATACATGCTGAAAGAACAACTTTGTTGTTTGTTCAGCTGTAATCTGTTTGTTACAGGGTATCAAAATACATATTTTGTTGAACCTATCCACAACAACATATAAATAGTCATGACCTTTTCTAGATTTAGGCAATCCCCCAACAAATTCCATGGAAATACTTTCCCAAGGATGAGAAGGAACTGGTAGTGGAGTGTACAAGCCTAGTTTTCTATTGTTGGGCTTGCTTTTAGCACACATGGTACACCCTCTTATATATCTAGAAACTGTCTCATTCATTTTGGGCCAATAACAAAATCTTTGCAGCTGTGCAACTGTTTTACTTACACCAAAGTGACCTGATATTAGAGAAGTGTGTGCTTCTCGAATTATCTTTACTCTTTCGGTTTGAGGAATGCATAACTTTCCCAAATGATACAAGAGTTGGTCCTTAATATGATAATCCAATTCTTCTACTTGTTTGCCATGACTTAAAGTTGCATATACATCTTTGAAATCTATATCTTGATCATATTGTTCAATGTAGCTTTCATGCAATACTGAATTATGCTTACGTATAGTAGATGCATTTATGATTGGTCTGGACAGCATATCTGCAACTTTATTGTGTATGCCCTTTTTATATTTGATGACAATATGAAACTATTGAAGAAAACACATCCACCTATAGTGTCTTTATTGCTGCAACTTAGTTTGTGAGTGTAAATATTGAAGTGGTTGATGATCAGTATGTATAACTGTCTCTTTGCCCTTTAGATAATGTTTCCACTTTTTCACACTCTATACTAATGCATACAATTCTTTATCATATGTGGGATAATTAACTACTACAGAATTAAATGTCTTAGAATGATAACATATGGGTTTACTGTGCTGCATCAACGCTACTTCCATGGCAAGTCACTGGCATTCGTTTCAATCTCAAAGGGTCTTTGAAGATTGGGCAGTGCTAGTACTGGTGTTGTACTAATATTTCCTTTTAAGGTGTCGAAGGCTTTCTGTTGTTTGCCTCCCCACTGAAACACCTTATTCAATCTTATTAAAGCATGTAAGGGAGTTGCAATCAACGAAAAGTTAGCAATAAACTTTCTCCAATACTGTGCTGCTCCTAGGAAGCTTCTAACTTCTGTAGCAGAATTGGGTTTAGGCCAGATTACAATGAATGCAACCTTAGAGGGATCTATCTTCAATTCACCACCCCCTACAATATGACCCAAATAATTCAAAGATGTTTTTCCAAATTCACATTTTGATAGCTTAACATAAAGATTTTATCTTTTCAAAACATCTAGAGTTTGCTTTACATGCTTCAAATGTTCTTCCCATGTTTTACTAAATATAAGAGTGTCATCTAGATATACAATGACTAAATCATCAATAAAAGGCCTAAGTACATCATTCATTACTCTCATGAAAGTAGCAGGAGCATTAGTTAAGCCACAAGGCATAACCAACCACTCATACAATCCCTGCTTTGTTTTGAAAGTAGTCTTCCATGCATCTTGTTCTGCAACTCTAACTTGATGGTAGCCACTATGCAAGTCGAACTTGGAAAGGTAAACAACTTCTTTCAACTGATCTAATAGATCATCTATGTGAGGAAGGGGATAACAATATTTTATCGTTATCTTATTCAGTGCTCGGTAATCAATGCACATTCTCCATGAGCCATCTTTCTTTCTCACCAAGACAATTGGAGACCCACATGGTGATGTGCTAGGTCTTATGAACCCTTTCTCGAGTAGCTCCTGTACCTGCTTCTTGATTTATGCATTCTCTAAAGCGGACAACCTGTACATTCCAATGTTAGGCAATGGAGCATCTTGCTGCAAATTAATATCATGTACTATTTCCTTTTTGGGTGGCAGACCTTTAGGTTCTTGAAATATCATATCATATTCTAAAACAACTTTTTCTAAATCAACTTGCTGTTTAGCATTACAACCTTCAAATACATTGGTTTTATTAGGTTTCTTTTCCTTTACAACCATTAGTAAAAATTGTTTGCATGAATTTACAATTCTTTTCATCTACCCTGAGTTTATGAGAGTTTAATTATTCTTGAGTTTATGAGCTCTTACAATATATTTGATTCCATCTTTAACGAGTTGATACTTATTTTCAGCTCTATAGAAAATGGCTTTTCTATCATACAAGTAAGGACTTCCTAAAACCACATATATCCAAGGGAACAATATCTAACTCGACCTCATCTACAAATGTTGACCCAAAAGAAAACCTAAGTCTACATTGTGTAGTCACTTGTAGCTTTGCTTTATCACATAACCAACCCAATGGATATGGCTTCTTGTGAGGTGTGGTTAGTAATCCCAGTTTCTTTACAATTGCTTCAGAAATTAAGTTTACTTGTGAGCCACAATGAAACAAAGTATCAATCTTTTGATGCTTGGAAATAACTCTAATATGAAAAATCTCATGTCTTTTCCTCTCATTTTCTTCATTATCAATAGATTGTGCATAATTACTAGTAGATGATTTAGAATGTTTACCTTTTATACCTATGGCTGTGATTGTTGTTTCATCCCGTGAGTTTGACCCCAAATCCTTCTAGATAGATACGACAGTCTTCTTCTTTTTTCCATCGTACTTCTTGAGTTTCAGCTCTGGATGCAGAATCCAGTAGTGTTCATCATCATTCCCATCCTTCTTGTAGTGAGTGCATGAAATTTTGGTCTTTTGTACAGCGTTTGTCTTCCTCTCTTTCCATTTTTTCTTTCTCTTTTCCTTGCTCTTGCTTGCAATGGGTTTTGTTGATCCCCCACCTTCTAGGTTCACATTCTTGCCTCTAGCCTCTAGATGTGTAGCCTGAACAGATACCTCATCTATGCTAGTGGGATTCAACATGAGAATGGTATGTCTCAAATAACTATGTAGACCACCTATATACTTCAGCAATGTTTCAGACGAGTCTAAAGAAATTTCTAGAATCAAAGCTCTTTTTCTAAATTCTTGGGTGTAACTTTGTACACTTTGTCCTTTCAATTGGAAAAGAGTTTGCCAACTCATCATAGCTTGCTGCATATAAGCTAGTGGATAGAATTGATTTTTAATTGCAGAAACAAATTCATTCCAGGTAGAAAGAATTTTACCATGCTTCTTCAAATCAGCTTGTGTCCTGCCTTCCCACCATACCAGGGCAGTGCCTCCAAGGCATAGGCTAGCCAACTAAATCTTTCTCCTTTCTGAATCAATGTTCTGCACTCTACAATATACATCAATCTGTCTAATCTAGTTATCTAGCTTTTTTGCATTCAATTCTCCGTCATAAACTGGCAAATCAAACTTCACATCTAATTTAATCAAAGAAGGTTTCTTCTTTTTCTTTTCAGGGCTTTCTTTATGTGAAGAAGATGATGATGAAGGTGATGATGGGGGAGATGGTGGAGAGGGCTTCTCTTCTTTTCCTTTGCCTTCTGGGTTGGCAACTAGAAGAGGTTCTTCTACTCCTCTATCTTGTTTGGAGGTTGATGACTCTCCACCTCTACCTCTCTTAAATTCTCTATACATTTCTTCTACCATGGCTCTCATGGTGATGAAACTGTCTATGAAATAGGAGTCTGATTCTAAGGGACTTTCTTCTAACATTTTCCTCTTAGGATAGGCTCTTCCAATTTCTAGGTTAGCTTCAACCAACTCTCCTTCACCTAATTTAATCTTTGATCTAGTTATCATTCAACAAAAGGAATCCAGCACAACCTTGTCTAACCTTAGAAACCTAGAGCTCTGATACCACTTGATCTGGAATAGATCCAAGACAAACAATAAGATATTACAGACTCATGTGCATGGATGTGCCTATGTTATTTTATGGAATGGATTGATAAGATTGCGAAATACATAGGCAATGAAGCAGTTGAAGAAAACATAACAGGCAACACATATAAGCACAACAAGTTTAATAAGGAGTTCACCCAATACTCCTGGGCTACGTCTCTTGGTCCAGCCTTTAGAGGTGGCCTTTATATTATGTTTTCAAGTAGAGTTTTTACAATAGTGAGCTCAGTTTGAGTCTCACACAACAGATATAAATCAACAGGACTGGACTTGGATCCCCCAAGTCTCTGGAGTACACAGACTCTCCTCACTGAATTCTTGACCTCTATTGGTCATAATAGTATGAGCCCAATCTAACACTCATACATGACAGGCATTACACGGCAGTACACTTGAACCTCTCAAGCCTTCTCTAGAGCACACAAACTCTTTGACTCTCTCTGCCTCTGTCTTGACTCTGGCTCGATGCTGCCTTTGCTTCTACAGGTCAGCTCAGCTTCTCGTCTCTGCTTCTCACTTGCTTCCCCTTTCTCTCTCTGTCAATTTGTGGCTTTAAAGCCAATCTGCTTCCTGACTGTTCATTTCCACTTCCCAGCTTTCCGGTTCCCCTGCCTCTGCCCGTTTGAATCCCTCTGTCCTGCGTAATCAGTAACCGCATAATGCCTCACAGGGAGGTGACGACCTAGTTCATAACGGATGAGTGTCAGTTCTCTTGTACATATTTGAAATGACTTTTTATTCCATTAACTCCAAGAATACCCGCGAAACACGACCTTCCGCCAATGCATTGTCCATATCGGGCTTCAAATCCTATACAACTCTACCTATTGACCCCGTCAAATCCAGTCATCCATCGAAATGCGTCTCCGCCGTTGATCTAGGGCCTCCAAATCCTATAGTCATCATCCATATTGGGCAGATAAGTAACATGATGTTTACCCGTCCGATGTGAGCGGTTTTCTCTCTCTTCCACCGGATGTGTGGCAACCATTGTATGGCATCAAGCAGGACTCGGTTGAAACCGCTTACCACTCGAAGCCCTTCCGATATCCTGCCGGTTTTTGTGGGACCCCGCTTCTGATGGAATCAGAATGATATCTGTTGCATTTTATGATTTTTCGGGTCCGGGTGCTTGCGGCCTTTCCTTCTTTGAGGGGTTTTCCATGCGATATGCGATTAGCGACTTTTCACTAATTTCATATCAAAAACTACCCCAGTTTCTTGAAATGGCCTCTACATTTGGTAATGTGTGATAGCACGTGTTACCATGGGCCGACGGTCTGCGCGCTTGACCAACAGTCCTCGTTGCTCCATACTGATCACCAATTGCAACTGTTAGGAGGATGCCTCCGATAGCTTGACCTTTATAACACTTGTAGCCTTTGGCATAATTTTTGAAGAGTTCATGAAAACTTAGAGAGTGTTCTAGGATCCAATTTGGATCATATATGGTTTCAAAAGGGTTCTATCTACAAATATAGAGAAAGATATTTAAAGCCTCCGTGAAATAAAAAATGCCATGATGTAATTCTATTAGTTTTAACATTACTTGTAGTAAGAATCAAAATTGGTTTGGTTGTTAGTATCTTCTTCTCATCCAGTCATGTCACAGTCCTTGCAATTTTGTTTTATTTTGATATCAAAATGATTGGAAATCCTCCCTTTGCCTTTTAGTGGTCATCTTATTCCATAATTGGTATTCTACTCAACTTGGGAACACAGGTATATTAGAAGAAAAATGTCCCAAGTGCATTTGATAGAAATATTTTATCTATGGTTTCATGGCTGCTTCTTATGCCCCCCCCCCTGTCAATCGTACTTCTAGAAAGAAAATTGTTGCACCTCTACATTTATAATTTTAAAAATACTAAAATAGTTGCATCAGCACCCACACCTGCACTTAGCCACACTCATGCACCATTGGTCTTATTCTTTGAGAATTTTAGTCACCATCTGCATAAATTTGATAATGGGAGGGATTCATGTGTGATTTCCATTTTTCGGATCTATGCATATGCTCCATGTAGTATTTTCCTTTGATGATTCATTCTAATGTACTATAGTTGGAAATGTAAATTATTTAGTGAATGTTTGTGAGAATATTATTACACCATGCCACACTTCACTTGTGGTTTTGATGTGTAGCTTTACCGTAAAAAATAGATACACAATCTAAGTTTATTTTGCTAGCTGCCCTTAGTAGCTCTTTAATCCAAATCACCCATAAGAGCATGTGATAAGTCATGTAGTTGTAAATATTTAGGGAGAAGATGTCCCTCTTATAAGCATGGGGGAGTTCTCTCTTCTTTAACAACTTATAGTATGTTCTTGTACAAAGATATGTGATTATAAAGAGTCAAGTTCTCATCCTTCTTCTAGTGATGCTTAGAATAGTCTAACATAAACCTTTGGGCAGCAAAGTGAATATCATGTTTAGGATTATATGATAGATTAGGTGCATGAATATGAACATATCATAGTGAATTAGAACTATAAGAATTTCACTTATATTTTCCCTACATGAAGAGGGTAGCCATGAAGGCAATTTTAGGCAAAATCCCTAAATCTATGGCTTTATTGCAGATTTAAAGAAACTAGAACTCTTACATACCAATGCTCATTTATTTCAAGAACAACTTCATCATTTGGCCTAGAGAATTTTGGATCAGAAAACGGTGATCGAATAACAATCAAGTAAAATGGCTAGATTAGAGGGATGGCTCTTAAACATAACCTAAATAGTTTCAGATCGAAAGAACATAATTGAATCGAGAATCAGTAGTATAATATGGTTAGAATCAGAATTACCTGTTGCTATCATTTAGTGCACTAGACATGTAAAAGGTAACTGAAACTCTTAAGGTATATACCTTAGCTAGCCTAGAATGCTCTAATCTAGGGGCAACTATTGTTGATATAGATGGAGATGGAAATTTTCAGATAAATGTGCAATAATTGGAGACCATCAGGGTAGAAAATATGCATGTTAAGATGATGGTATTGAACAATCAACACTTGGTCATGGTAAGCACCAATCGAAGGGCTACTATTGTTGATATAGATGGAGAGTGTAGTTTTCTGATAAAAGCGCAAGAATTGGTCACCATCAGGGTAGAAAAATTTCTTGTTAAGATGATGCTATTGAAAAATTGGCACTTGGGCATGGTGGTTCAATGGGAGGACTGCTTTTACAAAGAAAACATAGCACATACTTACCTCTGGGATCCATGTACTGAATTTGATATTTTCCCCAATCTTTTGAAGATGCTAGAGGCATGTAATATACCAAAAATTAGGGTAACAAGCAAAGAAGATGTTAGGGAGGCTATTTCACAAATCCTCGATACCCCAAAGCCATATTTATTGGATGTCATTGTGCCAAACCAGGAGAATGTCTTGTTTATGGTAGCCTGTGGTGGAGCTTTTACAGATATTATAACCGAAGGTGATGGGAGAAGAGCATACTAAAAGGAAGAGGCTAAGTTGTTTCTCATTGTATAAGGTTATTCTAGGTTCTAAAAGTGGATTTTCACTATTTTCCTTTCGAAGGTATGGAGAAAGATTTATTTTCTCTCCTTTGAAATTTTATTGGTAGGACACATTTTATTTCTCTAACTTATACAGTACATAAATCAGGGCAGGTTTGGACACCTTAGATTGTTCACAAAGTCTTTATTTTATGTTTATATGTTGTGATTGCTTAGAATTAATGCAACAAACTTTCATCTATGTTTCTACTGATATTGGGCGGCCCATGAGGCAAGGGAATAACTTGTGGTGCATTGTATCTTTAGTTCTACTTCTTATTTTTCAGTATTTTCCTGTTTGTTATAGAAATTGTGCATTCATTTCATTGCATAAAACATTTTACAAAGTAAGATTCAAATAAGACATCCAAGGATTAATTGAAAATAAAATATACCAGGAGGATAAATATGGTAGTGTCATAGATTTCGTAATAACATATGGCATACAGGTTTGATGGTAACTTACTATTTCTACCCTTGACAATGGACTTTGAAAACATGTACATCCTATATGTAACAAATTTGTGTTTTAAAGATTGAAATTCTGATCATGGAATATCTGAGAGAACTTTTCCTGAAGGGTATTCATGATATCAGGATAAATGAGATAGGATGAACAACATTTTTAAGTACTATTTTTTTATGTACTCTATAGGGTTGTTGAATGAAAATAATGTGGTGGTGTCCTAGCAAAACTGAGTTCTGGAAGATTTTGATTTATATTGGGACATGAGAAAATGTGGAATTAAACATCATAAAAACTTCTTACAGTGATCCTCAGTTTGGGAAAGAGTTAGGAATTTAACATTTCACCTCCAAATACGTTAATTTTCATTTTTGGAAGAAATTTCTTAATAATTTTAGATCATGGGTCATTACTCATGATCGAAAGGCTAAAAAGTCTATTTTGTTATTTTCTATCTTGCATGGATGAACTACCTCATGTATTTTTTGCTTGGCATGCTGGGTTTTACATTCTGTTGTCAAAATAATTATAGAAGATGGCTTTGATGTAATAATGATAGAATTAATAGATCACAACTCATTACTATTAGCGCTCCTTATTGGCTTTGGTGTTGAAGGTGGATTGCGCCTTGTTAGGTGCCATTCTTAAGCACTTATAGGAATAAAAAACCTAATCACATTAAGATTATTACCACTGTTATGCCTTTTCCTTATTTCCAATAATGTGCAAGAAATATAACTAACCTTGCCCAGTCTATTAAGCACCAATATCAACCCTTATTCTTTCAAGTGGTGAGAGGTTTGCATGTGGTTATTTTAATCTTTCTTGGTCATTAAGAAATTTGAGGTTAAGATGGATCTATGGTTTCCACTTACGTTTATTGGTTTTGACGGAAAACTTATCCAAGTTAGGCAATCATCTACCTGTTTTATTTAGAAAGATCAATTTCTGATGTCTATGTACTTATTCTTTGCCTTTCTTTGGTAAATTTTCTACAAAATTCTTTCAAAATTGTTTATTTGAGATGCTTGTTTGTTGCACAATTCGTATATTCCTATTATTCTTTGTGTAAGTTCAATACAATCTTAATTTCATTGCTCCTTCCCTTTATGATTTTTATGTTGTAAAGCATACATGTTGCGTAATTTAGATGAAGCTTAATGTCATTGCTCCTTTCCTTTATGCTTTTTCTATTGTAAGGAAGACATGATGACTACCTAGATGGGAATGGTTTCAGATTAACGACACATCCTTAGAATATGTAGTACAGAATCCAGATTTCTCTTCTTGCTACTTGCCAAAAGGTTTTTTTTTATTGGATCTTTAGTTTTGCTTGTTTGTGTCTCTCTTTGCCAGCTTTATCATCCTTTCTTTTTACTCTTGCTAGATATTTTTGTTCTACATTTTGGTTTATTTCTAGGTTTATAGAAATGTATTAATGGAATATTTAAAAGGCATCTCACCTTGTTTGACCTAGTGCAACTAAGCACGAAGGCTTCACTGGGGGAGAAATATCATACCACGTGGGTTCATATTGGGGAATATATATTGAGGAAAAAATGACATAATATATTGGGGGATATATAGGGGGTAAATGGTTTTTATATTGGAAAATATAAAAAATGGAGCTCAAAATTAATGAAAAAATATAAAGGGGTATAAAAAATGTTAATGAAAAAATGAATATCTACGATATCTAGAGAAAGTAGGGGTTTTTTAAATTGGGAAGCTGTATTGGGTTCATATTAGTAGGGGGTTAAATAATGTGATTTTTAGAGGTATTTTCCAATATTTAGTCAAATTAAGGGTATTGTTTAATATTCCATGAATGCACGTGAAATCATAGAGGTTCGCTGAGTGAATCCCCCATGCAAATAAGCTTTTTGATTTCATGAGCTTGAAATGTCACATGTTCTTGAAGTTTTCATGAATTTATAGGGATCTCCCACCAAAGGATACCTAGACATTTTAATTCTAACTACTGATTTTTCAAACCATTCTGAGGAACCCATTATTGAAAGAGACACTCGGAATGTGATGGAAGAGTAATGAATTTGTAAAATTTTAGGCTATGGGATCATGGAAGGCATTATCACATAAGTAAGTCAAACTTAAATCCCTTTTATGTTTCGGTGAGTGAGATTATTGCTCGGACATGAGACTTTGTTGTGGTATATGATTTCAAAAGGGTTCCATCTACAAATATAGAGAAAGAGATTTAAAGCCTCAATAAAATAAAAATGCCATGGCGTAATTTCGTTAGTTAGAACATTACTTGTAGCAAGAATCAACATTGGTTTGGTTGTTAGTACTTTCTTCTCATGCAGTCATGTCACAGTCCTTGCAATTTTGTTTTGTTTTGATATCAAAATGATTGGAAATCCTCCCTCTGCCTTTGAGTGGTCATCTTATTCCATAATTAGTGTTGTACTTCAACTTGGGAATGCACGTTTATTAGAAGAAAAATTTCCCAAGTGAATTTGATAGAAATATTTTATCTATAGTTGCATGGGTGCTTCTTATGCTCCCACCCATCAACCACACTTCTACAAAGAACATTGTTGAACCTCTACATTTATAATTTTAAAAATATTAAATTAGTTTCATCAACACCCACACCTACACCTAGACACACCCATGCATCATTGGTCTTATTATTTGAGAATTTTAGTCACCATCTGCATAAATTTGATAATGGGAGGGATTCACGTGTGATTTCCATTTTTCTGATCTATGCATATGCTCGGTGTAGGATTTTCCTTTGACAATGCATTCTAATGTACTATAGTTGAAAATGTAAATTATTTAGTCAACATTTGTGAGAATATTAATACTCCACACCACACTTCACTTGTGGTTTCTATGTGTAGCTTTACTGTATAAAATAGATACACAATTAAGTTCATTTTTCTAGTTGTCATTAGCATCCCTTTAATCCAAATCACCCATAAGAGCAAGTGATGACGCACGTAGTTGCAAATATTGAGGGAGAAGTTATCCCTCTTATAAGTGTTGGGGAGTTCTCTCTTCTTGAATAAATTATAGTATGTTCTTGTACAAATATATGTGATTATAAAGAGTCAAGTTCTCATCCGTCTTCTAATGATGCTTAGAATAGTCTAACATAAACCTTTGGGCAGAAAAGTGAATATCATGTTTAAGATTATATGATAGATTAGGTGAATAATATGAACATATGATAGTGAATGAGAACTATAAGGATTTCACTTATATTTTCCCTGCAGCTGTGAAGGAAATTTTAGGCAAAATCCCCGAATCCATGGGTTTATTGGAGATTTAAAGAAACTAGAACTCCTACAGAACAACATTGGTTCATTTGAAGAACAATTTCATGAGTTAACCTAGACTATTTTGGATCAGATAAAGTTGATCAAATAACATTAAATTAAGTTGGCTAGATTAGAGGGTTACCTATTAAACATAACCCAAATAGCTTTAGATCGAAAGAACATAATTGAATCCCAAATTAATATTATAATATGGTTAGAATCATAACTACTTGTTGCTAGCCTTTAGTGCACTAGACCTGTCAAAGGTAATTGGAATTCTTAAGGTATATATCTCAGCTAGCTTAGAAAGCGCCAATCTAGGGGTGATTGTTGTTGATATAGATGGAGATGGTAGTTTTCTAATGAATGTGCAAGAATTGGCCACCATCAGGGTAGAAAAATTCCCTGCTAAGATGATGGTATTCAACAATCAACACTTGGGCATGGTGGTTTAATGGGAATATCACTTTTACAAAGAAAACAGAGCACATACTTACCTCAGGGATCCATTTACTGAATGTGATATTTTCCACAATCTTTTGAAGATGGTAGAGGCATGCAATATACCAGCAGCTAGGGTAACAAAGAAAGCAGATGTCAGGGAGGCCATTTCACAAATGATCGATACCCTCGGGCCATATTTATTGGATTTCATTGTGCCACACCAGGAGCATGTCTTGCCTATGATACCCAGTGGTGGATCTTTTAAACATATTATAGCCGAAGGTGATGGGAGAACAACATACTAAAAAGAAGAGGTTAAGACGTTTTTCATTGTATAATATTATTCTAGGTTCTAAAAGTGCATTTTCACTATTTTCATTTTGAAGGTATAGAGAAATATTTCTTTTCTCTCGTTTGTAATTTTATTGGTAGGACATATTTTATTTCTCTAGCTTATATGGTACATAAATCAAGGCAAGTTTGGACACCTTAGATTGTTCACAAAGTATTGATTTGATGTTTATATGTTGTGATTGCTAAGAACTAATGAAACAAACATTCATCTCTGTTTCTACTGATATTGGGCAACCCATCAGGCAAGGACATAAATTGTGGTGCATTGTATCTCTAGTTCTACTTCTTATTTTTCTATATTTGGCCATTTGTTATAGCAAATGTGCATTCATTTCATTACATAGACCATTTTGCAAAATACGATCCACATAAGATATCCATGGTTGAATTGAAAATAACCTATACGAGGATGATAAATGTGGAAGTTTCATAGATTGCATCATAACATATGGCATATAGGTTTAATAGTAACTCACTATTTCTACCTTTGACAATGGACTTTGAAAGGGTGTCCATCCTATACGTAACAAATTTGTGTTTTAAATATTTTTTCAATTGCTAACTCGGGATCTTGAAGTGAAGAATTTTTACTAAATGTCTTTGTCAAATACCTTAGAGATGTAAGTGTTGTTGTACTTAGCTATTGTCTAACAATTATAGTAGTTAGTGAATTCCATATTGCAGGACATACGTTGGAAAGTCAATTTTTTTCTATTCCTAGAATTATAGAGTTGACCTTTACAATATTATTATAAAACATTGACCATTGACAATGATTTATAAATTATAGTTCTGCAAATGGACATCGCTCCTAGAGTCAAAAAATTCAATGTTTAGGAAGAAAGAGTATGTGGTGTTGTGGGGTGAAGTTTATAGGTGGGTCTTCGGATCAAAACATCTATTCTTGTACATCGCATGGTAAATCATGCTCAAATTCTCTGTAGTGAACCATTTTTTGGGAACATGTTCCATTCTTATTTAATTGGAGCTCTTCTTCATTCGAGGATTCTTCTGCCCAGACAATTTTAGGTTCCGCAACTAGCTGTTTGAGATAGTCAACATAAATTTGGATTGTTGCACCTAGATATGCAAATTTAGATTTGGAAAGATAGTCATCATATTGTTAGCTATAATCATTTCATGAATTAATGTTATTTTATTTAGCTTATCTAATGTCATCTACTAGTAATTTTTCAAAATCTATCAAATATTTACTATTGGAACTTGAAATACCATCTTTGAAGATTAAGAGGCAATCTATGTTGGAAAGGTAAGTAATTTCTATTTATTTTAGCTCTGAATGACATTTTGTTTACTAATTTATATTTTGAATGATGTTTTATATGGTAGGATTATTCTCCAATTTATGCCTTACGACCTTTTCTTTGCAGCTTTTAGTGCAATTGCTAGTTTATAAATTCATAATGTGTACAAAATCCAAAATTCGGTGGAATTGTTTGAGAGACGTTTGTGATATGAAAGCTAAGATAGGTAAGACTCTAAGAAATGAATCTACATGATTGAAATTATAATATAATTGCGAGAGTTCTTAAAATGGAAAAGGCCCTCACCTGCAATGACGAGTAACTAGTCTTTTCATATTAGTTTTGCTAAATTTTAATAAATACAATGATCAATCTTTATTTTTCACAAAAAGGTTATATATATATATATATATATATATATATATATATATATGAATTTGAATTTGTAAATAAATTTGAAAAATAAAAGAAAACCCAATCTAAAATAAATTCGCTTAGATTATTAATTATTTATTTATATAGAAAAATTAATATCGATATATGAATGACATTATCCAATTAATGGAATCTTTTTAAAATGTAAATTTTAATTTATTATTATGAAAATAAATATAATATTAATATTAATTCAAATTTTAATTTTAATTTTATATCATTTGGACATGGATATATTTAAAAAATATTAGTATTATTATGTAAGACTATAAACAAATATTTCATACATTTTTATTATTTTAAAATATATTTAAATGATGCTAAGTCTTATTAGCACAAGTTGAGGATGGGCCTCATCACCAAGGCAATCGAGGATCAAATCTCATGGGGTGGTTTTTCCCTGTGTTAGGGGGAGGAGACATGTTAAAAAATCCAATCAGTAAAAGATGGTGGTCACACCGAATGACTTTGACATCTTAGATGCCCCTAGCTCGAGGTTTGACCGATCTAATCCAAATATCTACTAGTGGAATTATCAACTAGTAGAAAGGTTCTCTGGCCACCAATGAATGGCGGGCCTCTTTGTTCTTGGAGAGTGTGATACTCTAAAAGAGAGTGAACGAGATGCTCTCCTTTCTTGGAGATTGAAGATATGCTCTTGAGCCACAAGAAAGTCTAGAGAATCACAAACAACTTAACAAACAAACAAAAACTATACAGTTAAAAGATATAATCACAAAATTTCTTTGCACATTGTAGTGAAACTTAAGGAACATTTATAACTGTAATGGTAAGCTGCAATCAGGGGTTTGATACAGAAATTGGCATATTAATGGGTAACATAGTCAACTATATTTTCAATATAAACCTTAATGAAGTTTATTTGTCTGCGTTTCTTAATTTGAATCCTTATTTTCTTTTTTTTTTTAATTAGAAAAAGTTAAGAAGTAATAATTGAATTTTTATAATTAAAATTAATATTTTAAATATTATATTTTATTAAATAAATACAAAATTAAAATAGTAATTAAAATTTTCATAATGGTAAAATTTCAAATAATAAGTTTTTCTATCCATTAGATTAAATTATGATTCTCAAAGAAATTCATACCGCAGACTCTCCACCAAAAAAAACCTATCTACTGACCAAATCAAAACTAAAAAATAAGGTTGAAAATAATTTTGAACATAAAAGATGACATTGATAATGACTTTTACTCACGATGCTGAAGTACTTTGAAAATTAAATCATCATTTCAGGTCGTTTGTTGAATGTAATTTCGTCGGAGTAACAAATTCTTAGTAGGTGGAAGTCATGTTTATAGAGGAAACATTTCAATAGGATTGTCATTCGTCAATGAAATTTCGTACGAAGCATCTTCTACAGCCATAAGTCATGCTCTGATTGTGCATTGAGGATTTGAATTGGAGTTGTTATTGTACCTATTCACTATTTTCTAAAACATGTGGAGGAAACCTAAACTTAAACTGAGAAATTTAGAGACTAGAGACTGTCACACAATCAATCTTGTAAGAAAAGAAAAGCTTACAGCCTCAACATTTGGAAACAAGTAACTATAGTAATAATTTCCTTTCCTAGATATAATTCACTGAAAAACAGAAGCCAAATCCTCAAATCACAAAGAAAAACAAAAAATGATATGTTATCATAGAAAAACAAAAGCTTTTATAGATGGATTTCATTCTGTTTTATAGAGGTGCTCTTCATTGCATGGTTGCAGGTTCATCCTCACCTTTACATTTATTTTCACATTGTTTTCCATTTTCTAGAGAGGAAATGTCCTAAGAATTCCTTGTTGACATACACATGAGTGTCACTGACTTGCTTTTCATCACTACTGAACATAAAAATAAAGTCTTAGATGCTCACTTTTCTTAATTTAGGTGTTTTTCTTAGTTATGTTTTATGCACAGATTTATTTTTAAGAAAAGTGCACAGTAGAGAAGGGTTCTATATTTTTAGCAGGGGACACACTTCTAGGTAGGAGGTACTCTATTATAGGAATCCTTTTCCATGTAGGTTAGGTTCTCTATCTGAGAATCCAAAGACTGGCACTATTATTTTAAGTTTTTTATTATTTTATTTTCTTTGACATGACTTATCCTAAATATAGGTTTAATATTTTACAACCAATTATGTTTTTTTAATTTATATGCTTTCTTAAATTTGGTACAATGGTATATAATTTAATAGAGAGAGAGAGAGTGAAATGGAAGGTGAATAGAGTGGGGGAGAGAAAGGAAGGAAGAGAGAGAGAGGACGAGGGGAGAGAAGGAGAGAGGGAGGGAGGGAGAGATGAATTTGAAAGGGGAAAGAGAGGGAGGGAAGAAAAAATACGTTGAGAGATAAAGGTGGAGAGAGAGAGGGAGTGACAAGGGATAGATGAAAGCAAAATAAGAGAGAAATGAGATGAGTGAAGAGAGAGAAAAGGACATGATAGAGATAGGTGGAGAAGGGGAAGAGAGAGAGAGGTAAACATAGATATGGAGGGGGAGAGAACAGGAGAGAGGGAGGGAGATAGTGACAAAGTTGGAGGGTGGAGAGAGAGAGTGTGTGATGGGGGGGGAGGGGGGGAACAAAGGGAGGTGGAAAAAAAGGGAGAGAGAGGAAGGAAGAGAGAGAGGAGTAGAGAGACAAAGGGAGAGAGATGGAGTGGGAGGGGGTGAGAGAAGGAAGGAAGAAGAAAAAAATAGAGAGAGAATGGTGGAGAAGTGGAAGGAGTGACAAGGGAGAGATGGTGAGAGAGAGAGAGGAGAGCGGGATGGAAGAGAGAGAGAAGCGGGAGAGTGAGAGTGAGAGGAAGAGGGAGGGAGGAAGACATATATAGATATGTAGAGGGTGTGTGTATGTTTTAGAGGTGAGAAGGAGATAAAAAGGAGGACATACAAGGGAGATAGAGATATAGATGGAAGGGGGAGAGAGGGAAGAAGAGATAGGTAGAGAGAGGGAGGGAATAAGAGAGATAGATATGGAGAGATAAGTGGAAGAGAGATATATATGGTGAGATAAGTGGAAGAGAGAGAAGGAGGATAGAGAGAGGGAGAGAGAGGGAGAGGGAGAGAGAAAGAGAGAGTATGTTTTGTGGGTGAGATAGAAAAATAAAGGAGAAAAAATGGGAGATAGATATATAAATGGAGGGGGGGGGAGAGGGAAGAAGAGAGAGACAAATTAAGGGACGGAGGTCCAAGAGAGATAAATATGGAGAGTCTGAGAGAGAGAGAGAGAAGGGGAACAGATAGATAGAGAGGGAGAGGAAGAGGGAGAGATAGATAGATAGATATGGAGAGAGAGTGTGTATGTTTGTGACCTAATATAAAGAGATAAAGTGGAGACAGAGGGAGATAGAGATGGATATGGAAGGGCTGAGAGGGAAGAAGAGAGATGCTTAGAGAGGTATGGAGGAAGATATATATATATATATATATATATATATATATATATAGAGAGAGAGAGAGAGAGAGAGAGAGAGAGAGATGTGTTTAGGGAGGTGAGATAGAGAGACAAATAAGGAGAGATGGAGGAAGGTATAGATATAGATGGTAGGGAGAGAGAGGGAAGAAGAGAGATATAAAGATAGAGGGAGAGGTGGAGATAGAGAGATGGGGGATAGGGAAGGAGAGTGGGAGGGAGATATACACAAAGATTGAAGATGGAGAGAGAGGGAATAAGAAAGAGACAAGTAGAGGAAAATACAAACATAGAAGTTAGATCTAGAAATTCATGAATATTTTGGCTTTTCACTAAAATATATGTATTGGTTACTGTAGTTGTTGTTTTATAATCCTATTTGATTGCTTGCACTAAATGCATTGATCTCAGTGTAGATCTCACTTTCTAATCCTATATGATAGTTTTCACTAGCTGCATGGATTTCAGTGTAGATGTTGATTTATACTCATGTTTGATTGCTTGCACTAGAGGCATTGGTTTCAATGAAGATATTGAATTATAATCCTATTTGATTTCTTGCACTAGATTCATTGATTTCAATATAGATGTCCATTTCTAATCCTATTTGATTATTTGCACTAGATGAATTGATTTTAGTGTAGTTCTCTGAGTGGCACACATTTATAATCTCTAGCCTGGATCTAGAGTTAAGATGGATCCATCTTAGTGCTTGGTAGATCTGGGGTTAATATGGATCTACCCAAATAAATCCTAGGCATATTTAGCATATTTAAAATGATTAGGATAATTAGATGTTCAACAAACTTTGTATGACTGTGCATGACTGAAACCAGCCTAGATCCATCTTAACCATATATCTATCAAGCATCGAGAGGGATAAAATCTCTTGAGTTTCAAACCTTTCCTTAAGTTTTTCACTCAAAAAAGAGGTTTTCACCACGATGTATTTGATCCCTCTCTACGCTTGATAAATCCAGGGTTAAAATGGATCCATGTTTGATCTAGGCTAGGCTAGATGGATCTATCTAGCCTATATCAATCTCTAGGCTAGATACAAGGTTAAGATTAGTCCATCCTAGTGCTTTATAGATTTAGGGTTAAGATGGATCTAGGCTAGTATAAAAGAACTCTAATTATATGCAAGGAGAAGAGAAGAGAATGAAGTAGAGTCCTAATTTCATCAAAGAAGAGGAAGAGAGAATGGAACAATGACCTTTCTTATGATTTAGCTAGGGTTTCCTAGTGGCAGCCACCTCAATGTGTGTGGTTCCATAACTCAAACTTGTAGATCATTAAGTTTTGTTTCAAATATAAGGAGAAGAAATCATCAATTTTCCTCAATAGAAATAAATAAATGATAGTCCTTCAATGCAAATTTGGGAGTTTCCTATCATAGAGATTGTAGTCTCTAAGTACAAATTCAAGAATTTTCCTTCATGCATTAACAATTCAAACCAATTCTTTTAGGGGTTATCCCATATGTAAAAATTATCGATGCACTAAATTATTAGATTCTATTCCTAAGCTTAGGTTCTCCAGTGAAACCTTTTCATATTGGTATCTTCAAAGAGAGAGGATTAATAGGTAAATTTATAAGTCTTTGGCCAAGTCCTAACACTATGTTTAAATGGATTGCTACGAATTGGGGTGATTATGATTCTTTTGTGTGTTTTATTATGGTAAATAGTTTCTTATTATTATTTTTTTAATTAAAAAGGATAAGGATATGATCTCCATATTAGACATTTAATTCATGCATGCAAGAGAATTCTCATAACCTATTGGACCCATTATTTGAATCTGGTCATGAAAATTTATTCATCCCTTAGACTTATACATATCCTCACTTTCTTAAGGGGTGAGGAGACATTCAAATCGATTAAAAACAAAGCAGATAATTATATAACACATGAAAAACATAAGGCTAGTATTCTCACTTGTGATATAAGAGGTATGGTAATATATTATAAGGGATTGTGTGAAGAAATTCATTTTGAGTTGGAAGGATGGATATAAGATTAATCAATTGATTATTAGTAGGTTCCTTTTAAATAATACTTACCATGAATATGAGAACTTTGTAAAAAAATTCCTAATCATTAAACATCACCTATCACTTTCTAAGTAAAATTGTACTCGTGAAAATAATGATCAACATAATTTAGGAAATTTTCAAGAAATAAAAAGAATTAGGATCCAAGGGGTCCCCATCGTACCTATAAGCCTTATCCTAATCTCACTCCAACCACGCATTTGGATCTATGAAATCATCAATTCTAATACAATTAGGGAATACCATTTTTTCAAAACCATATACACTTCCCATTCATAGTTCTTCAAAATCTTCTTAAGATAAAACCTTGTTACTAGAATAAGAAGATTCACCTAAAAAAGGGAGAAAGAAAAATAAGACAATAATCCCCTTAGTCTCCATCCTTTTTAAAAGTGTTAAAGGCAAACTCATTCCCTTCCCTTCTCTCATATGATATACGAAAGACCACAAGGAAAGTATTTACATTTCAACCACAAAACTCTAAACTCCTTTTCTTTTAGTGGAGGGTGAATTTTGATGCAACCTTGATTACGCTACATCTTTTTATCATTTTTTGTAAGGAATTTGTAAGATTATATTCTTATTATAACAAAGTAGTAATATTAAGTCGTGGAAGATTTAGAGTTGGATTTTTTTCTTTTCAAATCTTGACGGAGGGCGGACCTTTTGTTTGTTTGTTTTTTTATTGTCCATTTCTAAAACATGCACTCCCTTTATTCGTAATGCACACATTTTCCTTAATTTTTAATGAATATATAGTTCCCCTTTATTATTTAAAAATAATAATAATGTAAAAATATTATTAACAAAACTTTTAGCCAATTATCTATAAATTCAAATTAAGTTATTATTATTATTTTATTGTATCACATAATATTTATTTAAAATATAACTCTTTCACGTATTAATATAATCAATATGACCCATACTTTATATATATATATATATTAATAGATCTTTGGAATTGTAATGTTCAGATTTATCTTAAAAGTTGCTATTCACTTTTTGTTTTTCAGCTTAATTAAAAAGAAATCAAATGTTAAGTTTAGTGAGTCTTTATTTATAGATTTGAACTCTTATTTCTTATTTTCTACATATATTTTAAATGCATTTAATTTATATATTAATTCTTTTTTTAATTATATATATATATATATATAGTAAAATGAGATCTATCACACTTTATTGTATTGAAAATTCATATGGATTGTTGCTTATTCTTTATTACCAACCATTTAGTTTAAGCTAGTATCATATTATACTTATAGTAAGCCTTATTAAGCTTCATATATTTATTCCCATAGGCATATCAATTTTATAATAGAGTTTCTAGAATTTCATTTTAATTATCAATAATTATTAGTTGGATGGTAGGGATTTAACCTCCATAAAACATTCTAAAATATTATAAATAGTATACACAAATGAGAGACTAAGATTTATTCACAAAGTAGTTATGTATTTTTTCCCTTTTAATTAAACTCTTTGATTTAAAAAATGTCAGATAAATAAGTGTCATATAAAATGAGTCATGGTTGTTTTTGGGCATGTAATATTGATAATCCATAGTATTGCCTTATGGTATTGTAACAGAGATTATTTATAGATTAAGAATGTCCATAATAAAGTATGATGAATCTCCATGTTCAAAAATTTTGTTTAGATAATTCGTTTTAAATATATATATGTTTCTTATATATTAATTTTTTTGTCATTAGTAATAATAATTTAAATTTTAAATAAAATTATAATTTAGTTAATTCTTATGATTTTTTAAATTTTAACCATTTAAAATATATGACATGAAATTTTTTTTATGTTATTAGAGATTGATACCTTTTCACATTTACCATTTCTTTAGTTTACATGACTAGGGTAATTATATTAAAAAAAAGTGATTAACAAATGCTAATAATTAAGATAATCATTTCAATAGTATTAATAATTAAAAATATATAATAACAACTAAAATTAAGAATTATTTTATATGGTTTAGTATTGTTAACTTAAATATACTACAATATAATTTGTTTATTAAATTATATATCGTAATACATTTATGAAAGTTATAGTAAGCTATATGAGTGGTCCATGAAATGTACATCACTTTTATTAAATTTGCACTCTCGAAATCACACATTCTTAATAATTATATATATTCGAAAGAAAAAAGTCTATAATTTATATTTATGGGTAATAAATGAGGTTACATCAGTATATGCTCTTGCATTCTTGTCTTGCACTGCCTTTCCAAGCTGTTCTTAAATGTGTATACAAAACCATTTGTAATTTTTACACAGATGCGATGTGCAAAAATGGCCTTATGTGATTCTATGATCCGACAAACGACACATTTTCGTGTCCAAAAATATAGATGCATTCTAAGATATTCACCAAAAGTTATACATGGTTGATCTATAGCTTGAAATTGAAATATAAACTCCCACACTCCCACACATGGTTTCTTGAATGTCATTCTAGCGAGGAAGTGAATGACATCATTGTTTACATAGACAAAAAGGTGAAAAAGATATTGTATTATGAAGCCTTCTTTAGCCTCAAAGACCAAGCATGAGCCTTTGTTCAAATCCATTCGAATTTTTAAGATACGGTCTGCCTCTTTGTTCTGGTGCCCTTATATGTGATCAGAGGGAATATGTGATAACTATGAAATATTTTGATTTAAAGGAGAAATTCTTAAGAGCTACTTTCCTTTGCATCCATTTCATCACTTTCCGGCAGACCATAGATATATCGTTTATTCTTGTTATCACTGCATGAATTAATAAAAGGAAATCATCCATAAAAATCATAAAATCAATAAAATAAATAAAGAGTAGGCACTCAATATTTTGGTATGGATTCACGATGTTGATTTTTGGTTTATTTCTATAGATCCATTTGTGACACTTATAGTGAAAGTTTGATGGCTAAAGACACTTATTTTCACCTTTTTCTCGCCATTAGAGAAGTTACAAGATTCCTTGAAAGTTTTTACAAGAATGCTTGTTCAACAACAAAACCTTGAAAATACTTACATATGAACAAATAATTGCTCCCCTTCTAATCCAAATAGATCCTAGAAAACCCTCTAAGTCTTCAAACATTCAAAACTATTGCAAAAGAAGACCCTGTTAAAAAGTCGGATTACACTATCGGGAGGCAAAAACATGGAGAAAACAATGAAACAGTCTTATCGGAGGCTTAAAACAACTTTGTATCAAAGTCACCAGATCTGTCCGATCAACGGTCCAGATCCGATCAGCAAATCGTAATCGGTGGTGGTAGGCAGAGGAAATTAGAGCACACCATATGGAACTTGCGATAGCGATCAACGGAGCCAACAAGGACCATCGATCAAGCACGCAGATCGACAACCCAAGTTGCATCGCAGTATCGCAATCGGAAAATACAAAGGAGCACTGACAACAGCCCGGGGTATGAACAATATGCGATTGTGATCAATCGCATCGCAATATCGTGTCGGCACATTACAATGGAGCGGGGCCGATATACATATGGCTTGCGACAATTGGACTCGATGGAGCTATAGACAATATTCTATATATTTTGAAATCCAAAAAGCGGCAATTTCCTTTGTCTTTCGCATTTCCACCAAATGAATGGATTACAAAGGAAATGCACTTGATGCGATGAAACTGGACCCAAAAGGGTTCGTTAATGCAAATATATATTGTTTCAAGTCCGATATGGGCGGGATTTCATATTTTAATGTATTTTAAATATAAAGGAGAAATCACGATACAAGCGGAATTTCGGGCGGGCTAAAGGCAGTAAGCAGTTTGGGTCGGGCTTCACCCGATCGCATACACTAGCTGCCACGTGTCCAGGCTAAGGAGAGAGAAAACCACCCTTATTAGGCAACTAACCCCCGTACGAAAGAGCTGCCCGAAATGAAACACAGCCGTTGGATCCAGATCTCCCAGATCAATGATGAAGATGCGATAAGCGACTTAAAGGCAGACCCAATAGAAAAATAGAGTGGATTTATGAATATTTGAAGTCCAATGAATAGTGTTTGATGGATTTTTTTCTGTGTTTTGCAGTGTTTTTCTATGTAAACCGAAAACGACCAATTTTGGGATTTCGAAGACCCGATGACCCATTCTGTTACAAAACAGGTGGCCACCATCCCTGAAAGCATTTAGCAATTATTGCTAATGCTTAGAGGGGGATCTGAGTGGTCAGAGGCTGGAAGCCATAGAGCCCAAGAAGAAGAAATGAACAGACAGCGTCAATTGGCTTTAAAGCCACAAATTGACAGAAACAGAGATAAGCAGTGCTGAGACAAAGAGCAAACAAAGACAAAGAGTGAGTGAGGAGAGTCTGTGTACTCAGAAAGACTTGGGAGATCCAAGTGAAGCCTTGTTGTTTTGTATCTCTTGTGTGAGACTCAAATTGAGCTGACTTTTGTAAAAGCTCTACTTCTGAAGACATAATAGAGAGGTCACCACTGAAGGCTGGACCCGGAGACGTAGCCCAGGAGTGTTGGGTGAACTCCTTATTAAACTTGTTGTGTTTATGTGTGTTTGTCTATTATGTTCTTTAACTGTTTCATTGTTAATGCATTTTGCAATCTTATAGATCCATTGCAAAATGTAACATAGGAAAATTCGTGCACATGAGTCTGTAATACCTTAATAATTGTCGAAGATATCATTATCGGATCAAGTGGCATCAGAGCTTTAGGTTTTCTAATGTTAGACAAGCTTGTGCTGGATTGTTGAATGCTAACTAGGTCAAAGCTCAAATTAGGAGAAGGAGAACTAGTTGAGGCTAACCCAAAAATTGGAAGAGTCTATCCTAGGAGGAAAATGGCAGAAGAAATTCCCTTGGAATTAGACTCTTAGTTCATGGACAGTTTCATGACCATGAGAGCCATGGTGGAAGAAATGTATCGGGAATTTAAGAAGGATCGAGGTGAAAGCACCTCAACACCTGAACGAAGCAAAGGAGAAGAGGAACCTCTTCTATTTGCCCATTCAGAAGGCAAAGGGAAAGGAGAAAAGCCTCCTCTATCAACACCTCCTTCTAGCCCTAAAAATAAAAAGAAGAAAACATATTTGATTAAATTAGATGTAAAATTTGATTTGCCAGTATAGGATGGAGAATTAAATGCAGAAAAGCTAAATAACTGGATTAGACAGATTGATGTGTATTGCAAGGTGCAGAACATGGATTCAGAAAGGATTAATATTCAGCTAGCTAGCCTTTGCCTTGGAGGAACTACCCTGGTGTGGTGGGAAGGTAGGACCCGAGCTAATTTGAGGAAGCATGGTAAAATTCTTTCTACCTGGAGTGTATTTGTTTCTACCCTTAAAAAATAGTTCTATCCACTAGCTTATATGCAGCAAGCGATGATGAGTTGGCAAACTCTTTGCCAATTAAAGGGCCAAAGTGTACAAAGCTATACCTACGAATTTAGAAAAAGAGCTTTAATTCTAGGCATTTCTCTAGACTCACCTGAAACCTTGTTGAAGTATATAGGTAGTCTGCATAGCCATTTGAGGCAGACCATTCTTATGTTTAACCCCACTAGCATAGATGAGGTATCCGTTCAGGCTACACATCTAGAGGCTAGAGGCAAGAATGTGAAACCAGAGATTGGGGGATAATCAAAACCCATTGTAAGCAAGAACAAGGAGAAGAAGAAGCAAAAATGGAAGGAGACAAAGAAAAACATTGTACAGAAAGATAAATCTTCATGCACTCACTACAAGAAGTGTGGACACAATGATGAACATTGCTAGTCTTTGCATCCGGAGCTGAAACCCAAGAAGTTCGATGGCAAGAAGAAGAAGATTGCTACTACTATTCAGAAATATTTGGGGTCAGACTCAGGTGATAAAACAATAGTCACAACTACAGGTATAAAAGGTAAAAATTCTAAAGCATCTACTAGTAATTCTGCACCATCTATTGATAATAAAGAAAATGAGAGGAAAAGACATGAGCTTTTTCATATTAGAGTTATTTCCAAGCATCAAAAGATTGATACTTTATTTCATAGTGGTTCATAAGTAAACTTGATTTCTAAAGCAATTGTAAAGAAGTTGGGACTACTAACCACACCTCACAAGAAGCCATATCCATTAGGTTGGGTATGTGATAAAGCAAAGCTACAAGTGACTAGACAGTGTAAACTTGGGTTTGCATTTTGGTCAACATTTGTAGATGAGGTTGAGTTAGATATAGTTCCCTTGGATATATGTGGTATTGTTTTAGGAAGTCCTTACTTGTATGATAGAAAAGTCATTTTCTATAGAGCTAAAAATAAGTATCAACTCACAAACTATGGAATATAATATATTGTAAGAGCTCATCAACTCAAAAATAATTATACTCTCATAAACTAAGGGAAGATGAAAATAATTGTAAATTCATGCAAGAAATTTTTTCTAATGGTTGTAAAGGAAAACAACCATGATAAAATCAATGTGTTTGAGGGTTGTGACACTAAACAGAAAGCTGATTTAGAAAAATTTGTTTCAAAATATGATATCCTATTTCAAAAACCTAAAGGTCTGCCACCAAAAAGGGAAATTGTACATGATATTCACTTGCGGCAAGATGCTCCATTGCCTAACATCGGAATGTACAGGTTATCTGCTTTAGAGAATGCAGAGATGAAGAAGCAGGTACAAGAGCTACTCGAGAAAGGGTTCATAAGACCAAGCACATCACCATGCGGATCTCCAATCGTGTTGGTGAGAAAGAAAGATGGTTCATGGAGGATGTGCATTGATTACAGAACACTGAATAAAATAATGATCAAGAATCGTTATATTCTTCCTCGCATAGATGATCTATTAGATCAGTTGAAAGAAGTTGTTTACTTTTCCAAGTTGGACTTGCATAGTGGCTACCATCAGGTCAGAGTTGCAGAACAAGATGCATGGAAGACTACTTTCAAAACAAAGCAAGGGCTATATGAATGGCTAATTATGCCTTTTGGCTTAAGTAATGCTCCTGCCACTTTCATGAGAGTTATGAATGATGTACTCCGACCTTTTATTGATGATTTTGTAATTGAATATTTAGATGACATTCTTGTTTTCAGTAGAACATGGGAAGAACATTTGAAGCATGTAAAGCAGACACAAGATGTTTTGAAAAGAGAAAATCTCTATGTTAAGTTATCAAAATGTGAATATGGCAAAAAAAATTTAAATTATTTGGGTCATATTGTAGGGGGTGGTGAATTGAAGATAGATCCCTATAAGGTTGAATTCATTGTGAACTGGCCTAAACCCAAATCTACTACAGAAGTTAGAAGCTTCCTAGGAGCAGCATAATATTGGAGAAAGTTTATTGCTAACTTTTCATTGATTGGAGCTCCCTTACATGCTTTGACAGGATTCAACAAGGTGTTGCAGTGGGGAGGCAAACAACAGAAAGTCTTTGACACCTTGAAAGAAAAAATTAGTACAACACCAATACTAGCATTGCCCGACCTTCAAAGACCATTTGAGATTGAAACAAATGCCAGTGACTATGCCATGGTTGTAGTGTTGATGCAACACGGTAAACCCATATGTTATCATTTTGAGACATTTAATTCTGCAGTAGTTAATTATCCCACATATGATAAAGAATTGTATGCATTAGTGCAGAGTGTGAAAAAGTGGAAACATTACCTATTGGGCAAAGAAACAATCATACATACTAATCGTCAACCACTTCAATATTTTCACTCACAAACTAAATTGTAGCAATCAAGACACTATAGGTGGATGGGTTTTCTACAACAATTTCATATAGTCATCAGATATAAGAAGGGCATACACAATAAAATTGCAGATATGTTGTCCAGACCAATCATAAATACATCTATTATACTTAAGCATAACTCAGTATTGCATGAAAGCTACATTGAACAATATGCTCAAGATGTAGATTTTAAAGATGTATATGCAACTTTAAATCATGGCAAACAAGTAGAAGAATTGGATTATCATGATAAGGACCAACTCTTGTATCATTTGGGAAAGTTATGCATTCCTCAAACTAAAAGAGTTAACATAATCCGAGAAGCACAAACCTCTCTAATATCAGGTCATTTTGGTGTAATTAAAAGTTCACAACTGCAAAGGTTCTGTTATTGGCCAAGAATGCATGAAACAATTTCTATATATATTAAAGGGTGTACCATGTGTGCTGAAAGCAATCTCAGCAATAGAAAACTAGGCTTGTACACTCCACTTCTAGTTCCTTCTCATCCTTGGGAAGGTGTTTCCATGGATTTTGTTGGGGGATTGCCAAAATCTAGAAAAGTTCATGACTACTTATATGTTCCTAGATTTAAGACATCTGTGGTTTATATCTTCTAATTTAGTAACCGGACAACCCACAGTAAAAACCATTCTTCATCAACGTTTCAAATCCCAACAGGGATCCATCATCAGGATCAACAAAATGTGTATTTTAATACCTTGTAATAAGCATATTACAGCTGAACAAACAACGAACTTTTTCTTTCAGCAAGTATGGGTTCATTTTGGGTTACCCACTTCCATTGTATCTGATTGAGATTCCCTATTTGTTGGGAAGTTTTGGTCAAGTCTATCGGAATTGATGTTCACCAAAATGAAGAAGAGCACAGCCTTTCATCCACAAATAGATGGAAAAATAGAGGTGGTCAATAGGACAGCGATCTAATTGCTCAGGGGTTATTGCAGTAAGCATCCCAAGCTTTGGGATGAACATTTATGTTATGTGCAACATGATTACAACTACGCTAAGCACTCTTCTACACAGAGATCTCCTTTTGAGACTTGTTCTGGTTTTACACAAGGTCTCCCTTGGATTTTGTCTTTGGAAAAGACATAGCAGTTGATGGACACAGTGATGTGGACAAAGCAATCAAGTTCATTGAATAGATCGAAGAAATTCACCAGGCAGTCTAGGAACAACTAGAAAAGAGCCAAGCCAAGTACAAGGCAAGGCATGATAAGCATCAAATTGAGCATAGCTTCCAAGTTGGTGATCAAGTTTGGCTATACATCAGCAAAGATAGAATGCAAGGTGAAGGTAAGAAGCTGAAGCCAATAAGGTATGGGCCTTTCAAGATACTTGAGAAAATTGGTGAGAATGCTTTTCGCCTTGATTTGCCAGCTTATATGCATATATATTCAGTCATTAATGCAGAGAAATTAAGACTATTTGAACCTTCATTGATTGAAGATCCCAAAGAGCAAAGTTAGTTGCCTTCTATTGATGATCTGTTGCCTAAATATCTCAATGAGTTGCGGGATGATACAGTTCTGGACAGGAAGGTGAGGACTACGTGCAGAGGGAATGTTGAGTACCTCAGAATCAGACTCAAAGGTTCAAAACCAAGTAGTGCAAGATGTATAGAGATTGGGCAAGTGAGGAAGCTATATCCTCACTTGATTGATGCTTAAAAACCAACTTTTGGTGGTCGAAAAGCCTTTTCAATGGGAAAGTGTGATCACAATGGATCCCAGAAAACCCTCTAAGTCTTCAAACATTCAAAACTATCACAAAAGAAGAACCTGTTAAAAAGTCAGATTACATTATTGGGAGGCAAAAACATGGAGAAAATAGTGAAAACAAGCTTATCGGAAGCTTAAAACAACTTTGTATCAGAGTCGTCGGATCTGGCGGATCAACGGTCTAGATCCAATTAGAAAATTGTAATCAACGGTGGCAGGTGGAGGAAATCGGAGCACATCATATGGAATTTGCAATAGCAATCAGTGGAGTCAACAAGAATCGTCGATCAAGCGCGCAAATCGATGGCCCAAGTTGCATCGCAGTATTGCAATCAGAAAATAAAAAGGAATACTTACAATGGGTCGAGGTATGAGCGATATGCGATTGCGATCAATCGCATTGCAATATCACGTTGGCACATTACAATGGAGCAGGGCCGATATACATATGGCTTGCTACAGTCGAACTCGATGGAGTTATAAACGATATTCTATATATTTTGAAATTCGAAAAGCGGAAATTTCCTTTGTATTTCGCATTTCCGCCAAATGAATGGATTACAAAGGAAATGCACCCGATGCAATGAAACCAGACCAGAAAGGGTTAATTAATGCAAAAATATATTGTTTCAAGTCTGATATGAGTGGGATTTCATATTTTAATGTATTTTAAATATAAAGGAGAAATCACGATACAAGCGGGATTTCAGGCGGGCCAAAGGCGGTAAGTGGTTTGGCCTGGGCTCCACCGAATCCCATACACTGGCTCCCACGTGTCCAGGTTGAGGATAGAGAAAACCACCCTTATCGGGTGGTTAACCCCCATACGAAAGAGCCGCCCAAAACGAACCATAGCCCTTAGATCCAGATCTCCCATATCAATGGTGGAGATGCGGTAAGCGACCTAAAGGTAGACCCGATAGAAAAATAGTGTGGATTTATGAATATTTGAAGTCTGATGAACAGTGTTTGGAGGATTGTTTTTTCTGTGTTTCGTAGTGTTTCCTTGTGTAAATTGAAAACGACCAATTTTCTAGTTTCAAAGACCTGATGACCCATTCCATTATAGAACAGGTGGCCACCATCCTTGAAAGTGTTTAGCAATGATTTCTAACGCTCAGAGACGGATCTCAGTGGACAAAGGCCGGAAGTCAGAGAGCCCGAGAAGAAGAAATGAATAGATAGTGTCGATTGGCTTTAAAGCCATAAACTGATAGAAACAAAGACAAGTAGTGTTGAGAGAGAGAGAAAATAGAGATAGAGAGTCGATGAGGAGAGTCTGTGTACTCAGAAAGACTTGGGGGATCCAAGTGAAGCCTTGGTTTTTTGTATCTATTGTGTGAGACTCAAATTGAGCTCACTTTTATAAAAACTCTGTTTTTGAAGACATAATAGAGAGGTCACCAATGAAGGTTGGACCCAAAGACATAGCCCCAGAGTGTTGGGTGAACTCCTTATTAAACTTGTTGTGTTTATGTGTGTCTGTCTACTATGTTCTTTAACTGCTTCATTGTCTATGCATTTCGCAATCTTATCGATCCATTGCATAAAGTAACATAGGGAATTCCATGCACATGAGTCTGTAATACCTTAATAATTGTCTAAGATCTCATTATCAGATCACCTTGGTAGTGTGAAGGGGCCACGGGCTAGGTGGCTGGAGGGAGCACTTGAGAGTTTCCACATATATGGAGATATCTTACATTCTTCCATATTTCTAGAAGATGATGATGCATAGAGGAAAAAATTTGGTATGGTGGTTTGTAGCAGGCCCAATATTTATAGAGAATGAGAGAGAATGTGAGTTTGAGAAGTGAAGAACTCCAATTGTAACTCTAATTTAGGGAGTGACTTGGGTATCACCATTATGAAAATCCCTTGGAGAGTCAGTTTCCATGACAAAAAGATTAGGGTGAGAGAAGCAATTGACTAGAGTTAATGAAGAATATAATGAGAATCTCAAGGATTTGTGAAGGAACTTTAAAATTTCTTTTGGTTTTGTCCTTGAAGATAGCATCATTCCTTTTGAGCCAGATTCCCCAACTAGCACATAAAAAGAGTCCTTTGATATATTATGGAATGTGGAAATAGAGTGAAGGTTTGAGATGAAGATTGATGTTTTTGGACTACCCAATGAAATTTCTAAGGGCAAGAGAATTTAATGTCCATCCATACCTTTTTGGAAAATGGGTAGCTAATGAAGAGATGATTTATGGATTTAGCATTAGATTTACAAAGTGGGAATATTCTGGAACCAAAGAAATACAACTTTTAGAGAATATCCCAGCTAGGGTCTTTCCCATTTAACATAAGCCAAATGAACATGTTAGATTATGATGAGCATCTTAATTTACAAAAAATAATTCCTCACTTGGGATGGTTTTGAGGCTTATGCAACTGAGATATTTATCATATTTCAGAGCACACTTCCTATGAAGGCTTCTAGTCCATATAAGCTAGTCTTCATTGTGAGAGATAATAACAATTGAGAACTTTAAATCTTTGATGAAATTATGCAAAGAAGAAGCATCCTCTAGTTAAATTTATATGCCAGTGATAAATGGAATATTTTACTGTTGTTTATTTTCATTCTTCTATCTTGATGAAGAGGTACAATATGGATTTTAATTTTTTTATATGTGGAACCCCTCCATTTGAAAATATGAGTTCAACATCTACAAAATGGAGATGTGAAAGAAAGTTGTTTTGAGAGATTTGTATGCCTTTAAAGTTTCCATTGTGGACAAGATTAGAAGGTAAGTCATTGAGACCTTATACTATATAAATAAGGAGAAGAGGGGAGAGAGGCAACCCCTATCAAAAGGCCCGCTTAGTATGGAAAAATGGGGAAGTAGCCCCATTGATAGGAATGGCAAAGGAAGACGTATTGATGCAGTTCATGACCCAAGTGACAAAGGAATGAGAGAATCATAGGTGGACCATGAGAAGTCTTAAATTAATCCAATTTTCTTTGTCATGGGATTTTTAGAGGCCAATGTTGAGGAAAAATGCATTTTTCTTGAGGGAGTGGATTGATTGAAGGGCCTCTCGAGCTATATCAATTGCTTCGTGTATCTTTCTTCCAGTTAAAAATTACTTTAATTGTTCAAGAAATATGCAGAGGGAGAGGGTATCCTTTAAATAAAGGGAAATAATATTGGTGATGATTTTGTATATATATTTGAAATGGAATATGGGCCTAAAGTGATCAAAAGGAGAAAGATTGTTACTCTTAGGAATGAGGGCAAGAAAGGTTGGATTAAAAGGAGCTAGAATCTAACTAGATGTTTGAGAATATTGAATGAAAGAGAGTATTTCAACTCAATGAAATCTTAGAATTTGATGTAGAATTAAATAGGAAGTCCATCAGGACTGATGATTTTATCTTTTTAAAAAATATGAAGAACATTTTCTGTCTTACTCTTAATGACCTCAGATATGAGAGCTTCATTTTCTTCTTCATTAATGAATCAAGGAAACTTGTCACTGAGAAAATAAACTTGATTTTGGACCTTTCTTCTTATTTGAATTTTTCTTTGAGTTTTGTGTAGTCTTCATGTGTGATATTAGAGAACTAAGCAGCAATGGTCCTTGAGGGACCAATCACTTCCCTGATGGTGTTAATGGTATTTCTATGATTTTCCACCCTACAATTTTTTTTTTACTATCATCACCCATGTGGAGCCAAAGGGCTTGACTCTTTATATGCCATTCCACTTCATGCTCTAAGATGATTCTACCTTTATATTTTCTAACTCAAAAATTTCATAAATAAAGTGCTCTAGAGAGATCTGAGTGGTAGATTGAGTCCTCGGTGATTGCAATTGGGATTTAATATCGGCTAGGATATTAGAGTTATCCTATTTTTTCCCTTTTCAGAGTGAATAATGATGCATTTTTTATTTTTTAAGTCACTGCTAAAACTAGATAAGATGGGATTCCAAAACGTTAGGAGGAAATACAGAACAAATCTCTTTTAATAGGGAAATGAGGGAGAGGTGATCTGACCAAGAGGGTTTCAACTTGAAAGGGCTTGGGGGATTTGTAGGGAAATGATCCAAATTGATGAGAAGAGAAACATGATCCAAGTCTCCTCCCATCGAGGAACGTTGTTTAGTTTTTAGGTAGGTGTCAAGGAGAAAATCCAAAATGAGGAAACAATCCAATCGCTTGGAAACTCTAGCAAGATTTGACCTGTTGTTGGACCAAGTGGGGAATATATTTTAAGGCAAAATGTGACATAGTTTCAAATCATTTAGAAGGAAACTAAGAATTTGGATAAGAGGTTAGATTTAGTGAAGAGACCTAAAAATTCAGAGTTCCTTGTGGTGAATTTCAAATGTCTACCAATAAGATAACAATATCTGATGTGAAGACATGTAATTGAGAAAAGTTTTACGATAAAGCTTGTATTTCCACATATGGACCATAAATGTTGATGAATAAGAAGCGCATATCCAATTCTAAGGATGTGAGGTCAATAGCCAAAATAAACCTTGTGGACCAAGTAGCTTATAGTAGCAAAAAATGATGATTCTTTCCCGAAGCTAGTCCCCTCAATCTTCCATCAACATATATTCCCTCCCACATCATTTCTTGCAAAAATAGAACATGGGGGGATTATTTCTCAAAGAGCATTCTAAGTTCCAATATTTTAAAGCACTTGGATAATCCCTAATAGTTTAAGGGGAGAATCTTTAGGTCAATCCTAGGGAAGAGCCTAAATCTCTAAGAGAAATTAAAATATATTAATGACTTGAATATCGTAATCATCTTGATTTTGTGATCTAGAGAGAAATATTATTCGTTTAGAAGAGGAGAAGTAAGAGGGGTCCTTAAAGATACAAATTATTCCACCATGAATTGGAGAGTGGGAATAATGGATCGAGAGTGTGGGGAGAGGGAGTACGAACATGATCGTAGATTATAGTGTTGAAGGGAGGGGATATGTGGGAGGCTTGAGAAGTAGAGGGGAGGAATTTAGGGGAGAGGACGATAATGAGAGAGGGATGGGGAAGGAGGGGAAGGGTGTGGTAGAGTGAATAATGAGGGGAGGGATGGGGAAAGTAAGGTTTGAGAGAGGCTTGAGAGGGTTCATAGGGATAAATAAGGTAGATAAACTTCAAATAAAGTAAATGAATCATTTCTAGAAGGAGAAATAGCCATGAGAAAGGAGTGATCCATACCTTAGATAAAAGGATAATCTAAAGTAGGAGGCGAGCCTACAAAGACTATTGTTGTGCCAATTGTAAAGAGAGGTAGAGCCAAAACTCAAGGTGTACCTAATGGAGGGGATGCAAGAGAAATAACTATAGCAGACTCAACATTTTGATGTTGAGAATTGAAAGGAAGTTTGTCATTCTTTATTCCATGACATTCTTGAGATGTCTTTTGAGGGGAATCGAGAGGCATCATAGAGTATAGCGATCTTTTTCCCAACCCATTTTTTCCATTTCTCTTACCCAACTTGCAGTTTTTTCTAAGGTTACCATATGCATAAAATTGAGCACATTTGAAAGTTATATTGTTGTATTAATATTTTAGTGATGAGATATTCCTGGTGTTAATTAAGATGGATTTAGGTAGACTCAGAGCTAAATTGATCCCCACCAGTATGTGGAAAATATCCATGATTCCTATCTGCTGAAAAGAGAGGTTAACATCATAGTAAAAATCAAGTGAATTCTTAACTTCTCTAAATACACTTTATAACTAGAAAATAGGTGGTAATGCAGGAAGACAAACACATATTGGTTCTAGGTCCATTTTTTCTATTCGAGCATCAAACTATAGTGACCATTTTTTTAGTAGATGACCTAAGAACCACATGACCATTTCCCTACCATGATTTTCTCTACATCATCTACACACAAAATCTGCCACCCCATCCATCCTTTGGAAAAAATCATACACGAGGGTGAGTGCCCAAGAGGTAGCTAGATGTGTAGATCTATCCACCTCCACAAGACAACACTCGACATTTTTCTGCTAGTGAAATGTTCTACCACCACAATCTCCTCCATATTGTGAATTTCATTTAATTGTTTGTCCTTCCATATTATTTATGATTTATCCTTTGGCTTACATTTTATACGTTTTCATCTTATCTTTTGAGGGAAATTAGTAGAGGAGGTAAGGTGGGGTAACTATTGTTGAGATAAACCAGCTTCATTGTGCATATCTAGAGTTAGAAAGTTGTTTAGGAAGCTAGAAGGAGGGAAGAGAGAGTGGTAATATTATAATACCCCATACGGGAAATCCTCTACAAAATGCAAGAGAGTTGATGAGGAAAGTTCTAGTAAAAATTGTAGGGAGGGAGGGTAAATTGAGGGGGAGGATCAAAAATTTGAATGAAACCATGAGGTGTTGTGGGGACCATAGGGAAATTTTTTGGATTGAAAATATGCATTATTTAATTCAGGAGGGATGCTTCTTACCTTTGAGGAGTCCTACAAAGAACGACATGGAGGAGTGGCTGTCAGAGGGGACTTTCATATCATTACATAGGTATTGAGTAGTGAGGCATATGTAAAGGGACGAGAGAGCATAGACATAGTGGTTGGGTCCACCCAAATATTGACACCTTCCCATGGGTCTAGGAAGTAGTGGACTGATTCATCATACAAATTGATTGGCATCTAAGGAGGCCAAGCACATACATAGTATCATGGAGAGGATCAGAGCTAAAGCAAGATGGTTGTTGTGGCAAAGAAACCAGTCCAAATAACAAACCCTAGTAAAGTCATCTAAAAGGTAGCTAAACACATCTACTCCTCTATATATATATATATATATATATATATATAGAGAGAGAGAGAGAGAGAGAGAGAGAGAGAGAGAGATCATTATTAGAGAAAGGTATACCTTTATATAAGGTATATTCTCAATATATATACATATATATATATATATATATATATAGAGAGAGAGAGAGAGAGAGAGAGAGACAGAGAGAGACAGAGACAGAGAGAGAGAGATAATTATTAGAGAAAGGTACCTTTTTAGTTAATGTTAGATTTATAATTCCATCATACTTAAAAGGGAATCAACATATTACATTTAAGGCAAAAAATTAACTAAAAAATATTTTTTAATATCAATAATAAAAATATATTTCAATGTCAAGTAATAATCATGTATATATATAAAGTAAGAAATGTGTTATACTTAAATTATTTACTATGATAAATGTTTAACATGGAGTTCATATGTGAGATTTAAAATGACTGATAATAAAACAATATTTTAATATGGACCTTAAAAAAATATTTAAGTATTAGTTGTAAATGAAATGTCTCAATATCAACACTCATAGATGAAATATTTTAATGGTGTTTGTATGAGGGAGATGTGTAATGCGCTTCACACTCAACATGTAGGTAAGACATGACAGAGGTATCAAACCTTTGCTAGCATGTAGAACATAAACAAAGGATTGAAACCTAAGGGATTTGGGATTTGATCCAAAGCCTAAGTTAGAATGGATTTGGACTCATTTATATATAATATCAAAATAATATTATGATATATAAGATTACATGTTATTAAAAACAAAATCTTAAAAATTATGTAAGCATAATTTGATGTCTTAATATAATTAATGCCTATCAATAAATACATGTAGAAATAAATTATAAAAATTAATATTAATATAATGTTAATTTTACATCATACTAAGCTCATGGTCAATGATATGATACTTGAATTTGGCAAGCATGCATAAATAATGTGAACCATAATTTACTATGGGCATTAACGATCAACGAAACGTAATGCAACATAATTCTCAATGATCATTACAATGTGTTGACAAACATCGTAGGCCGACATACAATAATGAATATAAATTATACATTACTATTTTATTTTTAGGGAATAATATATTATTGTTTATCAATATATTGTAAACAATACCACCACAAATTTTTTATAAAGGTATAAAAATTAAAATATTATAATTATCTTATATGATCACATAAATTTTCATAACAAAATATAAATAGGGTTGGTAGGAGTGGAAGGGGTGGGTTTATTATGTGTTCTTTGTAGAAATTATTAGCTTATCTTACTCATGAAGTGTGGGAAAGGACACTCACAACTAGGAGGAGGGATATCCTCTCCTCTCATAAGTTTTCTTAGGTATTTTTTTCCACATCTAGAAGTTGATTAGAGTGTTGGATTCAAAAATCATCAATTTACATATTCATTTAGTCACCCATGAACTCACCCTTGCTCTCAATTCCCTCCTCAATTGAATAAGAAGATAGATAAAGACATTGAAGGAAACCTCAATATATCATATTCTTATGAAAAACAATGCAAGAATGGATTAATTGGAAACTAGGTAAAGTAAATATATAGTGTCCACCCTTTATGTAAATGGAAGAGTGATTAAACATCCTATCCCTCATAAGTGATAGGTAGTGGAAACAAATTGTGGCGGTTTGCAGGTTCATCAAGCTTAAATAAAAGTAGAGGGACTCGACAAGGGCCAAGGTGTACTATTAATGGCATGAAATTTATGTTGCATTATGTTCTAGGAGGGAGGACAAAGTAATCACCTATATGGATATCATAGGAATATATTCTAATTATTATTAGTTAAAATAATCGATGGGGACCCTCCCATATGGAATATGGCTTCAATCTTGGGTTTCCAAGATCAAATTTTGTACTTTTTGCATGGACATATAATGAAGGCTTGATGTTATAATGCAAGGATCTATGCAAAGGTTTTTTATTTGTTGGTTGGCTTGGACTTTAAAATATGCTTGTGGGTTTCTATATTTTTCTTTTTTGGTAGGACTCTAGGGGATATGTTAAAAAGGACCATCAAAGGATATAGTAACAACCTTCTTGTTTTTGTGATTATATTTTAAATTGGCTTTATTTTCTTAGTATTTAGGTCTCTTGATCCCACTACTAGGGAAGGCATTGAGAAGTGGTTAGAGGAATGAATTCCATCTACTAAAGTACGAGCTCTGTGCACTTCTAACAATATTTAATTATGTACCAGGAACCTATCAAGGAATTTGGATATAATTATGAGGCACAATATCTTATATTCCAACTATTATTAACTTCTAAAGGAATTATATCAAGCAACCCAACACTTTCAATATGATTGAGTATTTAATATGCCAAAAAACCTAATATCAAGCTAAAATACCTCTCATTTCTCCTTAGCTATATTTCTATATACAAGTAAATTTTCAGTTATAATATCTTCCCAAACGTGTAGATTTCCATAAAACAACCCACAAACATTCAATATCCTAAACTCTATGTTTAGAAACTTTGAAAACATATATAGGAGTCTCGATTTCTCTGAAATGAATTCATAGGACTTAGACTCTCTCTTGAACCCCTAATGATTCCCTCGAGATGTCAATGGAGTTAGCACCAACAAAATACCAGCCACCCAATATTTTCTCAAAATTCCATATAGACCATTACACCTCCTTATTGAATTTTCAATTAAAAATAAATCAAGATCATTAGGAAAAAAATATACCTGAGGCACAATCATTTTCCATCCCCCCTAGGGCATGAATGATCGTAGAAAGGAGCTTTGTTGTGAACCATTAAAGGCGAAAGGTTTCTCTCAAAGTACCCTATGTCTTTGATATTGTGTTCCATGTTTTATTTCCCACTTAGCTTTCGCTTGGGAATTTCTCAAGATATATGGACAACTGACTAATAGTGGAGGCATAGTTTAATCTAAATCATATCCAAAACCATTAGGCTAGTAAAATTCTTGGTTGACATCACAATTTTTGGGTATAAGTTTGTATGTAGCTCTTCATTTTTTATCTAGTCCAAAATATGTAAATAATTCCAGATCCTTTAATGTGTTACAAAAAATCTACATTTCATTAGTAGGCCCTTTTATATCCACAAAATGATTCCTACCACCAAAGGACCCCTTGATCTTTTATGGACTATATAAGTAATAGGTTCCAAAAATCAAGAATTGGGAATGGGTGCATCATGATTAGGTTGTGAAGGCAAGGCCAAAGAATTCATCACTAGACAACAACCCACATCCCAATACCTAATGTTAGAAAAAAAATCCCCATCCCCAACAACCTTCAAAGTGTTGACTAGGCTAGTAGATAACCTAGGAATCTGCTTAAATAAAAAACTAGTGGGAGGTAGTTTGGGATTACCATCACTAACTAGGATTTTGAAGTATTAACCAACATATGTAAAGCGATATCTAGAAATACAATTGTTTCCACTAGAGAAGCTATAAGGGAAACATTATCACTTAAATCCTAAGCATGTATTTCGTTATCAATAGTCTAGAGCAATTCATCCTAGATTGATCTTCATTATGCAATCAGATTATCCACTAATGGTTCCATAGAGTCGAACCAAGTAAAATCATCTTGTGCTTTCCAACTCCCACTGGAGCTACAAAGAGCTTGAGGAAGATAGGTGGATAACTTAGTAAATTTATTATTTTCTTTGATCCCCTATTTATCCAAAGACGAACCCTATTTTTATATTTTGGCACCAATTTGCAACTATAAGAGTCTATGATACAATTATCTAGAAAGTGACCTAACTTTTGGAAACATTCCTAACAAAATTAGACATTTACAGAGTCCAAAAGTTGTTTCCTTCAACAATTTCCATAAACCAAGTAAATTTCCATAATGAATATACAAATATTTTTATATTTTTCATATATAGCTAGGGTTTCACATAGTGTGTCTCCCGACACCTTTAAGCCTCCTTTGAACCACCATTCAAGGGGGATATCAAAGAGCCTAACCCAGACAAGAGTTTCCACTATTTTCTCTGTAGTTAGGTTAACCCAGTGCATTCAATAATGAAGAATAGAAAGCAATGATTCTTGGAACTATTTTCATTGCGCCAACATGGACTCTCTAGCCTAATATAGAAGAGATGCTATAATTTCATGCCTTGTCCTATCTTGTAAAATTTTTGAGTTGGTTAAATTACATAAAAATAAAATAAATAATCACAATAAAAAATTATTAATAAAACTATAGATGATTAGGCCAAAGTATTTGAACCAAATTGGTTGTTTGTGGCTCTACCAACTCTAATAGTAGATTTTCTAGTGAAGATACTACACTCAATTGGGAATTACAGAATAATTTTACCAATTTTTTTCTGAAAAAGTAATAACATGCACATATTTGTTGCTCCATGCACAGTCCTGGTAGCAGCAACAACTCCTATATCCATCACCTTTATGATGTGGTTCATACTAATTTACGCCAACTAGGTGATGAAATGTGACAACTATAACCTACAATTGTAATTTATTTGTAACTAGGACGATGAATGAGTTTAGGAAATGAAATGATGATAAGTAAATTGAATGTGGTTGGAGATGAATGTATATATAGGGATCCATTTTCTGTCAAGTGAATATATAGTACACAATGCTCTGGAACTCAAGGTTGGGTGTTGGATGCATGAAACTTCATAGAGTCAGTATGCATACGTACTCTACACTATTTAGAATTGATACATTAGTAAAAACGACTAATTTTATGTAAAGTTTAATGATGTGTGTGAGTGGTTGTCTAAAATATTTTTCAAATGGAAATATTCAAAACAGGTTCATGTTTTGGTTTTAAGTCTTCATGGTCATGATGAAATCTCTATAAATAAATAAATAAATAATCCAATAATGGATAATGAACCTTGTAAATGAAAATATTAACACATTAATATATAGTTTTAAATTTATTAAAAAGAAAAAATCGATGATATTTTATAGTAAACAATAACATTTACTTAAATATCTTTTTTAAAGGAAAATATATTTATATTTTATGGTATGGTTTGAAAAAAAAAATTCCATGTTATTTGTTAGGTCCCTATAACAATAATGTAGCCCCCATATTATTATTGCTATGCCCATGTAGCCCTCATATTGTTATTTTTGTGCCTCATAGAAGCCCATTATTTTTATTGTTGAGCCCTTAAATTTTTATTATTATGTAGACCATGATTATTTTGTGACCCTTTGAGATCCTATACATACCAAGGAAGTCTTGTCATTTGTATCATCCAAGAATTGTTAATTTATGTGATGTAAATGGAGTTTCCTCCCTCCAAGAGGCTTACTTTCAAGTCTTTTATCTATATTTTCTTATTTTTTATGATTTGGTTATATAACATTTAGTATTAGAGTTTTAGATCCTAGGGTTTTGTTGTTTCAAACAGACCTTCTTTGCATTTTCACTATAAAAAAATTTCTAGCATGCTTAAGAAGTTGAAATTTTTACGATGTGAATTTTTAAAATATTGATGAACATTATGTAATAATTCTAGATCTTGATTTTCTTATATTCTCGTATATATCCTTCATCATATTTAGGGTTTTTATATGCTCCAAGATTTAATCTCAAACATGTCACTTAGGAAAAATCATCATAAGTTTTGTTTTAGGCATCCAAATTGAATTTTGTAAAAATTTACTCACATTGCATTGAATTTATCTTCTGAGGTGACATTTTAATGGCCTAAGGTTGAAACAGGGACACATGACATTCTGTACAATTTTTCCTGAGCTAACCAGTGCATAAGAAGGTCATCTGGGGAATCTTTGTATAACTTATCTTGGAGAATTCAATATTAAACTAACCGGTAGGGTTTGAAATAGTAAATAGAAGGCTACCAAAGGATAAAATTTCATACCTTGTGATCTAAAATGGGGGTTTGATAACTTGTTATGCTTACAATAACCTCCCACTGAGTTAAACAAATAAATGATCTAGCTTATATGTGACATTTGCGGAATTAAATGCTTGAAATAGGTGTATGTCTTTCGATTTTTAAATTGTTTAAGTGCTTTAAGTCCATTTGTTTCTTCTGATATTAAACACATATAATAGCCATATAATTCAGCAAATAGACATCTACACATAACAACAAATTTAATCTAGGAGTTCACCTGAATATCGTGGGCTATGTCTCCTTGAGCTTTGTCATCTTGACTTGGCTCTTTGGGATTATGGTGAAGTTTCTTTTACAAGTTCCACACTTAACTCCAAAGGTTACTAAATTGAACCAATGGGCTTAGAATACCATCTACATCCCTGTCATGGTTGTCATAACTTTGCAAACAGATCTAAGCTCCCTTAGACTTGATTCCTTCAGTCAATACTCTAAGCTACCCAGAGCTTCTTGATGGCACTAACTCCTTCAGAATTCTTTAACTATCACTGAAACCTCATCAACTATCTCCAACACATATCAAACACTGAAAATAGACTGGTCATTTGCTCAAAATGAGCACTACATCCCCAAACTAAGCCTTCCTCCACGATTGGCACTAGGCTCCCTTAAATTTCCCTGATGCATCTAGGAATTTAGAAGTCTCCAAATGCTTCTAAAAATCCCTGCAATGGATTCAAAATGCTCATTATAGTCAAGAATGACTATTGGTTTGCTGAGAACGAGTATTGGTAGCTCCTATAACTGCCAACAAGTCCTGGTGGACCTAAGCTCCAAAATCTCCCTTGATGAAGATCTCTATGAAGATGAATTCTTCAGCTTCTCTCGATTATTCTGTTGGCTTCAGAAGGCTCCAATTAGCCTATCTAGCCTCCTGATTAACTCTCTCTAGTTGAAACCTGCTCCTGGAGTGCATTTAGTCAATATCCCCTAGAGACACTGCACCTAACTCCACTTAAACTTAGCATATCCACCTAATTTTATCCGCTCCGCCAAGCCGGACTATCGGAGGTAGCTGTTACCATAACTGTTGGGCATGCATATGAGGTGGTATAACCCTGACGGTTAGGGATAACGCTGCGTAGATCTAGCAGTCATGTTAACATGCAACCACATGTGACTGCAAATGACGGTTAAGCATTGGGACATGTGAACAGTGTTATGGGGACCGCTAGCGGTCCTAACCCCCAATTCTCCAATCGTTACAAAACAAATAGGCAATGTATCCATTATAAGTTAAGAAACAACATCAGGTGGAGTTGGTAGAGCATTGTGCTATCGTGTCGGAGGTCATGGGTTCGATTCCGTCGGACCCCTAATAAATTTTGCATAACCATTCCAGGGCCACGTGGCGGCCTTCGAGCTTGCCACGTGTCAGCACCTGATTGGTCCCCAAAAGGGAATACTCCAGGGAATATTCCAAGTAATATTCCTTGGAATATACTTTTTTTAATATTTCCAAAAAACCAAATTAATCTTGCTCAAATGTCCAAAAATTACAGTTTACTATACTTTTCAAATTGTGATAACTCCTTCATACGGTGTCAGTTTTTCAAACCATTCGCAGTGACAGAATCAGGAAGATGAGAACTATCCGTTTGCTCAGGTTTGACACTCTTTAGAACACTTTGAAATTTGAGCTATCACTTAGGTCAATGATCAATATTCGATCACCTTAAAATGACAAAATCCCAAAGATACAACAATTTCAAGTTCAGGCTTATCAACAAGCTTACAATCAAGCTCTAAAGGGTGTGTATTTTTAAATTTGTATAATTTTTTTCTCAAAAATGAGTTTGAAGTGATTCAAAAGTGATGGTGAAGCATAAATATCATTGATTTATTCCAAAATTTTGTTGGAATAAGGAATTACTGAGAGGGGAGTGAATCAGTAATAGTGAGATTCTTAAAATGTTTTACTGAATATGATTATATTTCTTTCCTCCATTGTCTGTTACTTATGAGAGCATTCATTCATAAATAAAGTGAGAAAAAACCTTAAGCATTCATATGTTCATACAATCTATCACATGAGCAGCACACACATATTGACACCGGTATTTTCACGTCGAAAACCAAAGGAAAAAACTACCAATTTGTTGTTGTTTATGATGTAAATTAACACCTACATAATTACATTAGTTTGTTTGTGAGCACCGACACGCAAGAGGAAATGCCCCCCTTAGGTTACCAAGCACCTACTTGCTAAGAGGCACCAACCTCTTCTAAATGTAGGCCACCACCTTCTCTTGCCACTGTTTTAGTTTTCATACAATTTTCAAACTAAAAAGAGAGGCATATACAATTATGGAAAAATACCAATCTAGTTGGTTGCAACAATAAATTCTACTCTTGGTCCTCTACTGTTCCATAGACTCCTTTGGTCTTACACAACAACACTTTAACCTCTGCTCACAACAACATATCCTCAACCCTTTTTCTTCTCTCGCATGGGCTCTCTACTTTACACCTTTCAGTTTTGCTCTTGCGCTCATGTCACAGCACACTCTCTCCTCTCACTGTTGAAATCTTCAACAAGACACTCTTTCCCACTTTTAGTTGATGGTAATCAATGGTTTTGATCCTCTACTGCACATTGCACCATGTTGTCTCTGCTTCCAGTTTCCACTAACTTCCTGAGTGTACCTCTGTATGGATCTCCCTGATGTTGTTGCGTCTGGTGGATGACGTTTTTCATGGAATTAATCATAAGAATGGACTTTTGAGTTCTTCACTAACTCCCTATTTAATCCTCCATATTAAGAATTTAATCTTAGTTAGCCTACACACTCTACCGTGACTTCCCATGCTTATTCATTGCTTCACAGAGGTTGAAAGTACTCAGGAATGACCACTTTGTTCCTTATTGAAATATACAAGACGTGCACAGGATGTAGAAGATGGCTTCCTTCATCTCATCAGTTCTTCTCTGTAGATCTCCATTGGTTTGCATTTAATATCTACCTGTCAACCCATTCATCCTTTTAATTCTCCATACTATTACATCAAAGCCACAGAATATCGTAACTCATACAAAAGGAATGCTAGGAAATAATGCAACTATGATACCTTTAGACCCTTGGCACTTAGCCCTTAGTTCCTTTTATTAACCATGGTCCAACATCACATTGTGACAAAGATTTTCTCGATAGGAAAATCAATCATGGTCAACTATGGTCAACATTGTTTATTTTAGGGTTTATAATTTCTTGGGATTTTAGTATTAATCCTATGGGTTCATAATCCATTGGGATTATTAATGTAAGGTCCATATATTAATATTATATTAATGGGTTTATTAATGTAAGGGTCCATATATTAATATTATTCCATTGGGTTTAATATTATTTCCTTGGGTTTATAATTCATAGGGTTTTTAATATTAATCCCTTGGATTTATAATATCAATCATGATCAACCATGGTCAACCATGTTTATTTTAGGGTTTATAATATTTATCCTAGGTTTTATATACCTTGGGTTTATAATATTAATCCCTTGGGTTTAATATTATTCCCTCATGTTCATAATCCCTTGGGATTTTAGTATTAGTCCCATCGGTTTATTATTATATTGGGTTTATAATATCAAACACCTGGATTTATTAATCTAAGGGCTCAACCATGGTGGAACAAGGTCTGACTTATCAATATGAAAATCAACCATAGTTAACTATGTTTATTTTAGGGTTCCTAAAATTTAATATTAATCCCTTGGGTTCATAATCCTTTGGGTTATTGATCTCCAGGGTTTATAATGTCAAACCCTTGGATTTATTAATCTCAGGGTTCAACTATGGTCGTGCATTGTATCGCATTGTGACAAAGATTATCTCAATATGAAAATCAATTACCACGAACCATGGTCAATCATGGTCAACCATGGTCTTTCATAGTTAACAATGGTCAACCATAGTCACCCATGGTCCTACGTTGCATTGTGACAAAGATTGTCTCAATATGAACATTAACCATGGTCAATCACGGTCAACCATGGTTAATAACCATGGTCACAATTTGACAAGGATTTTCTCATGGTCCAACGTCACATTATGATAACCATGGTCAACCATTGTCCAACATTTCATTGTACTGACCATGGTTAACCATGGTCTAACATTCCATTATGACAAAGAATGCCCCAATATGAAAATTAACCTTGGTCAACCATGACAACCATGGTGCAAAATCATTTTATGACAACATTTATGACAATATGATAATCGATCATTGTCAACCATGGTCCAACATCCCATTGTGACATAGATTTTGTCAATATCAAAATCAAACATGGTAATTCATGGTAAACCATATATTTTTAAGGGTCTATATAAACCCTACGGTTTTTAGTATTAATCCCTTGAGTTTATTATCCATTGGATTAATATTATTCCCTTGGGTTTATAATCCCTTGAGATTTTAGTATTGACCCTTTCGGTTTATTATTCCCTTGGGTTTATAATATCACTTCCTTGGGTTTATTAATTTAAGGTTTCATATTCCCAAGGTATAATATTATTCATAGGGCTTGTAATTAATATTAATCCCTAAGGTTTAATATTATTCCATAGGGTTTATAATTCCTTGGGTTTTTAGTATTAAACTTAAGGGATTATAAATCCAAAGGAATAATATTGAACCCAAGGAATTAATATTATAAACCCTAAGATAAATATTATAAACCCTAGAATAAATATTGTCAACCAAGGTCAACCATAGTGCAACGTCGTATTGTGAGAAGAATTGCCTCAAAATGAAAATCAACCATTCTCAACCATGGTCAACCATGTTTATTTTAGGGTTTATAATATTTATCTTAGGGTTATATACCTTGGGTTTGTAATATTAATCCCGAGGGTTTAATATTATTCCATTGGGTTTGTAATTCCTTGGGCTTTTAGTATTAATCCCTTGGGTTAATACTATTGCCTTGGGTTTATAATCCCTTGGGGTTTTAGTATTAAACCTTAGAAATATGAACCCTTATTAATCTAAAGGATTGATATTATAAACCCAAGGGCTAATATTAAAATCCCAAGGTATTATAAACCCAAGGGACTAATATTATTAATTCCAAGGGACAAATATTATAAATACAAGGTATATAAACCCTTGGATGACCATGATATATATTGGACCTAAAAGATTAATATTATAAACCTATGAATAATATTATACTCTAGGAATATGAATCCTTAGATTGATATACCCAAGGGATTGATATTATAAACCCAAGGGAATAATAAACCTAAGGGATTAATGCTAAAAACCCAAGGGAGTATAAACCCTAGGGTTTTCAAAATTAACCCCTTGGATTTATTATCCCTCGGGTTAATATTATTCCCTTGGGTTTACAATCCCCTAGATTCGCTTTATTTCCCTAGGTTTATAATATCATTTCATAGGTTTTATATTTATATTACATAATTTAAAATTAAATAATAATAAATTACATTCAATATTGAATAATAATTATTATTAATTATAATGATAATAATAATATGTTTATTGCAATAGTTCTTTTTTGTACATTTATTTCTGTTGTTACATATTTATCAAAGGTAGATACAAATGAAGTCTTTGGCTATATCAACCAAATTAATATTTTTTTATGTGGTTGTGTTTAAATTTATATTGGTTTTGTTAAATTTCATATTAGTTTTGTTAAATTTTAATAAATGCAATATTAATAATTATTATATAGAAATGATTATTATTAAATATAATGATAGTAATAATATGTTCATTGCAATAGTGTTTTCTGTATTGTTATTTCTATTGTTACATATTTATCAATGATAGATACAAATAAAGTCTTTGGCTATATCAACCACTTTAATATTTTTTATGTGGTTGTGTTAATAATATATTGCCAAAATTTTTAAAACTAAAAAACCCTCACTTACAATAACAAGTAATTAACCTTTTTCATATTAATTTTGTTAAATTTTAATAAATACAATAAGCAATCTTCACTTTTCACAAAAAGTTATATTTATATATATAATTTTGTAACAAGTAATTGCCCTTTCTCATTTTAGTTTTGTTAAATTTTAATAAATACAATGAGCAATCTTCACTTTTCACAAGAAGGTTATATTTATATATATAATTTTGTAAACGAATTTGAATTGGTTAATAAATTTAAAATATAATAATAAATCTAATCTAAAATAAATTAGCTTAAACTATTAATTATTACTTTATATACAAAAATTAATACCGATATGTGAATGACATTATCCAATTAAATGTCGTTTTCTGAAAATGTAGATTTTAACTTATTATTATAAAAGTAAATTTAATAATATTATTTAAAGTCTTAATTTTATATAATTTGAATATTGATATATTTAAAAATTATCAGTATTATTATGTAACAATATAAACAATTATTTTATATTAGGATGAATCTAGTGAGTAAGGTGATTTAAGATTAAATCTCACACGAGTTGTGAAAGAGAGAGGAGACATGCTAAAAAATCTAATGAGCTAAGCCTTGGTGTGCCCTAGACCAGATGCTATTTTTAAATGACTTTGACGGCTTACATGCCCGTGGGAAAACCTGAAACACAAACAACTTGAAAAACATATTATATATATATATATATATATATATATATATATATATATATATATAAAATGGTGTTTCTTTGCAGATTGTAGTGAAACTTAGAGAGACATTTATAACGATAATACTAAGATGCAATTACCTGTTTGATACGGAAATTGCCATGTTCATGGGTAACATAGTCAAATAGGTTTTCAATATTAAAAATATAGACCTTAATGAAGTTTACTTGTTTGTGTTTATTTAATTCAATTTTTTTTAAATTATAATAAGTTAAAAATTAATAATTGAATTTTTATAATTAAAATTAATTTTTTAAATAATATTTTTTATTAATTGTGGAGTAGTTCAAGTGGAGATGGCTGAAGTCTCACTGAACCGGAGATCGTTGATTCGAATCTTATACTATCTCCCTGCGGTGAATAATGAAACATGTAAATTCGAAAATCAGAAAGTCTTACCAAACTTTTAGAAATTAATTATTAATTAAATAAAAAATAAAAATCGTGATTAAAATATTTATAATTAAAAATAAAATTTCAAATAATAAAATTTTCTATGCGTTAAATAAAACTATGATTCGAAAAGAAATTCAGACCGCATACTTCCCACCGAGAAAAACCTATCTAGTGACCAAATCAAAACTAAAACATAACGTTGAAAATAATTTTGAACTTAAAAGATTACATTGATAATGAGTTTTACTCACGATGGTTAACCACTTCTTTTAGATTTTAAATTACCATTCTCAGGTCATTCGTTGAATGGAATTTCGTCCGAATCACAAATTCTTAGTAGGTGGAAGTCATGTTTAAACACGAAACTTCACAATTGGAATTGATGGAAAGATAAATCATGATTGTCATTCGCGGACGAAATATCGTACGAAGCATCTTCTATAGCAGACATGATGGCTATATCGTACGAAGCATCTTCTATAGCCAGAAGTCATGGTTGAAGAAGAGATACTCTGGTTGTGCATTGGAGTTGTTATTGTTCCTATTCACTGTTTTCTAAAACACGAGGAGGAAATCTAAACTTAAACAGACAAATTTAGTGTCCACTCTCGTGCGCGCAATTCGCACATGGTGCCTTTTGGGCGTTCCGGTCAATTCACTTGAAATTCGTCGCTGCTGTCATATCGTCTAAAATTTTGTTTTCTGTGGGGTTACTGGCATGCTAGAAGGTGAATTTTGTTACACCTGAAAAAGTGCATTATGCAGAAATGTGAACGTGGCTTCTCTAGAAGGTACGCTGAAAAATGGATTTTGTGTATTGAATAATTTTTGTTATCTTTTTGTTATCTTTTTGGGGTATTTTTGATGTCCAATTTAATTTCTAGAAAAGGGGAAATGGATGCCATACACAGGGTGACTTGATGATTTATGAGGCTGCATTTTTGTAGTCAAGAAGGTATATTTTTCTTGCTGTTATGTTATGGGATATGATTTCATTTCTATTGAGATGATCAGAATAAGAAGTGAGGAAGCTAGTAGGGTGGAAGATTGGTGAATATATGGTGATGATATGAATATATTTATGGCAGAGTATTGTTATTGATGCTTGTGTTCGGTGCTTCAATCAGGTTGGATTATATTACAAGTTGATGTTTGCATATCATCAAGGTTGGTGCTTAAATCAACTTGTAGCTTATAATAGGTTGGTGCTTGCAAATTTTTTTGTGTTGGTGCCTCCAATAGGTTGGTTCCTACAAATTTATTTTGAGTTGGTCCCTTCAGTAGGTTAGTATCATTTTAGGGGTTTGTGCCTCCAGTAGGTTGGTGCTGCAAATTGATATATTGAAGTAGACAAAAAAAAAAAAATTTGGTTTTCTCCTGCAAAGGCTTCAACATACATTTGTTATTTTGAGGTGTTGATGTGATGATTATGTTTATTGATGTTCTGTCATATTTTTGGTTATGATCAAATTGTGAAAATGTTTAATTTGGTATAAATCTCTGTCATATCCCCTGGTAAGTGTGATAATTATATTAACATATTGTTCCTATCATTAACAATGGAGATTAAAGCATTCTCTCTAATTTTAGGGCCGTTATGATTAACCAGATCCTAGATAAGCTATACATGCTTACTTTGGAAAAGAGGATTATCCTTTGACTTGAAATATATAGTATAAGACCTAAAGGCCAAGTTGGGTTTATGGGATATCATTTCACGTGGAACATTTTGTTACTCTCTGGATAATTGTAGCATAATTCTATAATAATAAAACCAAACTCTTCCATTATTTTATTGACTTTAGACATGATTCTCACACCATTTCTAAACAAAGCTATTGAAGACGATAGAAGAGAGAATGCTTTGGCTCAGTTTGACCATTCTTGTGACAATTCTATACGAGAATGTTATTTCCAAGCTTAGGACCACTAAAAGTTAGTCAAAAGAAATTAAATGAAATATTAAAGTCAAGCAAGGATGTCTATTTCCTGTAACATTTTTGGCATATACATCGATAACCTAAAGGAGTGTGTGGGAGATGTTGATTGTGTTAGTCAACCCATGCTTACTAGTAGGTCATAACATGTCTCATTTATCCTGAAGATATTGCTCATTTAGCAAGGATCTATTACTATCCTTATAAACAACTAAGGCATATACATTGATAACCTAAAGGAATGTTTAGGAGATCTCATTTGTTTGGGCTAGCCCCATGTTACTAATAGGTAATACCATGTCTCTTGTATACTGGAGTTACTGTTCTTTTAGCAGAGATCCATTATGATCTTAAGAAACAACTCAAAATTCTCTAAGATTTATGCTATGAAATAAATATTAGTATAAACATAGAAAAAAATTATATTCATAATAATTAACTCCAAAAATTCATATGAAATAATTTCATTTACATCAACATCTAATTGTAAAAAATTCTTTATATAAATATTTAGAAATCGATGTCTATCATAAACTCAATTACAATTTAAATAACCTCTTTAATAATCATATCAATCACCTCCACATCAAGTTAAATAACCATACATTATTATTCACATGCCTCACCTCAAACCATGTTATTTGAGTAATGACATTCCTGCATTTTAATGCTGCACATCAATTATTTTATATATTACTAAATTTATATTAGTATACTCAATCTTTTTAGGTTATGACATTATATTTTATTAATAATATTAATTTTTGTATATTATATACTAATTCTAAACCATAATATGTTTGCCATACATATTTTCATGAACTTATTTTTATATATATTTTCTAATTTTTATTTGTATATATTTAAAAAATATTTATATATACTTCGGTAAAAAAAATTGAAATTTAAATATTAAATAATTTTTTTTCGTTCTTTAGATAAAATTAACTTTGCTTTTTTTTTTTTCAAAATGAAAGTTAAAATTTGAAAAGATGTGTTTTTCTATCCATTAAATAAAATCAAGTTTTTCAACGAAATTCATACCACATACTCTCCAGCAGAAAGAAAATCTATCTACTTATGACATTGATAATCAGTTTTCATACACGATGCTCAACCAGTTCTTTGAAAATTAATTCATCATTGTCAGCTCATTCGTTGAATATAATTTCGTCCGAATCACAAATTCTCAGCAGGTGCTCAAAGAGAAAACTGTTGATTCTTAGATCATTCGTTGATGAAATTTCGTGCGAAGACCATCTTCTCAGTAGCCGGAAGAAATGCTTGAAGAAGAGATACTCTGGTTTTGCATTCAACATTTGAATTGGACTTGTTATTGTTCCTTTGACACTTTTCCAAAATAGGAGGAGGAAATCTAAGTTGAACCGAGAAATTTAGTGCACACTCAATTCGGACGGTGGCTTTTGGGCTTGCCGGTCAATACACTTGAAATTCGTCGCTGCTGTCACTCTCAATTTCCTTGGTGTAGTTATCGGATCTTAATCCAAATCAGTGAAACGATTCAAGGGCGCTATGGCCCGTTTGCCCGTCCGGTAAGCTACCGAATTGCTCCGGGCGCCAGGCTTCACTTGTTATTTGTTAAGTTTAAGTTTCCGATCGTTTCCCGGCGCGAGACGTTTCGGTCGTGCCATGTGCGATAATTGAAAACAGGGTTTGGCTTCTCCATCATGGCAGTCAATAGGCACGAATGTCAAAGATGGCGGCGAGGGAGTTTACAGTCACGATTGCCTAGCTTATAAGTATTCGCACTCCTCCGCATATTTCTGCATCAAAGTCTTCTAACTTTCAGAGTTATTCTTTCCTGTCAATCGTCTCTGCTGAGAGTGAACTTCGTTCTCACACCGTAACGTTCTGTTAACACCGAGAATTATGATGAAGAGTTGTATAATATCTCTCGTTGTTATGATCGTATTCCTGCTCATTGCAGGCTGTACCTGCGGCAGATTACTCCCGAGGATTGCTGCACCCGACTGTCCTTCGACCTTCGATACCAAGAACACCAGGTTATCGTCTAGGCATAGCCAGAGTGATGAAAGAATGAAGAAAATTGAACTTTGGACATCGAAGAAGGTTGATGGCGAATTAAATTTACTACCGAAGGGCGCAGAAACACCTTCAGGACACCGTCCTAATGTAATATCCGTGGTGCCTGAACGGCGGCTTTCTTCATCGAGTAATAGCCCTGGGGTCGGTCACATGCAGATATTCCGGCAAAAATCTTACAAGATCACCGAATCCGATCACAGCCATACAGAGGATCACGTGCAGCTAAAAAGGGTTCATAAGCGCAAGTTGGGTTCTAGTCCCAGCCCTGGAGACGGAAATTAACAATATTCAACGTCATATAAAATATTTAGGCGCTGTTGAGGCCAAATTTACAAACTGCCAGTTATTTCTCTGTGAATAAGGAATTCGGTCATGAAAAAGTCGAAGCCCAACCCATATTAGGAATCTGGGTGTGCAGGATTAGGAGCCAGTCGCATGTCTAGTTGATGTACATATTCTGCTCTGAACTACGTGTCAAACATTCTTGGAACAATAGGTATAATGCACTCCTTGAATGGTGCATTCAATTTTTTTTCTAAAGGGTTATTTATAGAGCCGATTTATAACTAGTCAACGTGTCAATTCAAGTTCTTGTATGCAGTCTCAAAATCTTGAATCTTCTTCGTGAGAGGAAGTTTGTTCATGAAAAGAAACTCAGGCTTTAGAATCCCATATCTCTGATTGTGACTCTTTCGGGGAAAAAACGATATAAATACTTTAAGTGCAGCTTTAAAATGCAGCACTGTCATTATTCAATAACATGCGTCGAGATGTAGCTGGTGAATTCCAATGTATGTTTGGACTAAGCTGATGATAAGCCATTTTATTCAACTGGTTACATCCAAATCCAGATGTTTTGATGGGATTCACCCAAAAGATTCTTTGTCGAATGTTCAATCTGTACCAATAATTTCATGTGAAATTTTAAGCATATATAGACGGATTCACATAAATAAATGTATGAAAACATAGAAACAATTTACTGACATCAATATTATAGAATTTTTAACACTGATGGTAATAGAGCGCTAAGTAGAAGCATAAAACTTATGAAGAGAATTTACTAACATGAAGATTATATAATTTATGGAGAACTGTATTCATAAATTATATTTGAAATGGATTTGTTAACATAAATATTCAAATGGTAAATCAAACAGATTTATGGAATCAATAGTGCATTTTTCATTTGTATTCAAACTGTGTGAAATAAAATGAAATATTTTCTAAATATAAAAAAATATCTATTATAATAAAATAATTAATTAAATTATTTAAAAATGTTTTTTAACTAATTTATTTTAGGATTATATATATGTTTGTGTGTTTTTTTAATAATAAAATATTTCAAGATAAAAAAGTATAATTGAAACTAAAAATCAATTATTCACAGGCTCTCTACTTCACACCTTTAAGTTCTGCTCTTGCGCTCGTTTCACAACACACTCTCTCCTCTCACTACTGAAACCTTCAACAATACACTCTTCCCCACTTTTAGTTGATGGCAATCAATGGTTTTGATCCTCTATTGCACATTGCACCATATTGTCTCTGCTTCCTGTTTCCACTGACTTCCTGAGTGTACCTCTGTATGGATCCCCCTATTGTTGTTGCGTCTAGTGGATGAACTTTTTCATGGCATTAATCATAAGAATGGACTTTTGAGTCCTTCACTGACTCCCTATTTAATCCTCCATACTGAGAATTTAATCTCAGTCAGCCTACACACTCTATCATGACTTCCCATGCTTATTCATTGCTTCACAGAGGTTGAAAGTACTCAAGAATGGCCACTCTATTCCTTATTTAAATATACAAGACGTGCAGGGGATGGAGAAGATGGCTTTTTTCATCTCGTCAGTTCTTCTCTATAGATCACCGTTGGTTTTCATTTAATCTCTAGTTGTCAACCCATTCATCCTTTTAATTCTCCATATTATTACATCAAACCCACAACATATCGTAACTCATATAAAAGGAATGTTAGGAAATCACGCAATTATGATACCTTTAGCACCTTGGTGCTTAGCCCTTAGTTCCTTTTGTTAACCATGGTTCAACGTCACATTGTGACAAAGATTGTCTTGATATGAAAATCAATCATGGTCAACAATGGTCAAATGTCGCATTGTGACAAGAATTGTCTCTATGAAAATCAACCATGGTCAACTATGGTCAACATTGTTTATTTTAGGGTTTATAATCTGTTGGATTTTAGTATTAATCCTATGGGTTCATAATCAATTGGGTTTATTAATTTAAGGGTCCATATATTAATATTATATTAATGGGTTTACTAATGTAAGGGTCCATATATTAATATTATTCCATTGGGTTTAATATTATTTCCTTGGGTTTATGATCCGCAGGGTTTTTAATATTAATCCCTTGGGGTTTATAATATCAATCGTGGTTAACCATGGTCAACCATGTTTATTTTAGGGTTTATAATATTTATCTTGGGTTTTATATACCTTGGGTTTATAATATTAATCGCTTGGGTTTAATATTATTTCCTCAAGTTCATAATCCCTTGGGGTTTTAGTATTAGTCCCTAGGTTTATTATGATATTGGGTTTATAATATCAAACACCTGGATTTATTATCTAAGGGCTC